>VZTE01003713.1:419636-528753 GCA_013397775.1 Eulacestoma nigropectus | reverse complement strand
AGAAAGCAAATTGCTTATTAAAAAAAAAAAAAAAAAGAAGCAGGGGGAGTACAGAAGTAAAATGGAAAAGAGGGTCAGAAAAAGTTATTCTAAAATACAAACTACTGTTATGCCTGGATAACTTGACCGGCAATCTTTGATAAGGCTGGAATCATTGCCACTGAAATGAGCAGAAAGTTTTGTTGTCATTCACAGCAGAAGAGTAGCAAAGGAATTCATGGTATGAAAGTTGTCTGTCTTCTAGTGCATCTGTATACACCATGTGCTGGGCCACTTGGCAGGCCAGGAGATTATGTAAAAAAAAAAAAAAAAAAAAAAAATTTAGATATCTGTGCAATTTTTTNNATCTTGGAAAGTCTGCTGTCTTTGTTTAGTATATCAGAAATGCTATTCTTCCATAACCAGAGCAGCAGCTTGGTATGAGAGTTTTTAATACAGGATAGGGCATATACGCAGGAGAAATAAAAACTCTCCTGCTCCCATTTCATGAGCTTTCAAAAGGATGCTGAGGATAGAATCAGAATGGTATGGTGGGCAGTAACAAAAGAGTAATGTCTGTAATTTCTTATTCTGTAAAAAGTACTTTATGTTTACAAGAAAAGGAGACAATCCAAATAAAATTGCATTGTTGTATTTGCCTGTTGTGTTGCAGTAGGAAAAAATAGTGAGGATATAAGAAAAGTCACTGCAATGCTCCAGAGGGTGTAGTCATGAAGCCAGGAATGTGGTAGGTAGTTGAAAGCTTTGAAAATGTAACCCTCAATTTCCAACACTGAATGAAATTTAGGTCATTCTGATCCACCTGCTTCCCCTCAATGGGTCTGAGAGAGGAATTCTGTCTGGGTAGACACATCTCCCAACCTAGATAATTAATTACAGTCATTTATTTTAATTTAATTAAACCAGGAATAATTTTACATCCCAAATTAGTTGTCACTATTTTATTTTTTTTTTAGTGTTCATATTTAAGTCAGCTGGCAAGATCAAATAGATTCGTTCATTTCCCTCCTTGCTTGTAGCTGTTTTTCAGTCTGCTTCCTGTTCAAGTTTTTATGCGCATTACAGTTTGCTTTTTATTTAAACTCTACTGTATGTTTGCAACAATATCACTTAAACCGTGTCTAATCCTGCAAGCTTCTTTCATGCCATTTGTGGTCTGCTGGACCTTCCAGTCTCTTTCATAATTATTTGGAGCCTTAAGCCTGAATTGGTAACTTCAGATGTGCGAAAGAGCTCACTATATTGGTTAGGAATTTTTTCATTGGAGCTATGTCTGATCTGTAGGACACCATTTTATAGCCCAAATACACAATTTATAAATATGAACAGATAGTAGGTAATTAAATTTGGAGAACTGCTACATCATTGTTTTGAGAATTAATGGGAAGCCTGGGACTCCAGTCAGCCAGTCTTTAAAATGCTTTGTTCTAGCAAATAAAAAAGGGTGATCCTGAGAATTTCTCAGTCTATTCTAAGCCACAGCTTTCCGTATTTTGACAAGAACCCAAACCTCACAAATATACTTAGTTTAACCTGGAATATTTGTGCACAAATAACAATAATCTCCTTCCTAACCTGTATGCATCTTCTAGTCTCTTTATATTACCTTCCTATATAAAGTGCAGAACACATACCAAGCTCAAAAATGTATTTGCAAAGACCTCATGGTATTTATGTGACCATGTTTTACATGCTTCTTCCCACAACAAACAGAACTAACTTGTCAAAAGATATTAAGAGAATTTTTTCCACAATGGGTGCCTCAGGTAAGCCTATACTTGAAAAAAAAAATTTGGTTTTTATTTTGACAAACATGGTAAAATTATCTCATTACACTCAGTCTCAGAAAGCCTCCACAATTTCACATGGTCTGTCTTTATATAGAAACTTACGTAACATGATCAGGATAATATTGAGTCCAGCTTTTTTGAAGTTCATGAGCTTTCTTCTAATTGTAATTTTGTAGGACTTTCCTATAAGGATGAAGTATCTGTAAAATATTACGTTACAAAAAAAAGAAAGGGGATTTTCTGCTTGAACTGTTTTCTGTCAGGACTAGTTCAGATGGGTTGGGCAATTAAACTATTGTAAATTACCATTTTTGCCTGTGTTTCTGACTTCTCAGCTGGTTCTGCCCATCTCTAATGGGCAATGGTATTGAGGGCTGTGCACTTGCCTCTGGGTCTGTCATGAGGCTTGGCTGGAGCTGGACCTTCTGAGAATTGGCACAGCACGCTTTCACACGCTGCAAAAATAATTTCTTGTGCTAATCCCTTGTGGCATTTACATATTACACAAGACCCTCTTTACAGAAGAAAAACCAACATTTTCCCATGACCATAGTTAATGTACTGTAAATCTGTGAACTGTTGGATCTGTGAGCCACATCTCAGGATACTTTTTCCTCCAGAAAAGGACTTGGAAGAGCAACGTGCTCTCTATCACAGAGGAAACTTCTGGTGCAGTTAAAATATTAGTTCTAGGCTCTAGAGGTCTGACTTAGAATTTCTGCTCATCTATTGATTGCCTCATAACTAGATGTTAGGGCACTACATGAACGGAAACCCAATATGGGTTATCTGTGAAAGACAGAAAATTCAAGAGTTTAAGAACATCTGTTCTGCCTCTGTCTAAGGGTTCACTGAGCCCTCTATCCAGGTGGTTACAAGAAGGTGCACAAGGAAGAATAAAAGTAAGGAAAGAATTATACTTCCTCCAAGTATACTCCCAATTCCCAACATTTCATAAACATGATGTGTGTTTTTTTACTGTTTGATAGCCCTAAAATACCAGTTTCTTCGAGTTTCTGGTACAGGTTCCCTATCAGCATGTGCAAACTTTTTCCATCCACAATATCCTTTTGCATGGAGTTCTGAAACAAACAGAACTGCTATCTTTTATTTTTCCTGAGCCTTGTTCTTGCACATTTCATGTTGTGTCCCTTAGTTTTTGAGCTGGAAGACACAGCATACAGTCAACTTTTATCCATTTTTTTCAAAGACACTCTTTAATTTTTTGACTTCTGTCATATGTTACCTGGTTGTCTCTTCTCCAGGCTGACAAGTCTCAGCCTGCTCAGCTATCCTTTCAACTGCATACAATAGTGGCTGTAATGCTTTTTCTCTAGTGGGAATCCTGGAGAGGATTTGGCAGCAAAATCGCGTCTCTGGGTGTGTGTATATATAGTTATATATACACACACACACACATATATATGTATATAAGATACAAGGAAAGTTTGAAAACAGTACTATGCAGCACAAGAGTAGTATTAGATATTTATTCCAAAGCTAATATTAACAAGATGAAACTATATAATTATATTCTTTTGAAAACAGGAAAAAAAGTGACCGTTACCCTGTAAATAACCTTGTAGCTTTCTCCTATGGGCCCCCTCTCTATCCTGAAAGGCTTAAATGCCCATTTAGGTAAAAGCTGGAGCTCCAGCAAAATGCCCACTGAGGGCAGCTGTGTAACCAGGCAAATGCCCGAAACCTCTGTAATGCATTTGTTGAACTTGTCTCTCAACACAGTTTATTTTGTTCAGGCTTGTTAAAGAAAACAAAGGCTGAATCTTGCTGCTGCACAATGACTTCTTACCACTCGACTCACAAGCAAAATCGCAGGTCAGGTGGGGTGTCAAACCTTTCTGACTTTCTCCTGCAGGCTGCTTGTGTGCTCAGGCTGAGTGCATCGTGTGCATCTCTGTGGCTTTGGGGACAGCTGGGGAAATGCCCACTGAAGGCTTTGAAAGACACGGTAAACTTGTGATGCTTGGTTTCGTGCTAGTACCTGCCATGTTCATGCTCTGTGTCAAAGGCAAGCAAACTCAGAAAAATATTACAGAGGCTCTGAAGATCCAGCTTCCTCCCCAGTGGCCCCAAGGTAAACATCCCCCTGATTCCTCACTTGGGCTTATCATTGCTATCTTTGCCTGAGCTGTGAAACCTATTGGGTTTGCACTGAGTGGATAGCACAACTCAGGGAACGTAAAGTGTGAGAAAATCTTCAATTTACATATGATATACATAATGATATAATGGTGTTCTTTGCTAGGAACTACAGAAAATCCCAATATTCTATTTGTTTGGTTGTTTTTTTTGTGGGTTTTTTTACCATTCCTGACGGCTGAAGTGCTGCTTAGGAAAGGCAGTTCATAATATTTGCAACCCAAATGAAAAAAAGCTAGACCCAGTGTGGGCAGTAGGATGGAGCATAACCCATTGCAACCTAATGGAGCAAATGGATACGTGTTCTTTAACAAATAAATTGTGTTTTGAAAGACAACTTTTCTTAGATCTCTATTGAATTAATGTAATCTAATAAAGGTATTTTTGTTGGTGGATTTGGCTAGGAAGAAGTTGTATGCATGGAAGGAACCCTTAAAAGGAGAAGCAAAAGCCTACTGGTGAAGCAGATGAAATGGGGCTGATGTAGACTAATGAAAAGAGTGAAGCTCGTGTAAGGACTAGAGTGAGTCCCTGGCTGACAGCAGGAGAGAACGTCCTGGCACAGCCTGAAAAAATCTTCTGCCTTGGCTACTCATGTTACTGCTCCTGTAGGCTGAAGTTTCTTTTTTTGTGCTTGTTTCCCCAGTCTCTGTTCAGAATCACTTGGATGAGTTTGAAAAATGGAATTCAACTGCTCATTTCAGGACTAGGGTATAGCAGGGAGCAGAGGTGCTTGAGTAGAGTCTAGTTTTGCCTACCTTCCACATGTGTTTATGTAGCCATCTCTGCCTTGCTTTGTTTCTGAAGCTGGTTTTTTCTGACATTGCAAAAGACATCCCGTCTCCATTACATGAGTCTCACTTATTTACAAGCTATGTATAAGGTTCTGCTCTGCTAAAACAGGGCAGAAATAATAAGAAAAGTATTTGTGTTTTTTAACTGCACCTGTTCCAGTTCTCTCTCTTTTTTTTTTTTTTTAATTTTCTTGTTTCTCAGAACCAAATTACAAGTATCTTAGTCATTTGCTGATTCAGGAGTGCAGCCATGCTGAAATCCTCTTGTTCTCTCCTCCTTCTACCTCTGCACAGACAGAATGAATAATGCTGTGTCCACAAGGTGATGGATGCTAGATGCAGAAATTAGTTAGGTGCTTAAATATTTTGGTAACAGGGTACCAGATTACCACAGAAGCTAGTGAGATTATTTTTCTTTTTTTCTTAAGCTCTCATTTTTTGTCTTTGTTCCTACACATGCACCATGATCTGCCTGCCTGTAGGCTGCCTAAATCTGATGTGGTGGTCAGTGGAAATGAGGCCCTATCAGATCAGATAAATGCTTCTCCCTCTGCTTTGGTGACACATTTCTGGGCTTAGCTCAGACCAAATTTCCCATCCATCAAAGTACTTTGCTTGAACTACAGAGGAGGAACAATCATACAGTCCACTCTCATGGCCACGATGGAAAGGCTGTAAATCTCCAGCAGAGGATCACCAACGAATTACAGAAGGGCTACTTAATGATACATGAGTTTGTCCGGGTCCTCAGCCACTGCTAAAATGCTTTTGAATCGTCTGTGCACAAGTGCTCAGAGCTGCTGTGGAAGTGGCACAGGCTTTGCTCCTGTGCTCCCCGTTCATGGCAATTCTCTTTCTAGAAGCCTTGAGCAGAAAAGCATCAAGGCAGTGAGAGGCTGACTTTGGCTGATCCTCCTGAGCTGTTTTTGATCAAACACAGTCTTAAGCCCGTGACCAGGAGTCTTTTGAAAAAAAAAACAAAATAACAAACCAGAGATCACTTTTCGAAGTAAAGATCCATCTGTCTTCCAGTAAAAAATACAGTCTGGCAATTTTACCTTCTCTTGCAATGGAATGGTTTCATCTACGGAACACAACCTTTCACAGTACTCAAAGTGTGTAAAAATACAAGTCTATGTGGTTTTTATCTCCTTCTGCTTCAGTTTAACATTAACCCTGCATATTACTCCCTTTGTTGGCAAACTGCTTAGAAGAAGGCTGCCATTTCTGTTGCTGACATATCTCTTACTTTTTACTCCTCCAGACTGTGCAGCATATTTAATTAAATTTTGCAGCTTTGGTATGAAGTTTAGGAAAAGACAAAGATAATGTTCATGGGGAGAAAAAGGAATTCTTTTAAAGTCAGCTTCATTAACTACCAGGCTACAGAGTGAGGGTCACTTTGCCCAGACTGAAATAACTGGATCTCCTTAATTGCATTTTACTTGAATTATTTCTTTATTTAAAACATGTTATGCTTGTTAGAGATTTAATATGACTGCAAGCACAAATTAATTATACCTGGTAGCTAATTGTAGGAAAGCTATGGTGATCAATGTTTATGCCTTTTTTTTAATGTCTACCTTCAGTGTACGTACTTGGATCAGCTCCCTCCCAATCATGAATAAATATTTGCTGCTTATATGTTCCCATGCAAATTGGATTAATTTTAGCATATTCATGGAAGAAGGACATCACTGCCTACCCTCAATATTAAGATAGCTGAACAAGGAAAGGTTGGGGTTTTTTTTTCCTGCTTAAGTAGAGAATGAATGAGACAGACAGAAAATTCAGCACAAGTTTGCTTATCCCAAATGGTTTGGGGGCATCCAGGGTATTTGGAGAGATGGAGGTAAAGTCAATCAAAGAATTGACAGAGAAAAGCGACTCTTCCTGGGGCCCTAACCTTGAAGAATTTCAGTTAAGCACTGCTCAGCTAAATGAAATGGTAATTGGATAAACAGAGTGGTGGATGTTTGGGTCTGGATATGGACAGAACTCTGCACATGCCTGTAAGGTTTTCTCTTTACATTTACAGCATCTCATGCAGCCTTTGTGTCTTCTCTGACACCACTCAGCTGCCTTGCGTTCTGTGGTGCAAATGCACAACAACCTTGGCATCAAAGACTGCCCTTTCTCCCCATTTAATTATGTGCCGTTTCGGATATGCTTTTTTCCCATGGGGCTGTAAGGACAAAGGAGCGACACCTTTTCTGAGCCGTGCTCAGCCCCTGCGCGCTGACTCTGGGAATGTTGGGAACTGATCCTGTGTGGTGCTGAGACTCTTCTTGTAGGCAAGCGGTAACTTTTTTCCTAGAGCTACGTCCTGATGGTACCCTCTAAGTTGTATCCTTTTCAGGGATTTGCATCTCTTTTCCCAGTTATCCTAAAAATATGGGTGGGTCATCCCTCACTGGAAACTGCACAATTGAGAAATCCTCATCTCTGCGTTTGCCAGCTGAACTGAATTGTGGAATAAGCCTTGAAGTGGAAAGCCTTTTTAGTCAGAGATGTGACTTTTGGCCTTTTTTTTTTTTGGCAGATTGATCAATTGTAGGAATGCTGTTCCTTCTGAGACAGGAAGTTGCTGAGGACTTGGACATTTTTCTTGTGCTGTGATACAGTATCAGGAACAATCTGGAGACAAAGGCACAGGGGTCAGGCAATGCTGTGGCATGAAAGTCAGTAGCCAGCTCTGTAGGCTCTGTACTGTGGAGACTCTTATTCACTTATTATTGACTGAGAAAGGCACCATCATGCAACAACATTTTGGGTGTTCAGCACTTAGATGAGGCGGTGTTCGCAGGAACTTTAGGGTCCCAGCTCTGGGCCATCAGGATTTGAAAACCTCAGCCAGGATTCTGAAAATACCTGAGAAAATACTGGGATTTTTGTATCATCGCTCAGATTTACCCTTTCAATGGTTAAGGCAGCTGGATACAAACTGTATTTACTTGGTTCCTAATGTCTTAGAGGATACAAGGCCTCTAGGCCTACGGAAGAAAGGACAGGAACAAATTCAAATTTTGATTTTGAGTCCCTTAGACTTGATCTTTTACACCAAGACAAAAGGCTCAGTGCTTCTCCTACTCCTGTGGCGAGTGCTGCCAGTGTGTTGCTTCCTGTCCTATAGGATGGGAAGATACAGAGCTGAATGCTGTTTCGATGCTGAGCTGACGGTAAGCTCCGCAGTGAAATGGTTGCCATATCATAACTCCCAGTCCTCCTCAGAACAGCAAATCTGATATCTCTGTATGAACATGTGGACATGCACATGTAGATGATCCATGCTTGTGCAGCTCCTCCAGCGTGTCCTGTGCATGCCTGCCTCCTGTGATGTCTGTGCCTCTGAACTCCTGGGATGCAGAAAGGCTTGTGTGACATGGAGCCGGTTTTTGCATGGTTGGTGGCCGTTTGTCTGAGATTTCCAGATGTTGCAGCTGTTAATTGTCTGGAAATCTGGTGGAATACTGCCCAAAGCAGTTGAGTTGGCCAGCGTGAAATGTCTTTTACATGTCTAATTAATTTATTGTGCATGTAAAAACCAGGAAAAAAAGTGTGAGTTATTAATAAAAAGGCTATAAATTAGAACTCTAGACCTTCATTTTCACATTTCTTGTATCAGTGCTACTGTTCTACCAATGTGCAGTAATGAATATTCAGCAAGTGTACTTGTATTTACATGACATCTGCAACATTTTAGGGGTTTTTTGTGTATATTAAAATTCAGTTGCTGACTCTGTCTGTTTCCTTTCTGCCCCATGCTAGATTAGATATTTAGTGATGACCCAAATGAGCACAGCAGATCCTCACTGATTACCATTGCAAATGACACAGGATTGGGGGAAAAAAAAAGCATTATGAAGAGGCTAGTGACATAGACCTTTCTGCATGAATTGGTAAAGTAAAGGAAATTTAATTATTTGAACGTTTATGCAATCAGGATAGGATGCAACATGAAACTACAAATATTAAAATTCTGATAGCAGAATGGGAGACTGCCTGAGAAGTGATGAGTTTAGAGCGTGGTGGAAATTTTCTAGTCAGAGAGCAGTGTGGTACTAACTTCATGACATTCTCTAAGATGTTAACATAGTTGGAGATATGAGCAAGGAAAGGTAAGATTTAAACAGAGAATGTCACAGAAAATCTAATTGGGAATTCTCTGCAGTGTCACATTCTGCTGTCAACAATTCAAAGAAACTGATGATAAGCTGGAGACAATTCAGGGAAAAGATGAGGTTGCTCAAGGAGAAAAACTCCTGTAGGGTGTGTAGGAACTCTGAAACTCACTTCATAATTTACCAAAAGGCAAATAATATGAATTATCTTGGTCAGAGTCTGCCAAGACCTAATGCAGTACAAAGTTTGGAAATAGAGTCTTCTGTTTGGTAAAGGATCTAACTACTGGAAATTGAAGCAAATCACGTTTTAACTAGTGAAAATGTGTGTATTTCTAACTGAGAGGGTAAATACACATGGGAACATGTATTCTTAATTGAGAAACAGCTACAGACTATGCAATTCCTTTTAAAAAACCAATAAATTGGCAGCATTGCTTTGGAAGCAAAACTAAGGGGAGTGCTGTTGCCTGTGAAAGGGGACCCATTCCAATTTTACAAGAATGCTTATTCAGCTGAGTTAATTTATCTTAAGCAAAAGTATATTAAATAAGAGGACTTTTTCTAAATTTTCTACCGTCTTAAAAATTCCCGTAAGTATTTAATGAATTCATGTATTTTGATGTTTGTGAGTATTTTGTGCCTTACAACCACAAAATATTGAACTATGATAGGGTTTTAATGAGCCATGGAATTTGGCCCAGGTGTGTCATGTAAGTGTCTCTCTATGGCCAGCGTTTTGCACTGGATCTTCAGCCACAAGGAAAGATTATTGCTGGTGCCTGTTGTTGGTAGGCCACTGTGAGATCCTGGCATTTAGAAAAGAGGAAAAATAGTGAAATGAAAAATCCTACCCTCCATTATTCTGGAAGGACTTCATATTCCACAGTAACTGTATTTAAGAGAGATGTTTAGCAAGTGCATATTAATTTTTTTTTTTTTGGGGTGATCAAGAAATATTAATCTAGACATGTGGGAACCAGATTTTTAAAGAAATGTGGGGGAGTTTTGAGTGCAGTTAACATGATAGACATGCAAAACTAAAGAATTTAGAATCACCTGAGAGGAAAATTAAAATCTCATTTTATGAAGAAACTTTTCATAGTCTCTCCCTTTAAAAGTAATCGCTTCTAAAATGAATTGAAGTGTGTGTTTTAAGCCACATTTTCTAATGCTCAGTCATGCTGACTTCTTCAGCAGTCTGCATATAGAATCAGAGATTGTACATTGTCTTTTAGGAAGCTGTAAAACTATGCTGGAAATGGGTTGTGAACATAAGGCAGAACCATGTTTTCTGTGCTCTGATCTATTGCACCTTCAGAGCTGATATGCAAACAAATGCTTTTCCCAGTACGCTGGCCTTGAAAATGCAGTCTGGATCAGAAACTCCAAGAGTCTTTTCTCTTTTAGCCCTGCCTTATTATCTTGTTGCTCTTTTGTCCAAATGGGGGAGGAAGAGGTGAAAAGGTTGATTTTAAAAAAAAATAAAAAAAATACTCAGAAAGTAATTAAAATTCTTCTAAGTAAAACCAACTGTCCTGCAGAAAAATCAACCATACTTCTCCATACATTTGCAGTAGAATGGTTGGGCTTGCTCTAACTTCTGTGATCCCTGGCGTGGATTACTCAAAACTCCCTGGTAATAGGCTGATATTAGATGCGGGCATGCCCTGCTGTGCAGCTGGCACTTATCAGTGTGTATTGCCTCGTGAACTGTTCTATTGACAGTCTGCTTTCATCTTTCATTTTATCAGTGCATTGTTTCCCAGAAATTTAACTGGATATTCAGTGGGAGACTCTCTGCTCTGGAGGGCTGTGGTATGAGCATCCTCAGCGGGAACCTCACTGCTGTCAGGTGACTACTGTCACCCCAGCAGCTGTTTTTGAGGTCACTTCTGTGGCCACACGGGTTAGAAAGTTGTTGTAGCTGTTCTAGAGTGAAGAAGAGTATGTCTCATAAATTAGGGGCTCTAAGGAGGAGGAGTGGGAAGGAGACATCAAATATCACAGCATTCCCAGCAAAAATATGTGGGGTGCTTGCTTGCTATGCTGCTTGCTCTCATTGTAGAGATTGGCTGGACTTGGGAATGATTGTGATTTCTGTTAAAAACAAAACAAAAACCAACACACACACTAAAAGAAAGAAAAAGGCGGTTCAGCATTTTTCAGGCTGAGGTAGACCTTGTATTTCTTTCCACTTGCCATGTTTTTTTGTCTGCACCTGTGGGTGATTGCATTGTATGTGAGCAATCTTGCTCTCCCCTCTTTTTGGCAGGCTGCTGAGCCTGTGCTTCCTCCTCAGTGACAATGCTTGTCCTCCTGGAGCTGGCTGTGCATTTATATTTGTCGCAGAGGGAATGGTTTCATTCCAGTAACAAGGCAGAGGGGATAGCGTGCCTCTGACTTCAGCCCTGTGCTTTTGTTAAAATGAATGCGTGCTTTCCCATTGATACACCTGCCCATCAGATAGAATCCACCAGGTCTGGGCTTGACCCGTTGTTCTACCAACAATATAGTCAGTTCAGTAGTTAATGCACACGTGAGATGAAAGCTGAAAATAAATATCTCTGCCAGATATAGGACATGTTTTAGTGCTCTGCTTGCTACAAAGCGAGCATACTTTGTAGTGTTCAAGTTAGAAGTTGTAGGAGTTGCCACAATATTTTTCAATGTCAAAGGTCATGTCTTTTAATCTTCATGATAATAAAACAAGGTTACCCCTTATGAGAAGAAAGTGACATCATTTTGCCCTGGTAAATCAGCTTTTAAACAGGTAGAGTTGAACTCATTGTTGGCACCAAAATGCACAGCAAGAGATAAAATTAAAATTTTAGTGTATACTTTTGAGTCAACACGAATAAAGAAGAATAAAAAAGTAGGCAAAAATAAAATATCAAATGGGAGGTAGTTAAGGCTAGACTTATATGATGTTTCAAAGCATGAATTGTCATATGTGTTTAAATTATGACTGTTTCTTTATTCTCAGAATGTGGGTTAGATTTTGAATGTGGAACAAGAACTCAGCCTTTTTTCAGAAGCTGCATTCTTAACAAATTATTCTTAAAATGAAACTGTTTAATGAAATTGCTTTTTAACTGCTGTATAAAACCATGCATTATTAACAGATGACCGTACATAATACAACATAACACTGCAAGATAACAAGAGCTCTGCTAGCCTCATGCAGTTTTGAATTTTACCACTTTTACTTTAAAATATAAGGGGTTAAGCATAGTCCTTGTTGGAGGTCAGTGACACGTCTAAAGCACAATTCTTCTGGCTCAGCCTCAGCTCTGGGAAGTTCAGGGTGTTTTGCAGTGAGCAGGTGGGCGAGTAAGGCGTACACTGCAGGGCAGATTGCACAGCTGTAAGATGTGGAATTCCCCTCAAAAGGATCGGCATGTCTTTGAAAATGAATTCAGCACTGAAATAAGAAAGATTTCTGGTGCAGGGGAAGAAAATGGGGCTTGATTAGTTTCAGATTAACTCTTTTTGTGTTTATTTTGTCTTCATCTCCCTCTCTTTACTCCTTTTTCCCAAGAGATGGTTTTTAGGAGAGAATACAGGGGAGTTTTCATGTTTAAAAGTGGCACTGGGCTGTTGGAATAAACTCTTAAGTGCAGCCTCCTTCTTGTAAACACAGAACTTACTAGAAGGTAGTGCATCTGGAACATTGGATTCTGTAAACCCCATGTTTTCTCAGTATCTATTAGAAAATATATCCATTACTTATTTTCTCCTTAGAATTCTATAAATAATTATTTTTCATTGTCTATTTTTTGTGGCTGAACAGTGCACAAATTAGGAAGAACGGCTGGAAGGCATTCAACACTCCATGTTCTAAAGGGGCTTGCGAGTTTGTAGCACCTAGCAGGATTTGAAATAAATAAAATATATTTAGTACTATAAAAATGTGTTCTTACTTATTAATTCATTGGCGGCATGAATGAAAATACTGGGATTTAAATACTAGATTTCTTTCCTTATATCCTTGAACTTACTTGCCGTCAGCAACAGTTCAAGTGCCAGTGACCTGAGCAGACACACTCTCCAAGTTTTTTGCAAATGCCATAGCTTTCTGCCCTCAGAAAATACCATAGGTGGAAGAAGCTAATGATGATAGCCCATGTGGAAACAAATCATCTGCCAAGCACTTCAGAAGTTCTTATTTTATTTTGAAACACCAGAGTCTTCCCTGCTCTTGCTGATCAACGTGAATAGTTTCATGGCAGTGCAAATCAGCCAAAAAAAACATTTCTCTTTTGCAGCTGATAAAAATTTTGTTGCAATATCAAGCTCCAAATAAAACTCCTACTCTTCAAGCAATTCCTGAAAAACACAAATTAATTTGAGTTTGAATAATACCCCCAACATGTTAAAGCTGCCAACTGAAAAAGGAACAGATATTTAGGAGATGACAACAGACAGCACAGAGCCAACAGAGGAAAAACTGGAACACAGCTAGACAGCAACACTGGCCATCTAATCCATTAACAGCCTCCTAAAATTGTTTTGCTTTTGCATTAAACTGGTTTAAGCACAAAGAGACGTTACTGAAGTTTTAATCTCCAGTAAAAGAAATCTCCTCCTGCCTAACAGCACGCAGCACACACACAAATGTGACTTCAATTAGCACTACCGTAAATTTTAATTTAGCACTTCGTAGGAGCATTCAGTAATGTATGTAAGAAACAGGGGCTGATGCTCCATTAAAGACATTCCATGCAATTATCCCATTGATCTGTTGATCCCTTGATTCACATTTGTGGGGTGAACAGGAGGGGGAGGATTTAGGAATTCAGAGCTTATGAAGAATGCTGGAAGAAATTTTTCCCCTGAAATCTTGTGCACCTTTTTCCCTGTAGCTGCTCTTTGCCTGTTATCAATGTGCCACTGCCACCTTCCTGATGCATGGGGACTCAGCTGTTCTGCTTCTGTAGAGGCTGGGATGTTGCGGGTGTAGCAGCAGGAGCTCTCTCATTCTGCCCAGCCAAGCCCATTGCCCTCTGCAAGTGGAAAGCACCCACAATCCACCAGCCTCCTCTTTGCAATTGCTGCCATTTACTGCCCTTGAGGTTAGAATTTTGTCCCATGGACATCTGTTTTCTCTAAGGGTGACTTGGATGACCCACGGCATACAGAAGCATTCTCATTTAGTTCAGCACATTAGCCTGTGAACCTGACAGCAGCCCAACAGGTTAATAGTGTTAATTATTAACAATGGTGTGCATTTCAGTGCTGCACAGTGGTGCTTTCTAGTTGTGACCATGCAAAGTTGACTTGGAAAGTCTCCAGTATCCAGCTCTGTCATGGTGCACCTGGTTCTCCTTTTTTATAGGATTATCTTGTGTGGGTAGCATATAGGTTTAGTTCTAGCAGCCAGCTGTGATTTGCGTTTAGCATATTAGAGCACCAAGAACTTGTTTGTTGTTGTATAGAGTTATTCCCTGGTGGCAATGCTTATTTGTGTTTAAACTGCCGATGCCCGCATTTATACAATCTGCATTGTTTAAAATGTCACTATTATTTGTTGAAAAAAATTTCTCTTAGGCTTGACAGAGTGTATCCTGTGATTTATGCTACAGCCTTGTGCTATGCCATTTTAGTGAGGATCTTGAAACAGGGCCCTGTGGTTTCTTTTCCCCTTTTGCTGTTTGTTCTGCTCTTTAATTACATTCATATCAGCTACTTTGAAGTTAATGAGACTGTTGGGATATGTAAAAGAGAATCCTGTATTGATTTCAGTCCTAATATCTTATCTTTGCATCTTTTTCTTCCTGAGTGTAATGTGTTCTGAGTCACAGTTGCTCACATGTTGTGATGGGTGCAATAGCTTTGGCCTGACATAGAGCTTTATCTCACAATCCAAATGTAAGAGGAAATAGATAAAAACAAAAAGCCAATCTGCCTTCTCATTTGCTTATTAAACCTTGCAAATAAGGAGTATAAGATACTAAAGTTACTGGGTTTCATATCCGTCCTAGGCTATAAAAAATACTCTTTTCCTGTTACTTTACAAACAAGACTCCTTCTGACTTCTCGTCTTCCTCCCCTACTCAGAAAAAAGGAAGAGTCATATAGTACATGGCAGGTGATAATTACAATGTTTGGATATTGATTTTAGGTACAGTGCAAGCAAAATAATTGTTCTTATGCCCATTGGCTAGAGCCAGGTTCTTCAATACAGTCAGAAGACGACAGAAGATGGTCTGCTCACGTGGAGGGTACAAATCCAACACCAACTGCTCACATAACTGCTTTGGTACCTGGAAAAGAATTTTGTAAGCCATCAGATTTTATCTTGCTTTTTTTTCCAGCCAAACAAAGTAAATAATCGCTTTGTGGCTTTGGAGCTTTTTCTGAACTTAAACCCATCGTTTAAACTCAAGTTCACCTGTTCCACTGCCAGATGGAAATACCTGCAGAAATGTTACTGAGTAACTCTCTTCCAACTGCCTTTTCTTGGTTTTATTTGCCAACCCAGAAATGCCAGGGACCAGGAGCTCAACAGACATACATTCTACTCCACAACCTGCTTGACCAACTGAAGAGAGTGAAAACGAATGGCATATTTTTAAATCAAAATCTTCAAAGAATGCCTTTCAGTTTTACGACTCTCTTACACATGTGCTCTCATTCAAAAAGACTGTCCTATCACATTTTGGTTTTGTCTAATTTACAATTAAACTGTGATTTACACTTGTGATACCAGATCATTTGGAGCTACGTGAGAAGCCTGTGTTAGCAGCAAAGCATTGTAGTGTTCAGCTTGGTTTCAGTCTACAGTACATTTCCAAATTCACCCCAAACTGATTGAAGAATAACTCAGGCAACAGAATTTCATCCTGGTTCCCACCAGAAGGTTGAATTTGGATATGAAATAGTATCAGTAGTACCTTTTGTAAGTGATGACACTGAAGTGTCTAATGACACCTGAGGCTGTTTCACTCATGATATTTTCTCCAGACCGTTCACCGCAAGGCTTATTTTGTCTTCATAAGGGATCAACTTGCATTGTCTGTATTAGAAAACTCTTTATTTATTGTAATTGTTTTACTAGAGTATTGCATGGGAATTAAAAGGCAGGAATAAGGTTTAGAAAGTTCACTCCTGGCTGCAGAAGTGTTGTAGAGCGGCCAGGACCCTGTACAGGAGAGTATGAGCAGAGTCAAGAGATGACTGGACTGTAGGAGCCTTTAACAACATTCTGTTAAATTTTCTGTCCAATAAAAGATTTAAGGACATTCTCAATGTGAAGTAGCCAAGGATTTTTTGTTTATGTTCTTTATAGAGTTGTATTCTTCTAGTGCACATGTAAGTAGAAATGCTTTGTCATATTGGCAACTAAAAGTACATTTACCCAAAGTTTAAATACAATAGTGAAGTTCCTTTCTTGAATATTCCAGTGGCATTTCCAGCTTTACTTTTTTGTCTCTGCTGCACTGAAAAACTTTGTCGTATTTCAGGAGGGCACCTAAAAATTACCTGTGGATGAGGACGACCTACTTAATAGTGCCGAGAAAGGCAGTATGTTCAAAATTGGTTTCAAAATTAGGTGCAAAAATCAACTGGCCTTAACATGAAAGTGTATTTTTTTTTTTTCCTGTGAATAAGAAGTCTTCCTCTAGCAAAATGAAGAAGCCTTCCTCCAGCTTCAAATCCCAGAAAAGGCAGTATCAGTTGGAAACTAGGTTAAGAGTCGCTATATTGCAATCTATCAGTGTTCTGCAGCAAGAAAAATTCCACACACTCAATGTTGTGTATTCACTGTAAGCTGTATAATTTTCCATGTATGAGACCAGACTCTGAGGACAACTCTTTCCTATCCTATGCTTTTTGACCACGTAGATCACTTGAAAGGCCACTTCCCTGGTTTCTGTCTGCCTTGCTCCCTTGCAAAATGATGTTTCCCATCTTCAGAAAGCTCTCCGAGATGTCTGGGTAAAAATCTCTCCATCAGATCTTAAGTATTTTCAATTATGTATACACACGCTTGCCATGTGTGTTTGGACGGTATCATGTTTTAATGATTTCCTTTGCTACAAATTTCTGTGAATTCATTGTAATTTATAAACTCTATTTTTCTATTCACAAAAAAAACCCCAAACCAACCCAGCCCTTCATAAACTCTATTCATACATTTATTTATTTTTCATTTAAAATGAGATTATGCCTAGTACAATTCCATCTGTAAAAAGTGTCTTGGCATGTCCTTTTAGAATGAGCTTATCTAGCCTATTAATCTTTCTAAGATTCAAGCCTTTCCTACACTATTTTGCAGTAAGAATTTATTTTAACACAGAAGTGAAATTCCCTCATTACAAGGCGTTTTATTCTATAAAATTATGTTGTCAAGCAATGATAGAATAAAATTTCCCCAGATAAATTGGGCTATTGTAGCATTTTTTCTATTTCTATTCCAAAATATGGATTTTGCGTATGATTAATCATATTTTTGTTATGTAGTGGCAGGAAGCTGGTCTAAAATTCTAAAATAAAATACGCTTCATTGTCACAAGGAAATCTACTCACCACCTGAACTGCTTAGGATTTTTATTCCTGTACAATAAATATGAGGCACTTGAGGCAAGAAAAATTATGACATAATTGGCACAAGTCCCATCTCCAGATGGAAGAACTTCTAAGACTGACACATTAGACTCACATAATTTATGGGAGAAATAAAATAACTGAACCCACCTCTGATTACTCCACCCAGAAGCAAGGTTTAAGCAGGCATGTTCTTTGAATTAAACCCAAATTCTTCCCTGAAGTCTTGACTGAATACAGAAAACCTTGTTCTGAAAGAAACACGAAGGGCAATTGCTGCAGTTAAGCCTAAGCTGTGGGACCCAAGCGCAGCTCTCAGAGCCATTATAGATTTGTTTCTGCTCCTGCAAATGCATCTGAGAGATTTACATTTCTCCTGCTCTTCTAATATCAGAGTTCCTGCCAGTCTCTCTTCATTCTTACAACACTTTGCGTAGAGGAAGAGGATTATTCCTCAGATGGCAAATGGCAAGATGCAATAATGAAATAACTTGTTGGGGACAGGGAATTGAACCTGTGTCTCATGTACAAGACCTTACTGTCTCCTTCGGGCAGCAGCTGTTCTGGTTTATGCAGAGCTTGGGCTGTGCAAGACCAGGCTGCCAATGCGTGGTGATGCAAACCACTCATGTGCCAAGCCAGCTGGATGTGTCTGTGCACAAGGACAGGCTTATCAACACTGGAGGTGGCAGGCAGGAGCAATATTTGAACTACCTAGGAACTGAGATGATGGTTTAATGAAACCATCTCATACCAAACGTCTTTTGGGGATTGCTTGAGAAATGTCAATGCTCACTTTTCTTCCCATCTCTGACTCTCCTTAGTCACAGAGAATACAAACTGAAGAAGAAACAGGACTATGAGGCCAGTAAGGGTTGGGAAGCATCTTTTGATAAGTGTGTTTTCCTAATTCTCTGTCCTCAGTAAAGGCCATGCTTGCTTTTGTTCAAGACAAAAAAAGACTCTGTTAAATATTTTCCAGCAGCACTCAATATCACCAAACTTGGATGCCAATGGCCTTCGTGCTAGATTGTAGGGTGCATTTTCATGACAATTTTAAAATAAAGGGTTAACTAATTTGTTAGCTCATTTAAGAAAGTATTACATTCATAGCTTGCCTCAATATCCACGCAGATATAAGGAGATGAGTCTTTCAGTACAAGCTGCTGCTTACAGCAGAAACAAGTGTTGGGTGGGAGGCCAGACGTGCTCTCACAAAGTGTATTATTCGTCTGCTGCCCACATGGCAGTCTTGCAGTTGAATACAGTCGTTAGAGTTTAAAAAGAAATTTCCTTGTTTCTGCTCACTGGCCTCTGAAGTATCAACAGTTTGAATCTAATTATGAGTGTCCAAACTAAAGGTGTGACATGCTTTGTCTGCAAAGTGGCAGGAAGTTGGCATCCTGCCTAACTTTCTCTCTGTTCCCAGCTTTTATGTGGTAAAGAGATTTATGGGTTTTTCAGTTGCTGGATTGTTTGGGTTTGGTTTTGGTTTGGGGGTTTGTTTTGTTTTGTTTGTTTGTTTTTTAACTATTTAGGTTGTGGTCTTAGCTGAAGTGTGACACTTTGGATTGGAGGGTGTACAGGAGTAAATGAGACGGCTTTGGTTTGCCCCACTCTGGTAGCTTTCCCACTGTAGTCATTCTGGAGCACAAGAGCTGTGGTACTCAGCCACCCCTTGCCCTGCATCCTCTTGGGATGTAAAATTCAAAAGATGTTTCGGGTTCTGAGGGTGTTTCTGCCACACTGTCAGCTAGTCACAGAATTGTGATGAGAAGTGTGGCATGAAGGGAGGGTCACAGTCTTCTGGGTGTGAGCCTGAAAAATGGGGAAAAAAGGCAATGAGGAGGAGAATGGGCACAACTAGAGGGGTGCTCCTCTGTCCAGCAGGGGTTTTAGCGACTACCTTGGGAACCACCTGTGATTTTAACAGCCAGTGCCACTCAACTGTACTGAACTGCCCCCAGAAAGCTTTGGCAAACACCTTTACAGAGACATTTGTAGGACAGACAGCAGAGATTTTTCTTGTTTTCTTAACCTTACAATTTAGAAGTTGGCTTATGCCCTAAAAGTTGACAGATTCATACTGACTCCAATCTGATCTTTTTATTGTAACAATGCTACTTCATTTTTAACCACTGCTGTTGTGATTCTTGTCAGCCACAAAGCTCTATGGTCTCTTCTGAAAATGGCGTTTGGCTCTTGGTCTCTTGGAGGATACAGTTGGAGGTCAGGAAATCGTGTTCCTCTAGGGATTCTATTCATGCGGAGGTTTCTAAAAATAATGTTTATTTCACACTTTAATTTGTGTTTGGCCACGCTCACATCTTCTCTCATCTCCTTTCTACATGCTTCAGTAATTTTATTTTCATAGAATACTTGGAAATAAAGGCTGTGAAAAGTTTGAACTAATGATCTGCCTGGTCAGGTGGTCTGAACATTTGGTCTGAAATATAGTGCTAGTCTGGATCATACAGTACCCTCTAGGGGTCCTGTTATCCAATCCCATTGTTATTCCTATGACGACTCACTGAAAGGTCCTCTGCTGTTGGGAAAGGACTCCTTTGAAGTGAATTCTTTAAATATAACTACGTATTTTTAGAATTAAACTGTGGCTTGAAATATGGAATATAATACTCTACTAAATTCTGGTGTTCAAATATCTGTAAAAGTTAATCCTGCCTTCAATTATAAAATACATTTATACCTGGTAACAAGTATCAGAAGAGTGAGATAGCTAGAAATCTCAGGAGCACTTCTTTTGTTGGATGTCTGAGATTCAGGAGTTATCCCCATACAGTGTGAATGTACTCACTGCTGGTCTCAGCAAGAGATGAGCAGAGCAGGTTGCAAGTCTTCTCTCCACGATGTGAAGAGAAGGGCATGAAGCCCTTGTAAAGGCATTTATACCTCACTCCTGGGCTGGGTGATGAGTACTGGAATGTAGCAAGGCTGGGTGATACGTGTGGAGGTCTTGGCTGTAGCCCAGTGAGGTAGCCCTCATTCAGTATGTCTGATACCACAGCAAGTTTGTCTTTTAAAAGAAGGAGCATGCCAGCCACGGCAAGAGAACGTACGTGTGCTCTGAAGGTGGTTTTCTGCATCCTCTGTAGCGTGGAGCGTGTTATTGTGGGTTGCTCTTTCATTCTCAGTGCTAATCAGGTCAGCTCTGTGCAATCCCCCAAAGATGCTGTGACTCGTGTTTGTGTTCTCCCTGTAGCTCACTTTCAAGATGGGTTGAAGTCTAATTCTCCTAGTTGTCAGTCTCCTTGGGCACATTAAAACCTGGATGGGATTAGCATGCAGCGCAAATATGACTGCTGTCTACAAGAACTTTCATACTGACTGCTTGAATGGAAGATCCTTGAGCTCTTACTATCTACCTTCCTGCAGTCCCCTTTTCTTGTCCTTTCATGGCTTGTAACTCTTTGAGGCTGGTAATGCATACACTGAGAACTACCAAGAGACCTCTTGTGATCCTCATTAAGACAAGACTTAAAACTTCTTTGAGATTAGTTGAAAGTCTGATGAACACGCCCCCCTGAAAATACCAGCAGGAATTTTTATTAAGTCTTTCTGCATTCATGCTTAGGCACCTGAGCTGTCCGGCATTTGACATTTTTCTTTGCTTAAAATTGATGAAAAGTAATTTTATGTACAGTGAAAAGTAAGTGCCTGTATAACAGAGAGAGACTTGGAGTACAAAGAATGCTGTTCTTTGTGTGAACTTTGTTGGATTTTGGAGGACAAAGCTGCTACCTGTTCCTTCAAGAAAGGAGTCACAGCTATTTCATGCAAAAATTCAAAATGAATCATCTATCATCTGTACTTCCCTACAAGCAAAAGGCCTATGAGGAAGAAAATCTACATCTAGTGTTGTTGGTGCTTCTGTAACACAGTGTCTCTTCAGAAGCTTAGTACAAACATTAATTCATTGAGGTGATTGCTTTGCCTGGGATCACCTGACCCTTTGCTTTCAGTTCTAGAGCTGATGTTGTAATTTAATTGAACTGCCAAACACTCAGACTCAAAGCACCCCATGAAAGTTACATCCAGTGAACCATTAACTTGTTGGAGGATGATGTGCATTGTGCAAGATTCATGGAAATTATAGAACCTCTGGAAATCATGTGATTACTCTAGCAAATAAGAGCAGGTAAAAAGATGACAGAAGGTAAAATAATTTTCTATGTGCTCTCCAGGATGATACTAATAAACTTCTTTTATTTTCATGTGGCCAGTTTTGTTGGAAATTCTATTCAAAGGCACAGCTGGCAACAGCTGTCTACAGTATGAAGTGTCTATTTTAGTGCTTTTAATTCTCTGGTGTCTTAAGTTAAAAACATTGCACATTCAACGTGGTTTCTTCTGCTTGCAGGCTATAAGGAGTAGTCAGCATCTCAGAAGAAGGGCTGTCAATTATGTTATGTTATTGTACGTCCTCCATGCCAGACAGTATCATACTAGATGTGCCCCAAATAAGAGCAAAAGCATAGTCCTAAAGTGTTAAAGAAGCACTTGTAAGTGAAGAGCGAAAAACTGTAGGCTGAGAAAAAGGAAGAGCTGTGAGAGCAAACAAGCAGGAGAAGTGACAGGCAGAGGTCTTGGTGCGGTAGCTGTCAAACCGCTACCGCTCTGCGCACAGTGCCCTGATAATGATCTCAGAGCACTTGTATCGGCTCCCTCCACAGAGACGTGCTGCGTTTGATCAAAAACTGATGTCAGAGTGCTGCAGTTGTCTCCAGGAGTTTTAAACGTGAGTGTTTGTACCCTAACAATGCAGGCTGTGCTTGAAGATCCTTGGTCTGTCTAAACCAGTGGCGAACTCATTGGGACAGAGGGAACGATAGCAGCTTGTTCACGTGTTGACAAGAAAAAGGAGGGAGGACCCTGCGGTGCTGGCCTTTGTGGTCGGGGGCTGATTTGCTCATTACTGACTCTTTTACCAGCCTTGCCAGCACTCTAGGTTGGGCTCTCCCTCTTCCTGGGGTCAGGAGGAGGCACGCTCTGATCTTGGAGAAACACTCAGGAAATGGTTTAGCAAAGGCAGAGAGGCCTCAATGAATTTCCATGTTAGAGAAGACTCTGAAATCAATACTCTGGCCCAAATGAATGGAGCTATTCATTTTGGTGGGGTGTGGGTGGGAAGAGACTAGGATCTAAAAGACTGCCAGATTTTGTAAAGGCCCTGCACTATTCCTGCAGTGTGTGTCTAAGAGCCCTGGCCAGCCTCTTCCATAGCAGGGAGGTACTAGTAAGCAGGCATCCTCTCCGAATCACAACTGCTCTCCCACTCCACCTCTAATTGTTGTGATACCTGCTTTCCTTCATAATCTCATCTGAAGCTGACTTTGCCTTCTTGGCTGACATCCTGCCCAACCTCCTAGCCCCTTGTCTCCTTTCCCTCACCCCCCTTGACTCGCAAGCCCAGAGCAACACCCCCACTCACTGAAAGAGCCTTGCTTCTGTTTTCCCAAAACATTGGTCCTCTTCTGATCGGTTTGAGCACCGCTTTCTCTCTCACCTCTCCACTTCTTTCAACAAAGCATATTTACCCTCTGCCCCTTGCCTCACCCTGCCCTCTTGAGGCCTCCAATCCATTAATGTCTATCACTTTTTTGTCACTCTCGGCATCCTCTCCCTGCTCTCTCTTCTCTTAAGTGACCTCAGCTATTGCTTCTCTCCACTTCAGTCTTTCCTTGATCCTCAGCTCTTTCTTCACTGCCTCATCAGAAAATCTGCCCCATGAACCCACTCAGCCCAGCTTCATGACAACAGCTATCACCACATTGTGCTTGTCATCTTCCCTATTTGTTTTACTTCTTCTTGCTGCTATGTCCCTGGCCATGACTTAAATTCAGAAAACACTTTCCTTAAACTGTCATGTCATCTATCTCTCCTTCAGGTTCTTTTCTGAAATCTCCTTATGTTTTGATACAAGAAACATTTGGGATAGCAAACATACGTTGTTCTTCTAAACATCTTCATATGTTTCATTCTTCCATGCCCTTTGTTATCTGTCAACTATTTTGGTATGTTCCTTCATGCTTGAGTAATATATTCTTGCTAAAAATACAAAAATGAAACAGTGCATGGATACATCCAGACAAGAGAGCTGAACTCTTTTCTTGCTGTCTGAACAGGAGGAAGATGCTATACTTTACTCTTTCTAGGAAACAGAGTCCCCCCAATTTGCTAATTTATCTATCAGCCTAACCACATACAGCTGCTATTGGTGGGAATTGAACACCGTTTTTCCTCTAAATTTACCCCAAACTGTAATTTCTGTAAATATTTTCTGTGCTGTGCTGGTTTTGGCTGGTCTAGAGTTAACTTTCTTCACAGTGGGAAGATGGGGTTAAGTTTTGGATTATTGCTGAACACAGCGTTGATAATATAGAAATATTTTTGATATTGCTGAGCAGGTCTTACTCAGAGCCAAGATATTTTCATACTGCCATGTTTGTGAGGAAGTTGGGGGTGCATTGGAGACTGGGAGGAGACACAGCCAGGACAGGTGACCCCAACTGACCAAAGGGATGTTCCAGACCACGTGACATCACGCTCAGAATATAAAGTGATGGGAAGAAGAAGGAAGGGGTGACACTTGGAGTGATGGCTTCCCAAGTAAGTGTTACGTGTTACTGGGCCTTGCTCTCCTGGAGGTGGCTGAACACCTGCCTGTCCATGGGAAGCACTGAATTAATTCCTTGTTTTGCCTTGCTTGTGTGCACTGCTTTTGCTTTCCCTATTAAAATATCTATTTCAGCCCACGAGTTTTTGACCTTTTACCCTCTTGATTCTCTTCCCCATCCTGCTGGTGGAGGAGTGAGCAAGTGGCTGCATGGGGCTTGGCTGCTGGCTGGGGTTAAACCACAACATGTGCTTTGCACTGTTTTGCTCAAAAATATGTTTAAAAGGCTCTACATTGTCTTTTCCACATTAGCAAGTGAGTCAATACTGCCAGCAGCCGATTCCTGGAGAAGGAAGGCATGGTAGGGAAGCACTGTCTATCATGTCCGCAGTTGGTTATTATTTTAATATCCTTGAAACATTAGCAAATTTACTAACATTGCTTAGCAGTGAGTCCAAGAAACAAATACAATTTTCTCTGCTCGTAATAGGTTTATTCAGAAGCACAGCAGCAGCCTGGAAAGGGTTAATGGAGGCTTGTCTGCCTCTGAGAACTGTTGCTTCAGCTCAGGCAGGATGGGACCACAGATAGAAGGCAGGAGGGTGTTTCAGTCCAGTTCCTCTGAGATGTAACCCTGCCACAGGACAAGCTGCTCAGGGCAGGCACAGGGCTGCAGGATGGGGGCTCATCTCTCATCCTCACCGTAGCTGGCTCCAAACACTCTTGTCATTCATTCTTCATATTCGGCATTGCTTGTAATTTGTTTTTATTCAGCTGTATTTGTCATGATACAACTTCTCTGATTCTTTACTGTAGAAGCTCTTCTTATTTATTAGCTTAGGATGAGTTTCATGTATCTCAAATACTTCTACCAGGCACTTGAAGTATCTATTTCTTGCTCCTTTTACTGGGGTTTATACATTCTATATACTCTTAAACAAATATGTGTAGGATTTATATGTGTTGTTAGATTTATTCAGAATCCTGAGGTTTTTGACTGTTATTTTCCAGAGAGCTGTCTTTAAGTTTAAATCTGGAAGTTATTCAGGAGCTAATTATTTTTGTACTTCTAAAAAAATACTGTCCACAAATCTCTACAGCAAAGGAAGAGCATTCTTTCTAGAAAGAGTCTTAGTAGCTGAACTTTGGTTACAGTATTTGCTAGGAAATTTTATCTGAGTTATTGTAAAAAAAGAAACAATTTTAAATTAATTATATTTTTGATGCAATCATAAATTTGAAAATTATTCTTTCTTTCTACTATTGAAGCTGGAAAAGTGAATAGCTAGAAATAATGCTGATTACAAGGACTGTAGAATAAGCTGTAGAGCTCCAGAAGGAAGTCTTGATTAAAGACAGCATTAAGCTCCAAGGAAAATGGAGACTTGGAAAAATTTTTCAAAACTTGTAACTAGAGAATGTTTGCCTTTATGGAAGGGAAGGAAGATGGATGATGCTTGAACTATGCCTGAAATAAAAGTGCCTTTACCCTTTCCTCATGATAAAAGCTTTTAAAATTTTCCTGAAATACTATGATTCTGCTTAAATATATATTTGTTTTTGAAACCTGACTAGTTTCAGGAGGTTCCCTGTCTTAATTATAGAAGTTTTGTGCTCAGTTTCTCATGTCACACCCCTGTATTATAAAAAAAAAGAAAGCTGGAGCAAACCTTGTTAACTTATTAACCTGGGAATTGAAGAAATCTCTCAAGCTAGTAAAATGGTTAAAAAACCCAAGAGAAACTAGTTTGAAAATGAGAGGAATTAAATATGTCCACTTTCAAGGCCGCCCCTCATAAAGACGTTGGTCCAGCTCTTCCCTCTTTCGTTCTAGTTGTGGCCCTGGCTGTCTAGTTTTGCATCTGCTTTTCTTTTTGATGAACAATAAGTTAGAGCACTGGAAATAACTATGAGAGTGAAGAAGACTGTGGAAGGCTCAAGCCTCCATACCCAGGAGGGCAGTGAGGGTCTGCTGTTGGATGTGTCTCAGCCTAGGCCATAGTGATTTCTCCTTGAGTGAGCCAAGCCTCCTCACTGCTCTAAGAGAAGAGCACCTTCTGCTCCCTCCTACCTGCCAAGCAAGGGCATGGACAAAAAAGGTGCATTGGAGCAAAACTAGAACTCCCCGTGAATTGACTGTAAGAAATACAGACTATAAGTCTCCACTCTCTCCATCATTATTCTTAAAAAAAATCAAAACACAATATAAACAAAAAAAACCCCTGTAGCCTAGTACAAGCGTTGCTTATTTGTGTTTCATATTTGGAGAGAATCACAAAAAGAAGTTCTATTGAGGTGCCAGTGAGTGGCAGCTTAACTGACATGATCATAGTAGTCCAGACAAAGACAGTAGTGCTTAGACTTTGATCAGCACCTTTTAATCTCTCCTATGATAAATTAAAAAGATTTGTCGTAATCTCCAGCTACTGGAGTTGGATCCAGTCTGGTGCCCAGATGACTCAAGTCTGGTGTCCTGTCAACTTTAAGGAAGTTTGGCTCCAGGACTACTCTGCCGTTACAGTCTAGGGCGTAGAAAAACAATACAGACTTTGGATACATTTCATTTTGATCTCTGGAGATCCAACAGACTAGTCATGACTGTGAATGTGGCCAGTTTGTAGGAAAATTGTCCCACATGCTGATTGTATATCTGATGGCCAAATCTACTCTGTGGATCAAAGGGATATCTGCAAGGAAACAAGAAAGGAAGTAAATCTGAAAACAGCCCTGAAACTTGTACACAACATCTGAAAGGATTTGGCCCCCTTATGAACTGCTGACAATTTTGCCACTGCAATCTGTGTGAAAGCCATCAGAAACAGTGGAGGAAAGCAGAAGTCTAAGACCAAAGCAGAAAAGGCTTTGCCTTAATCTAATGAACTGAAAAGGGAAAGACTTCATTTCCACAAGTACATCTGCACGATGTGAATTGAGCAGGCCAAAGACTGAACACAATGGTACACACTGAGGGAAGGCAGAGGAACTGATTGGCAGATGACCAATTTCTCTTAAGAATACTTTTAGTGACATTGGTCACCTATATTTGAGTGCCTTTGCTCCCAAATAACAATTTAATTTGATAACAATTATTAAAATAAAAGTAGTTTCACAGGATCTCTTTTGTGGTCATTGTAAACAGTGAATGGAGAATAGCAAGGCCTCACTTAGCAGTTCTGAACGGTGTTAGTTGGGTTAGGAAAAATAAATAATTTGTCTGTGGCCAAATCACAAGAGAAATCATGTATATTTGACCATTTCTCAACAAATTGTGGCAGAAAGCAGCAACAGGAATATTCTTCAGAAACTTTTTTTTAATATTTCTAGGAGGGGATGGAAACCATTTCAGCAGGCATTGACTCCCATTCTTATTACTGTAGACTTCCTAAATTATTTTCTTCTGGTCTGTAAGTGGCTGTACGGCAGAGGTTTACTCACATTCTCTCTAAAAGTCATGTCAAATTGATCTGATTTCCTCTTAGGTACGGAAAATACACCTCATTCCTAAGAGGAACAACCATTTAACCTTACTTTACCTTTACTGAAGTGTTTGACATTCTCAAGGGCATAAATGTCATTGATTTAAGGTGATGTTATGAACGAATGGGGGCAAAACTGTGCTCAGAGAATGATGATCAGTTTCCTGTCAGATGGAGGAATAAGTAAAGCGCAGCTGAGATTTGAGATGAGTCTTGTTCTGCTTGATGGCTTTCATTGCTAATGGTAGGCCGTTACACCATGGGGTACAGACAGTCCTTACTGCAATGACAGCAAGCCAGAAAGGAGGAGTGAGCACTTCAGAGACGAGCTTTGGAGTCTAAATGATCTCAATGAATTGACGGCATGGTCTGGAGGAAGCAGGATGTTTTTCAGCAGGGGCAAGGAAGAAGACAAACCGAGCATCAGGAACCACAGCTGCTGGGACAGGGTGAGCAGAGCTGGGTGGATAGCAGTGCACTGAGGGACTTGTACTCCATGGTTTGTGTGGCCTCTGGGCAGCTGAGCTCCAAAAGTGCTAGGTCCCTAACCCCATGGTTACTTGTACACGCTGTACCTGCTTTGGGCTGATTTCTCAGGGGAACTTAGGGACCCAGCTTCAGCTGAAATCACTGAGAATTTTACTTGTAAATGCTTTTAAAGTACCTGAATCCCCGTTCCTCATCTGTAAAATGCAGAATATAATATTTCCCTCCCTCACAAGTGTGCTTTTAGCATAAATACATTAGAGATTGTAAAGAATTAAGATGCTCCAGTAATGGGGATCATAAAAGTACTTCAGATAAAGCTTTCTCTTTCCCCCTTGCACCTCTCTACATGGCAAATTAGACTAAAATTAATCCAATATAGCTTTCTCATCCTTATAGTATTTTTATTCAGGCATTTACATGCTTTGCGTTGCTGGGGTTTGGCACTTCTCTCCTTTAGGGCATGGCACAGAGGAGTGCTGTCTGAGAATTGTGGATAAGATAGGACAGAAAATCTGAGCATGTGGATACCAAAAAGGTTTCTTGGCAACAAAAATAATTGGAGAACTCCCAGAACTTTCTTTTCTTGCATTTGACGGTCTTTTTTTTCTTATGACTTCATAGAGTATCTCAAGTTGGAAGGGACCCGTAAGGATCATTGAGTACACCTCCCAGCTTGTGATAAATAATCCAAAAGTGGGATTCCCCTTCCCAAATTGGTTCAAGATAAATCTCTAATAGCCACCATTTGGAAGTATGCACTTGTAAGCATTTTTGTTTAAAGCCTTGCTATTTGCAAGCCTTACCTTAGGCTTCAAGAAATACAGGAATATACAGGTGTGTATATCTCTATGGATTATACAGTGAAATGAAGCAGCTCCATGCATGGTTCTTCAGGAGGATTTGAACCAGCAGAGTTATCAAGTTAGGGAAGTTATTAGGTTAATCTGTTATCAAGTGAGGAAACCAAAAATGGATGGAGGGAAAATCTGCCTTAAGTATGTCCAGAATGGTCCCAGATAAATATTCAACAAATGAAAGAACCCATGCAAAACCAAGAGAAAGGGCTATTAGAAGAGAAGCCCAAGCCCATCTCCCATTCTTTTGACAGCAGAAGAGTAGAAAGCTGGACTTGAACATTTTGAAGTGTATTTTGAATTATGGGACAGTTCGCATTTTGATCCAAGTATCAGTTTCCCAGCTGCTGAGAAGGGATGTAGGATAATGACAATTAGTATAAAACAGCACTGTCAGTTGTTGGTAGGGGACTTTGGTAAAACCAAAATGCTTTTACTACTTACATGTCTTCTGTTCCAGATGGTAAACATCAGAAGCAAGATGACCAGTGGTGACTAACAAGTAGCGCTGCTGAAGTCCCGATCTGTTGGCTCTTCCTATTCCACTCAGGAGAAACAGGTTGGACTGAACAAAAGAGAAATTTTATGTGCAGTCTATTTTCAGCAAGTGCAATGGCTGGCTGTGCTTGAATCTGGAGCCAGAGGAACCAAAGGGAGAGCATGAGGGAGGGAGCAAAAAGGAAGTCGTGTCTGTCTGTTGCATGACTGAAGTGGTGTTGCCTGTAACACTCAAGCAGGAACCAAGGTGTGTGTTGGACAGAGAAGTAAATATTTGTGGCGCTTTGGTTTCCAGGAGGGTTAAGAACAGAGACTTTACGAATCTGGTGGAAGAATCAGGTTGCTTTGATGTGGAAGTGTACTGGTCTGTAGTGGGACTTGTGTTTTCTAATTTCCAGAAGCAGCTTTAATAAATATATGTTTTAGGGTGGCCTATGGAGAAAATTATCCTCAGGATTTTCATATTCAAGGAGAGTCATGCCTGTGAGGGCCCTTCAAATGCACTTGGTCTGCTAGGGCAGTTTCTGCTCCTGTGACTGGGCTCACTGTTAACACAGCAGCAGGCAGAAATTCAGGCAGAGCGTTCAAGGGCTTTATCTTGTTACTCTACCACACTGTGATCCTGTTCCTCTGAAGTCTCTCTGAGTTCAGTGGCTGCAGATCCAGCAGCCACAAGTGAGCAAGCATCAGACCACCAGACAGAAACAGACACCCAAAGGTTCTAGGGTTTGCCAGTGCTGGCGGGATATATGAATAGCAAAGCATTGCTCATGTGCAATTTTAAGTTGTTTGTGACCAGATGTGCTTCTAGCACTGCATACTGCAACTGAGGCTGCAGCCTTCTGGGAAAGCACTCAAATTCGTTGTTATTACAAATCCAAGCCCAGTTACTATGACCTGAGGCCATATCATGTTCACTGCACAGAGAATTCAAGCAGGGCTTTGCAAGAAACACCTGCATGGCTTTTCCAAGTGGTTGCCAGAGTATACTGTGGTTGTCAGCAATTAAAAGATCAGGGAGATAAGGGGCAGGAAGGACTGCAAATTATTCATAACTTTCAATGTGTTTTAGAGGCAAAAATGTAGCTTTTCAACATGTAACACCATTGATCATGAGTGTCAGTAGTGCTCAGAGTATTACGAACCAATGTATTAGGTTGTGTTTTCTTTAATAAGTCTGTACAAGGAATGGGAGATAAGGGGGTTAATAAAAAAATTGGAAACATCTTAGGAGTTTACATATATTTTCTGAAGGACGCTTAGGGAACTTCCCTCACAGAATTTAGCTTCTCATTTGATAAATGTTTCTTCCTTAAATGCAATTTTTGTGTCATCCTTAATTTTGAGGCTGGAACATGTCTGTGACTGTTTGTTTGTGAAGGCTCTTTATGCTTTCTCACTATACAATTGTGAAATGTCTGAATGTGCTTTGATTTGCATTATTTCTTTTCTGTCTTTCTTCTCATCCCAACTTTCAGCTCCCTTTTGTCCTGAGAAATGAAATAATTTTCTTTTTTTGGCAGCAAAGCAACTGCCTTGTTGGAGTAAAGATGTTTTTTTCAGCTGTGTCCTCTTGCTTCCAGCCCCAGGCCAGACTCCCTGACAGGTCACCCTGTGATGGCACCAGAGTCCTCTTGGGAGCAGTGGGAGCGCTGTTATTCCCGGCAGTGCCAGGGAGGGGATGCCAGGGCCAGCTGGCCCCCTTGGTGCCTCCGAGGCAGCCTGGGCTACACCACACGCAGAGTGCCTACGTCAGGAGGCACAAGGCAGCCAGCAAAGAGCCCACAAAGCAGAAAGGCAGGCTCCTGCTGCCAAGTATCATGTCCTTATGCTCTGCATGCCTCATCAGACACCCTGCAGCAAAGGTTCATTATTCAGCCTCTTCCTTGCCCTGCCACATCAGCAGGAGGTTTGCTGCCAGGGCTGGTGGACCCTACACCACACCAGGACACCGAGCCCAGCCCTGCGTGAGGTGAGGGCTCGCTCTCCCACTCTGCAGTAGGCAGGGAAGTACCTGGATGTACAGGTAGGCTCTGTGACCCTCCCTGTTTTGAAGGGAGGGAACGGAGCTGCAGGAGCAGCCAGAAGTGGGGCAGCAGGCAGGCCAGGCACTACGTGTTTGGTTGTAGCCCCTGTGACTAACGGGTGAGTCAAGGCTAGCTGTTCCTGTGTTCTCATGCCCCAAAACACAAGGTCTGGTGAGCAGCAAAGTGCCTAGAGCTGCCTGAAATCTCAATGATACCAAGTTGTGTGGGAGTGTTGATCTTCTGGCGGGTAGGAAGGCTCTACAGAGGGATCTGGACAGGTTGGATTGGTGGACCAAGGCTAACAATATGAGGTTCAACACATGGAAGTACTGGTTCCTGCCCTTGAGTCTCAGCAACCCCAGGCAGTTCTACAGGCTGGGGAAGAGTGGCTGGGAAGCTGCCTGGTGCAAAAGGACCTGGGGGGGCTGGGTGACAGCAGCTGAAAATGAGCCCGCNAGGACCAAGGCAGTGACTGTCCTTCTGTACTGGGCACTGGTGAGGCCACACCTTGAATGCTGTGTCCAGTTCTGGGCCCTTCACAACAAGAAGGACATTGAGGGGCTGGAGCGTGTCCACAGAAGGGCAACGGAGCTGCTGAAGGGTCTAGAGAGTAACTTACGTGAGGAGCAGCTGAGGGAGCTGGAGTTGTTCAGCCTGGAGTAAAGGAGGCTCAGGGGAGACCTTATTGCTCTCTACAACTGCCTGAGAGGAGACTGGGGCCAGGTGGGGGCCAGCCTCTTCTCCCAGGCAACCATGATGAGAGCAAATGGAATCAAGCTGCACCAGAGGAGGTTCAAGTTTGACAGCAGGAGGAATTTCTTCATGGAAAGGGTTGTTAAACATTGGAATAGATTTTTCAGAGACGTGATGGAGTCACCATCCCTGGACTTGCTCAAAGAAACAGCTGCACGTGTCATGTAGTGCTCAGGTCTAGTTGACATGATGGTGATTAGGCAAAGGTTGGACTCAATGATTTTGGAGGTCTTTTCCAACCTAAATGATTCTGTGATTCTGTGCACGTGCCCTGCAGGTTTAAGGCAGGGATGCAGATGAGAGCACTTCAGCATGAGGCTAGTTTGTTGGGACTACGCTTGGAGAGAACTTAATGAACAGTGACAGAAGGTAGATGGCTCCTGTTTTTCATACAGAGTGGGAACTGGGCTAAAAACAAGGTGAGTGGAAGGCAGAGGACAAGCAATATTCATCCTTAAATTCTGCCAGGCTTCTCAAACCTACTGCGTGTGGCCTGCCTGTGGCTCTTTTGGCCCGTCCTTTTCAGATGAGCGTAAGCCCTGTTCTCTGAAAAGATGTAGCCGGCTTCCCCAGCTCTTGCCTTCCTGAAGCTTTCAAACCTGGCCCTTGTGCAGCTCTCAGTAAGGACCATTCCACCAGGGAGGCTGTTACCTGGTGTAGGGGTAATGCCTTAAGATCCTGGCGAAAGTCCCATTCTGGAGCACCTGGACTGCTTCGCTAGCAGCACACCTGCCCGCACGGCCTGTGGAATGTGCTCACTGCTGCGTTAAGAAAAGCCCGCAGCAGAACACTTGCCAGATCCTTTTGGACTTTATGTTCCTCCCAGCACTGTGGTGCTCACGTGCACCCTGTGCATTTTGTGCTTCACCAGTGGCGTCGTCTCCACTGATAGGCATGACTTGCGGGACAATGCAATCCTGTGGCAAATCCTAGGACAGCAGGTCACTAAAAATGTTGCCTTTAAAATGTAACGTAGAGAAAGCAGGAGTGCCTGTTATATGCAGCACGGTTTCCCTCTCTGTGAGTTATTCCAGGAGAAGATTAGTGCCTCTTGCTTCTTCCAGTGCCTTGCCAGTCTTCCAGTCCTTCCACAAGAAGAAGAAACACAGTATGGGGATGGGATGCCACTGCTGGTAGTGGATTGCTGTTGCTGCACAGTCAGGCTGCATCTGGAGAAAGGGAGCACTGCCTGTTCATTGTGCTCTAAGACTGGAGAGTATGTGTGTCCCCTTCATGCAAACCCTGACAAGCTGGGTGGTCTCAGTGGAGACTTTTAACCTCTCTGCACTTCTGCTTCCCCTATGTATAAAATGGGGATAGTGATAATTATTTCACAGAGGTACCGTGCTTTCATGTCCATAGAGTGCTTCGAAGGGGTAAAATACTTAGCATTATTGTATCTTTTCAAATTTCAGCTGTATTTCATTGCAAGTATAACAGAGAGTGATACATTGGTTTAAAAGCATATTTAAAAGTCTTGGTAATTAGGAAGTCAGGCAATGGCAATTAATGCTCTCAGACATGGTGTTACTGCTCTTCTCCAAAATACAGCTCATTTAAAATGCTAGCCCTATAATTTATTAGCAATATTTAATACCTCAGTGACCATAAACCTCTGTGTTTTATTACCACTGATTAACATATGTTTGATGTTCTGCCCAGTGTTACACAATCCAAAACAAATTACTCTCAGGAAGCTGGATATTATATAAATACAGAAAAGCAATAAATAATGCATTGAAGAAACAATTTTCTGTGGGTTCTAACATGCCACAATCTCTTCGCATGACTGAGAATTCCTAGGCAGTTTCTCAGTCCTCCAGGACTGTTTGCACCAAAGAACACACTTCACACCATACTGGCTACTACCCCTGCTGCCAGTTTGCTGGTGATTCCTGGCATCCTGTCAGCCTCTGACACTGCAGTCTGATCATGCCCTACCAGAGGAAACCTGGAGTTGCTTGGTCAGAGTGTCTTCAGTTATGATAGTCTCCTTAATAAGCTACAGATGTGTGAGAAACAGAAAGGCTCTTTCATATTTCAAGATGCTTTTTTTCCCTTCTCTCAATCTGGTGTGAAGAAAAATAGAAAGAACTTTACAAACACATTGATTTTTTTGTTTTCTTGAACCCTTTTAAGGCACAGCTTGGATAAGAAAAAGGGGTGAGGAGAGGGGAAGCTGATGGATTTAGGGAACACAAACTGCCCAGACTCAGATTATTCTCAGCTAGGCTTGATGGTGCAGCTGTGATAGGTACCTATTGAAAATCACAATATCTGGTTAGATTTTCGTTGACCATGCCCAAAACTCTGCAAATAGCCACGGTTTCAGAGGTTCCAGTTAGAACTAAGAAATCCAAATGAGATAGGTCCAATTATGTAGCTGATTTATACCTGTTCAATGCCACAGCTTATTTTTCTGAGGACCTGCAGTTCCACCTCTCCTAAGACCAGAATTCATACAAAGAGCTAGTAGATGTGTGCAGCAAAAGCCCAGACTCAGGTCAATAGTGTCTTCATTCAGTAGTGCAGGCCTGGGCTTCCTCTTCCATTTTAAAGAGCTAGATGCTGCAACTTATAGAAAATGAGGATTTTGCTTTTGTTTAAAGTCACATTTTCACTGGGAGACGGGGGATAAAATAGTTTCAACCAACTTGTCATGTTTCTTTTAGGAGAACAAGAAAGCCAATATTGCATTTGAGAAAGATTGTTCTTCCTGTGGTAGCACAGTTTTGTGCGGAAGAGCCTTTGCAATGGACGAGGCAGATACCACCCAGACACAAAACAAAATATTGCTTGCTGTCCTGAGGAACTTGCTGTTTGAGTCTATGATGCAGAAGTGGGAAACACGGAAGAAGAAACAGTAAGATAATGACCAAGTTTCTGGCTGCTGTAAACCAGCCCTGGCTCCAGCACAGTGAACAGCTTAATGGCTCCTTTCACACTTCTGCTCAGCCATGCAGTATTTGGAACCTCAAAAAATGTACTCAAAAACCTCAACCTCAAAAATGTACTGACTGCACACCCTCCCTTCTCCTTAAAACTTTCTCTTGCCCTCAACATGTTCCAGTGACAGGAGGTCTTAGTCATTTAGCCAAGTTGGGTCAATAGTGGATGTTTTGTTTCAGTGGCTGACTTAAAATTGGGTTAGGCCAAACAAAATTGTTTATTTTCTTTTATTGGTGTAACACCAATATGAGAAAATTCGTGTTAAAGTCAGCGTTGACGATTTAATTTATCTTCAAACAAAAAGATTTATTTCAGTTTTTTGAGTATTTAGCTTTCTTTCCTAATCTTACATAGGGAAATCTTTAAATGAAAATGGCATTGCGCAATGACAATTGAAATATCTGTTTTAAAAATTTTGAAAAAAACATTTTCAGCATCTTTGAAATTGAAACTTGTCATGTTTTGTTCTCTGGCTCTTGAACAAAACACAATTTTTTAAGAACTTACCAAGAGATGTGTTTGTTGTCTGTCTATTCATAAGCCATCTAATAAACCATTTCCAGGACCAGGCCTAACACTCCCCTCTTAAAGGAGTTTCCTGTCAAGTCAGTAGATGAGATCAGAAAATGAAGTTTTAGGAACTATATTGCAGGCTATTTACTATGCATCCTAAAGTTTTCACTTCTTTCGTCGTCCTCCAGCAATATAAAACAGTTTTGTGTTGGCACCAGGGAGAAGGGTTAAACTTCTGTCTTGCTGTGACCTTGCTATGTACAAACTAGAGACCGAGTGCTGCAGATTCTGCATATAAAACTTAACACTCCCGCAAATGTAGGCAATTTCAGCCCACTTTTTAAACTTTTTTACACTCCTGGAGAGTATATTCGGAAGCTGAGAAAAGCTAGGAGGTTTTATTTGAGCCGGTGCTAAGGTAGGGGACATCCAGCTCTTTCTCAGGCTCATTCCTACCCTATCTGAGAGATTTCTATCTCTAAAACTCCTCTCATGAACATCTGCTAATTTCTCTTAGATATATCAAGAATAAGGTTGTGAAAACACCAATTAAAAATTCACAAAGAATTGCTAGTGACTTGTTTAGCATTTTCTGAAGCAGATGAGAGATTTGGGCGCCAAAAGATAAAAGGATTTTGACGCTGTGATTTATATGTTAAGAAGCCTCCCCCCTCCCCCATTCTCTTTTTATTTTTTAAACTCCCCTTAGTCCTACTGCCCTGCAGCATTCGTTTTGAGAGAGGCTAAAGCAACTTTTTATTTTCTCGTGACTGCATGTCAGCGCCTGTTCCTTAATTCTACATCTGACTTAAGTGCATTCAGGTGACTCATAACTTTGGGCTTAGGTTTTTTTCTCTTTCTTCATTTATCAACAACAACAATAATATTATGTGGGAAGACTTTTTTTTCCTTCCTGTTCTACTAAATTGGAAAGCCATGTGAGTAGCCCTGATATGATTAAACAATAAAATATTAGACAAGATGGTGAGAGGAAATGAGATTGCACTTTTGTGATAGTTCGGTGATGTGTTAAGCTCCCTGCTTCTGTTATCTGGATTTATACTCATCCAAGTAGACTACACATACTGTCAGGCTATACTGAAGTGATTTATTTTTCTTCCATCCCTCTGCCATGGCACAGAACTCTACGTTCTTGTCAATCTTGATGCCTGAGACTAGGGTACCCAAATTACGGATTTTGTGCCATGACAAATCATAGCATCACAGAAGGGCTTGGGTTGGAAGGGACCTTAAGGATCATTTAGTTCCAACTCTGATGCTGTGGGTCTTTCTAAACCAGATCACTCAGAGCTGTATTCAACCTGGCCTTGAACATTCCCAGGGATGGGGCATCCACAACTTCTCTGGGCAACCTGTTCCAGTGCCTCACAACCTTCAGAGTGAAGAATTTTTACCTAATATATAATCTAAACCTACGTTCTTTCAGTTTGAAGCCATTCCCCCTTGCCCTGACACTACATGCCACTGTAAAAAGTTCCTCTTCATCTTTCTTCCAAGCTCCCTTCAGGAAAGCAGTAATTAGGTCACCACTAAGCTTTCTGTTTTCCAGGCTGAACAAACCTATGAATGGACCATGAAAATTCACACAGCCACAGGTGTGCACTGGGGCTTTTGGCAAAGGGAGCGGTAGGGACAAACTGCAGGAGCTGTTCTCGTTCACATGATCCACACTGTTCTCTCCTACCTGTAGGGTTGGTTTACTGCAACTTATCTGTGGAAACTGCACATACAACTTGTGAGAAGCAGGAGATCCTGTGATATCTTATACACTTTCCTTATCTCAGGAGTAGGCATGGCTGGATCTCACTGAGATGTATCTGGCAGACAGGAACTATTGTTTACTCTTTTTCTCTATGGTATTAAGCTCAAAGGGTCCAGCTGAGGTCAGAATATGCTGCTGTAGCATGAGTATATAATACAAAGCTGTCATCAGCTTCTAAGAGAGTTAGCAGGGCAGTTCCTGTTTTTGTGGGACCTGGAAAATTCACTTTTGCAAGGAAAAATACACGTCTAGATTAACAAGAAATGTTGTTGCCACTATTGCAGGATGTGTCCATTATCACTTGCATGTTCAAACAGCAAAGCCGAACTGAAGCTGAGCTTCTGTCAAAACTTGAATCAAATGTTTTCTTGATAATTCGGAAAACAACAGTTTGTCTTTCTGTATCTGTACTATGGATACATCTATGTCTATCTATATTTTTGTTTTCTTACATGGATTCAGATGTCCAGGAGCTCAGCAACATTCACTTACTAACAGTACCTAAGCTACTGAATTAAATCATTATTAAAAGTATAGGGAAAGGAATGCTTAATAAAGATGAACGCTCATTTCAGTCAGTTACACTTAATTCAGGATGTGCATGTTTGGAAGGGAATGGAAAACAGTGAACTTTGTGCCACATCTTTTTCCTTTCTTATCTCAAAGCCACTTTGTGCCCAATCACACCAACCACAAGGATGCCTTTTGCTCATGCTCTGTATATTCCTGGCTGCTGAAACCTTTTGGTCGTCTGTGTCACATGTCCTAGGCTTGAAAAGTGACTGAGAAATGTCTTAAATGAAATGTGTGGTAGTCTCCTGAAGTCAGTGTTTAGCTAGTGATGTTCCTAGACATCAGAGTTTAGGTATGTATTCCAGAAAATTGTCAGCCACACATGCTGGGTGGCTGTAGTATTTTTTAAGTATCTGATGATGTTGGCTGCTGTCAGAGCCAGGTCACTAGTCAGAAGTTTATGGCTGCTCTTATGTGTGTATATGTATGTGCATAAATAGCAGATGCATGTGGGGTAACTTGCTAAAGGCTTTTTCTAAAATGCGATACAGAACAGGAATAATGCCTGGCTTCTGATCTGGAGCTGCCTGCTCCAAGGCTCTCTGCCAGGTATGATTTTCACTCTGGGGCTCAATGTAGAGGTTTACCTTGGTACTCTACTCACCTGTGACGCTACTGCTTCAAAGAGGTCTCAAGAGGGCCCCAGGCCTGGCCTGAGCTGGGAGCAAACCTCCTTTGCCTGTGGAAGGCTAAACAAAGTCAAACGTCTTCCTGTTTCAGTTATTCAAGGTAAAAGCTGTACGTGGGTTGCCTTTCATGCACAATAGTAAAAAGGCTGCTGTTTGTTTTTGCGCCTGCTTACAAGGATCTCACTGATGGTTTGCTTGCCATCCTCCACCCAGGTGAGTCATGTGGGAAGTCACTTAGGAAAGTCAGAAGCAAACCAGGTGCAGACACTATCTGGTTTTGGTATCTCTTATGTACGATATAAACAGAAGGAGGTTCTCCTTGAGTGGTGCTGGAGAGAAAGCTGGCTTTGAACTGTCTGCCCTGTTCATTCCAAATATGTCTTGGCAGTATGGTTAAGGATGCATTTTGTGTGAACCTTATGCCATATTCTGTACATAACACAGACATGGCTTTCCAGAAGTCTCTTCTTACAGGTAATGGGCTGCAGGCTATGTCATCTCCCAGGTGCATTGCTTAATGTTAATCTTATGAAATGCAAAGTTCACACATGCTTGACACATCCCTATGTGCAAAAAAAAAATCACACTCTGAATCCAAACAAATACCTGTAAATAGCGGCAAATATAAGTTAATTTGTCATCTGCAGCCCCAGTGCAATTACAGCATACAAGTCAGACAGAACGAAAATAACCCTGAAGTCCCAACCACCAGGGAATCCTGAGCTCAAGCCAAGTCTCCTTCCTGTGCCTGCCTTCATTGTGTGTGTTCAAGTATAAGACTGAGCATTGTGAAAAGACCTTCTGAGAGACAAATATGCAGGGTCTTTTTTTTCAAAACCCAGCCACAGTCTGGCAACATATCATACTTCAGGGAGCTTCAGCCACTCTGGTATTGCCATCTTTCACGGGGCTTTTAAAGGAAGACCTCTTGATCCCATTTTGTAGAACAGATAAGCAACTATTCTGTCTCATCTGGGTTACAGTAGCAGTCCTGTATTTTGCAGCCATTCTAGGCAGCGTATTTCAAACTAGATCGTACAATATGAAATTCAGGACGACAGATTACCATAATACCATTGCAATAACTGCCAATATTTTTAACAAGGGGCTTCCTCAAGAGACTTCCAAACTTAGTCTGGGATAAAGCTTGTGGGTAGAATATCTGTGTTCCCAGGGAGAAGCGGGGGTTTGGGCAATGTACTTAATTTGTTTTTCCATTCAAAATAAATGCTGCTTCATAACACAATCAAGGAAAGAAATAACACCACCCAGCAAATAAATTTTGCTGAAAATGTTCCCGCTCTGCTTTTGGAAGTTGGTTGAGTTTGTTAGTGCCAGAGTGCTTGGTTTTCCTAAGTCAATATGGCACCCAGAGAGACGTCAGGAAATGAGAGGCGGCTTCTTGTCACTGAGTACAAACTGGCCTATTGCAGAAGGATATTTTAGTAGCCCTTTTGTGATTCCCTTGGCTAAATCTCTTCTGACATAGGTGACTAAGCAACTTCAGAAAGGAGGTGAACATCAGCAGTGTAGAGGAAGTTCCCCACTGATTTTTGGGCAAATTGTGCCTGTATATTCCATTTATCATGTAGCTGAGATCTTCCTCACAGCAGTATATTTTCAAAGCAGGGAACTACTTTAAGCTTATTTTTTCACTCTCTTTTTTTCCCCAAGCACACATATCCGTAAGTGCCTACTTCACTTGTGAGGTTACAAAATGAATATGAGGGTGGATTTTGCCCACCGAGTCAAAGTGGTTGTATTATCCCTACTCATTAGTGAGGTAAGCCATTGTTAATGCCTGCAGAAGCTTTCCAAGCTCAATTAAGTTGTAGCACTGTAAAACAAGTGTTTGCAATAGGGCAAACTTGTTCAGCTCACATCCGGCCAAAACCGACAGTGAGTAGTCGGCAGACTGCCCACATTTAATTACATTATCCTCTGCCTGCAGTGTACCACAAGCCTCTGGAGGCAATCCAGGGCCATATATGTTTTGTTTATATTTGCTTGCAATTTTTAATGATTGATTGGCGTTTTGGAAAATCGTTATATTTAAAAAGCCACAGCTTTGGAAATAGATGTGTCTTGGCTTTAAGAAGTTGTACTTTGCTAAAGCTGCCATGAAAAAAGACGGCGAAGAGATTCCTGTCATTTACACCAACACAGCTGCAAACACATTTTGTTCTCTTATTCATCAGGTCTTGTTTTTATGTGGCCTTAGCAGATGTTGTTCAAAGTTTAGCTGATGGGAGAAGAGGATCACATTAGAAATACGTAGGTTTGAGGGAAAGATGGATGGCTTATGAATCCCAAGGGAGTGATAGGCTGATGGAAAGAATTTAGGCTGTGGAACAGGTGTTGCTACTGACCCTAGCTATCTGTCCTTCTCAGTCTTGTTCTGCTACTGCATCAGCACCAGAACTGTTAAAGTTAACGGATCTGATGAGGGATTTCCAGTGACCACCATGTTCAGATCACACTTCTTCCCTTGTGATGAAAGCTGTAGGATTTTGGAAACTGGCTCCTGAGCTACATGTACCCTGTACAGAATGGGACCAGCAACTGAGGGTAGTAACCTGGATGGGCACTCCAGGCTAACTTGTCAGTGAAACGTGTGTAATGAAGGGGGAATGAGAAGGAAGAACTATTGCTTTGAGTTGTAACTCAGCCATAGTGGTCTGGAGTCTGATTTCCAATGAGCATTTATTTCTCCCTCATGGCTGACTCAGCAGAGAGATTCAAGACTAGACTTGCATGCATGTTGGAGTCTGTTTTTACTGAATATGGAACCTCCAAAGACAAAACTCTGAGTAAGTAGCCTCTGTCGGATGATACCATTGTAACTTGACAGAAGTCATGTGCAGTTAAGCATCATGGAATAAGTTGCATCTATGCTTCTACTTCTATAAGTTGCAGTATCATCCATTATTCTGAACATAAAGTTTTAAAAGCAAAATTTGGGGAAAAATGTTGATTTTCATTTTCCTCCCTAACCATTTTGAGGATAAATTCATTGGTATGGCTTTAGTGGTTAAATCCATGAAAATGTCTTCCATTTGCATGTGTAAACCTAGTAACAGAGTGTACGTATTTGCATGCAGAGTCATCCAAATTGCATGTGCTGGTGTGCTGTTCTGAGGTCACCACCACCTATCTGCAGGAAATGCAAACCCCATGGAAGATGTGTCCTTCAGGCACTACTCAAAATAGTCTTGCTCTATTTCCATCCTCTCACAGGTTAAATTGTCAAAAGGAGTGAATAAACCGGGTAAAGTCAATGCCTGGCCGATTGTTGTATATCTGGATGGGTAAAACTGTGCTAGAAGGACAAGAGTTCTTGAAACAAATTTTGCATAAAAAAGGCTTCTAAGTCTTCAGCTGGAATTTGCTTCTGAACAGCTCTTAAAAGTGAGGGTCTATAATGATTTTGAAATAAACTTTCCAAAGTTGTACATCATTTTGTTTATGAGTAGCCTGAGGGAGAGAAGTTCAAGAATCCCTCTCTGAGTTTCTCAGATTACCTGAATTTCATCATACGTAATAAGAAAATTATTTTGTATTAAATAAAAAAAGGTGGTTTTCAACAGTTCGAACTTGCTATGATTTTATTATGCTATAGCTTTAAAATTTTATTGTGTGCGTGTGAGTCAGATTTCCATTCTTGCTTTTTTCTTAGACAAAGGGATTTGATGGTGGTGGTAATATCACCATGTGATGCTTGCCAGGGCTAGAGCATTGTACGTTGGTGCAAAAGAAACATGTAGAAAAATCCATTCTCACCCTGCCAGTTTGGTTTTGATGCCATGATTTTTTGCCTTTTCTTTTATATACCTTTTATATAATTTTATATAGCTTTTATGTAGCCTCAGTGCTCTTAGCATGCATACTTGTAGTTCCTTAAGTCCAATAACTTAGCATAGTCCTAATATTCTGTTAAGCCAAGAGATCAAACATCCTGGAGGCCTTGCCTTTGGAGGCCAAAAAGCCCTACGCTATCCTGAGAAACCAAGGTCCTCTCTAGTACACATCCTGTAAACTAAGATAGGCCCATCCAGGGGGGAGTTCCTCAGGATGAGGGGATATCACGTTGATCATTCAAACCTCTCACTGGGGAATCTTTGATAGATATGCTAATTTGCGAGGTCCATATATCGTATACGCGATCCATCATGTGTGTGCATTTTGGCACATTCCACCTTGGCGGAGTAGTGCACCATAAGGATTCTTGTTAAATACTGAGGCAAAACCCTTTTTCCCCTAATGATGCCTGCTCTTAACTTTTTAAGACCAGAAAAAGGCAACAGTTTTATCTGCCTTTGTTACGGGTAGTGTGGGTCATAGCACTGTACCTGGTACAGGGCATCAACTTTGGCTGAATTCCATGTCAGCCTTCTGGGTAGGCTTCAGTAGGAGCCTGAGTAACATTTGGTCCATGAACTCATCCGCTGCACAGAGACAGATTTATTTCTTGAGCACTAGCAAGTGTTCAGTTGTCAGCAGTGACCATGTGTTATCGACTTCAAAGAGATCCTGAGGTCAGTCAGTTTGTTTAGAACTAAATGTAATGGCATGTCCCAATAACAGTTGCAGAAAATATTTACGTAATAATTATATTTATTTATTTATTTATTTATTTGAATTAATCCCACCCATTTGAACAAAAATAAGCTGGCAGAATAGGTTTTTGGATGTGCATGTCCTTGCAAAACTTGAGAAAGCTTCTGGAGTTTTAAAGTCTGTCCAGATACTACAACAATACTGTATGCAGAGAGGCAAGTGAGTGCATGTGCTGGCAAATGGAAAGACAGCAGTAAAACAAAACAACCAAGGGTAAACTCACCTCCTTGAAGAGGTGGAAAGTGAATATAAACTATATTGCGCAAATTAAACCTCCATTATATCATTGGTGCTTGCTTCTGAATGGAGTTTTTCCAGCTGTCTTTCAGTACATTTGTGTATCATTGACGTTGTTATGCTGTTCATGTTCATTAACTCATAAAGCTTTCTAGAATTCAAAATGAATTTCTTAAAATCTTGCTTCAGAGGAAGCTGACGGTCTGGAAAGGATTTGGGATCTTATTTTAGTTATCCAAAGGTCAGGCAGAGAAGAGAAATTTCTACAACTTCCAAGGAATTATTGGAAAAGCCCTTTAGTCCATAGGGATGTACATGTTCCTTAGGTACAGACATGCTCCAGATGACTTGGTGTGAGCTAACAGGCAGCAGGACAGTGGACGATAGGGTGCAACCAATTCTGGCCCCGTAGGCCATATTTTACCATAGTTATGACTACTGAGCCTGAGCTGATTCTTCAGATCTCCTGAGAGAAGAGTCTCTGGATCATGTATATCACCGCTGAAGTACGTGGAGGTGTGCACACACTAAATCAGTTTTAGCTGAATTTACTAACAAGCCATGGGTGCAGCTTATTCACAACAGCACGTTTTGGTCTAGAAAGAGCTGGTATGCTCCAACAATGACTCTGTGGTGACAATACATGTATCCAAAAGGTGCTGGAGGAGGTGCATTGCTCTGAGGGGGCTGTAGATATAGAAACCCCAGACAAACCTCCAAAGTTCTTAAATTCTACCTCAAGATTTCCAGAATCAAAAAAAAAGTGGGTGCATCCAGCAGAGCCACACATTTCGTCCTAATTTCTTGGACCATGGTGCATCTGGACCTTCAGTAATTTGGTCAGGATTCAGGTTTGAATGCAGCATAAGGCGAGTCTAGGGTGAAATATTTGGTACCTCTGCATGTCATTGCCCTGTACATGCTGTAGTAACCCCTGTTCTTGAGAAATTGCATCTTATATACAGTAGTAAACCCTGTTTCTTGAGAAACTGCATCCTAAGTTAGAGACACATTTTTAACACTCTACCTGAAGCCCACAGCTGCTACACTGATGAAAATACTGTGAAGTGGATTCTGTTCCTTCTCTTAGTGTGCTCTGTTTTCCCTCTTTTAATCTGCTATAGATTTGTGGCAAGGGCGTTTTTATGCCCAGTTCTCTGACTGGGATGAATAAAACAAACAGAGGTCAAGTGACTAATTCAAACCCAAACAGTGCACCAGCCCTTCAGCTAGGCTTTTGGAATGAGCTTAATGATTTTTAACTCCCTGTTGTAGCTGCTGTTTTAAACTGCTCCCAGTTCCCGACAGATCGGCTACCAGGTCTACCAAGCTACTAAGGACAACTGGCCTATTCCTTGCCTTTGAAACCATCACAGTACAAATCACCGTAAACCCAGGGAAATGTGTTTGCACCAGTGCATGGCCAAGTATAGTGCATAATTCTGTGTGTGCCTATTCTCTGAATGATCCTGATGTCAGCGTTCAGGGCTCTGCTGCCTGCGATTAGTCATCAAAAAAGCAGAGTGACATCCAAAAAGAATATAGTGACACATCCATAAAGAAAACAGATAGCTCCCAATAAGCTGCTCTTTGCAACCGTAGAGGCCTGTGATAGAGGGAAGGAGGCAGAATTAAAGCTGGGAGGATTAGAGTGCTAGACAGTGACTAAAGCTGATGTTGTTTCAATCAGAGTTGGGAAAACAATGGCCCTGTACATCCTCCTCGCCTTCATCCCTTCTGCAGGAGCCTGGTACTTTTTTCCATGCTCTTCTTGGGGTTCATATCTCCCTCTCCTAGATGTGGCTATCTGGAAGGGATAGGGGCGAACAAAAACTTCTCCCCCTTGCCATGCTGCTTGGTCCTTTTGGCACAGAGAAGGGGTATTCCCTACCTGCTCCTCACACTGACCTTAGCACTCTGAGGGGAATATTGAAAAGCCACTAGCAGGCTGTCTTCTCCCAGTTTGGCCAGCAGCATGGAGAGACAATCTTTTACCAGAATTAGTAACTGTGAAGCTTTGGAAGGGAAAATGCTCATAACAAGAGGGCCTTCTACATGACTCCCACGAGAGAGGTTGAGTCTAAATGACACAGCCTTGTCCGTAGCAACTTGTCTGTTCCAGTTTTGTGTGACTCAACAATAGAGTTTCCACTGTTTCCCTTGCAAGACTAGAAAGAAAGCAGGTCTTACAGACCAGATAACCCTTCCTTATTCATGTGGAATAATCCCACTAAGAAGTCATTCATGGGTAAAGCAAAGAGAAGCTGTCCCTAAAACAGCTTTCTGCATATATTTGAGCCAGTGGATTCCTGCATGTACACTGTTGTGCTTGTGGAGCAGACTAGGGGCAGCCTGGGTATGTCAATGTAACTTCTCATCAGTACAAGTAAAATACCACCACAAACAACTCTCCCCTTCCTCCCTCCCTGGCCTGCCCCATCTTTCTGTGTTCTGCTTGAATGGAGAAGTAGAGAAACAGGTCATGGCAGGAGTTGTGCTTGCACAAACAAGGAACAGTATCCCCCACACATAACACAACAGCCTCTGGTAGGTGTTTCAGACTGCTTGAAACCTTGAAGCCCTGTGTTTTAGGTGATAACTATCCATCCAAAAGAAACAAGTTTAGCTTCTCTGTCACTTGCACTCTTTTCTCTTAGGAGTGGTGAGGTCTGTGACTCATTATGAACCCTCAACAAGAAAGAAGTATTACACACTTGAGTTTGTGAGCTTTGCTGAGCTTGGGCTATCAGGTTGTGAATGCAATGATAGTCCCAGGCTCTGGAGAGAGGCCTGTGAAGAGCTGAAAGACAGGTGTCTTGTCAACCAGTTGACACGGCAGTTCCAATTTATCCTTTGGCAATCTGCACTTTGAATGAGTCAAGTGCAGTGGCCTTGATAACAGAAGGGACTGCCTTTGGCACAGCTCCGTAGCTTTGAGCAAGTATACTCTCATGTACACCGCAAAGGGATGCCAGGTAGGTGATGTCAGAGATGAATCCAAAACCTGTTCCTGCTTGTATTGCAATCCTTCAGATAGACTGGGGTTGCGACGAGTGAGGCATGGCTTGATAACTTGTCCAATGGGACAGCTTCAGGGGCTGTGTGCAACAGTCAGATGAGGAGTGACATGCAGAACAATGAGGGACCCTGCAAGCCTCATCAGCCAGTCTCCCTGAATAACAGCTTGAAAGGATTAAATCTTTGGCTGGTTGCACCTTACATTCAACCAGACCGTGTGCCTAGAGACAGCACAGCATGATAGTGACAGCTCAAATTAGTGTGCTTTTGGTGAAGTTCTTAAAATCACCAGAGTTAAAAGGAGCTCCTAGGGTCAGATGTGACAGTATCCAAGAGTCTGTTAAGCTTCATAGCTGATAAAGAGCAGAGGCAGTTACACTAGCTGTTTGTGAGGAGAGCAAAATCACCTCGAGCCTTCTCTAGATAAAATTTTAAATTGATTTCCAAGAAATCAATTGAGTTATCAGTATGGGATTTGGATCAGGATTTCTTGGGCATTTTCAAAAGAAACAATATCAGCACTTTTGTTTACGCCAAGGGTCTTGGAAAGTGGTTAACTCCTTTAGGACTTTTTCAGCTGGTCTCATACTCAATATCAGGCCAGTGCTTTCATGACCATGTTTTCTTGGACACAGTATATTAAGATAACAAAAGTGTCAGCTAGTTTGTTTGAGAATAAGAAAATAGTGCCCCCATGCACTGTGAGCAGGTAGCTTTTTTTGTCATGTTAAAAATGAAGTGAACTTCTTGGACAATTTCTTGGCTGGCTGTTCCCTAATGCCAGTGGGAAACACAGGGCAGCACTGATTGACAGTCAGCATGAACAGACAAAGCAAGGAAATATTCCAGCACCAAAGCTTGCAGTGACGATGAAGCAGCACAGTCTGGGACCACATCTGCAGCTGCAGGTTGCTTGGAACACTTGCGTTAGGAGTTTTGACTGGCTTGAAAAAAATGCCAAAATATTGGCAAAATATTTCACTTTTGCACTCATATGGATTTAACAAGGAGTATTTCAAGAGAATCATAGGAGTGTCCTGTGGCTTACATAAACTTACTATGGGCAACTTGTATATATTAAACTATGGAAAAATTTGATTCCTGCAAGAGTAGGAAATGCTTCTCTGTAAGTCATGCACAATTTTATCTATTGTTATTACATGCCTTGATTGAAGCACTAAGGGCTTCATTTCTATATAAGAGGTACATCAAGTCAGTAATACAGCTTCTCACAATTAACCAAAAGTGGTGTCTGTTTCTGTGAATTACCACTGCGTTGAACGTGACTTGTCAAATAATTTTAAAGGCCTCTATGTACTGGTAAGTCTATTGCCATGAAAATCTCATGGAGAAAATGTTGTGAAGTTCAGCACTTTAATCCTTTTTCTGTGGTAGAAAGCTGTGGTAGAAGCTGAGCTATCCAAGGAATGCCTGTCTGGGTTTTGGCACAGAGGCTTACTGGATTGTTCCTGTCAGTATCTGTGAGAATGATGCCAGCTGCAATGATGCAGCAGTCTGAGAAGGATGGCACTAACTCCCCCAATTTTACACTTTCTCTTTATAACTTGGATACTTGGTTCCTTAATAATTTCCGAAGTTGCTCAGAAACATCATAAAATTGAATGAACAAAAAGCTGGTGGATACATTTCACTTTAGGTAAATAAGAGGTAATTAATTTAGGAAAAAGTGATCTTAACCAGGCTACACTGTGATGGACTCTAAACTGCATGTTATCACTTTCATAAATGAAATTTTGAAGTCATTACCAGTGATTCCCTGAAATTCTTGGCTTAGTGTGCTGAAGCCAATAAAAAGCCAATGAAGTTGTGGGCATCAGAAGGAATGATATTGTGAACAAGACTGACATTTTGTTCCTGTGTAAAACTGATGTGTCCACATCTTGAGTGTTGGGCGCAGTTCCAGTCTCTGCACATGAAGAATAAAATAGTGGAGGTGGAAAATGCCCAGAAGAGGTGAGCTAAAATAATTGACACAAGAGAGCAATTGTCTTACAAGGAGAGATTAAAAATGCAGAGACTCTTCAGACTGGAAACAGGCTGAAGGGGGATATGATTGATATGTGGGGGGATATGAAAATGATGTATAAACTAAATTACAAACTCTTAGCACATCTTACAACACTGAAACTAAGAAGCACTTTGGGAAACTAGTAGGAGATAGTTTAGAAGACATAAAATAATCCTTGACAAGGCGGGTAATGAACTTCTGGACTTTCTTACCCAAGATATTTTGCAGGCACAATGTCAGCAGGTTCAAAAAGTGATTAGACAGATCCACAGATAAGAGATCTATAAAGAGATATTAAAAGGAACAGGCCAGGGAGTATATACCCTGCGGCACTAACCCCACTGCAGTTCCTGAACAGATAAGACGAAAAGAGACCACAGAAAGTGGTCTCCCTAAATAGTATCACTTCGTGTCCTGCAGTGTCCTTGCCCATGATCTGCTTTTTATATGCTTGAGTGGGTCTAATTTCATGACAGGTTTTCCCTCAGCAATAACACTGTATGGCCAATCTACAGCAGACATTGATATGCAGGGTGTGTTGAGATTGGTGTTAGTGCGTTTGCGACTACCACATGCTGCATGACACCAACTGACTTCTAACTTGGTACAATTGATGTAGCATTTTTCTTTGTGGGGATTGCTTTGGGGCTTCTTTGCCAACGAGATGCTCAAGCTCTGTCAGGCTTTGGGTGAAGGGGAAGAGATGTTCTATAAGGACCAACACAGGGAGGATGCATTCCTCATTTTGAGAAAGTATTTGTGGGAAATAAAGTTAGGGGCTCTTGACTGCAAGGAGTTTCTTAATACAGGAATTGCTGTTTGAACAGAGCTCTAGTAAAAACTTAACCTTGTAACTTCCAAAGGTATCACTATCATGACCCATGTAGTCTCAGAGACAGGGCGGAGTGGTATTGACCCTACTAAACATACTAAGGCTGATGCAAAAAGGGAGGATTTAAGGTGTCTCCATTGGCAATTGCCACCACTCAGCTGGATCTGACTTCCCTTATACAGTGTCTTTCGTTAACCCATACAAGTCACTTCTGTGGATATGAAGTAAAAGTCTCTTCATTTTCTTGCTGAATAAAATAAGAATAATTGTTGTCTTTGGATCAGCAGGCTTCTCTATTTTCCATGGTTCTTTTCCTTTCCCGAAATGATTTGCGGTGTCTTAGAATGAATGTCTGCCTAAATAAAGACTATCACAGATGTCGTCCCCAGCCTCAGCAGAGACTTGGGTGTTTGCTCTTGGCAGATGATACTGATGTGGCTGAGTTCCCAAAGTTCCAGTGGGTTTCTCAATGACAACTGTGACAAAAAAATGTGCTTGTAGGGGTTTCCAAAATACAAATTTCCTTTATATAAATTTGCATTTATTCCATGCAAAAGATCTTTTCCTGGGTGACTGTGAAGTAAATCATAGAATCATAGAATGTTTTGGGTTGGAAGGGACCCTAAAAATTATCTAGTTCCAACCCCCATGCCTAGGGCAGGGACACCTTCCACTAGATCAGGTAGCACTAAGGAAGGGAATTCAAAAATCCCCTTCCACATCACCATCTCCAGAGTAGACAATTTCTCACCAAGCTGCCAAAGTTTCATTGTTCAGATATATGATGCAGTACAATGGGCAACCCAACCTAACAACAGCCACATCAGCTTTCTCATTCTGCTTGTGAAATTGAAAACTATGGGCAATGACTAATGATGTAGTAGGCAACAACTGTGCCTTCAGCAAGTCTACAGTTCTGCTGTTTCTCTCCATGTGAGGCAAAGTGAGAACTATGAGAAACATGATGATGACAAACATCTTAGTTCCAAAGAACTACAAAGGGAACAGTCGGTTTCTGATTCGGACTGTCTGTCTTGTTGGCTTTAAGGTGATGTAAAAATCATGCACAAGAATCTCATGACACCTCTGGGATTCCTCAGTCCATCCCAGAGGTGTCATCTCAAATTGTAGGAGAGCACATTTGTTCGTATCCCGCAGTGGCAAAACTTTTAGTGCAAGGGCTTGCTGGTTGAAAGACTCCTTTCACCTCTCAGCGGCTCCAGAAGTCTTGCTGCTTGTTCCTATTCCTTAGCAGGACCCAGTCCTGATGATCAGAAATTTGACAGCTTATTTATGGGAAAGATTGCAAAGACTTGAAGCAACAAGCAAACATAACTTTTTCGCTGACAGCACTATGAGTTACAGCAGTGAATGAATGGCTGCTCTGATTCCCTTGGCTGTTGCTGGGTGAAGAAAGAGGAGAAGGAACAGAATACAATATTATTTTTTTATCCTTTGGTATAAACAAGAAATAGAGCACCTCAGATACATAAGCATTAATGCTACATAAAACTGAGGTGCTCTTATAATGATGCATATCTTACCTGAAGGGAATGTAGGAAGACTGTGAACCAAAGAATTGATTATTGCTGCTTTGAAACAGGAGCAATTCAAGTGTGAGCCTGCTTAAAATACTTGTTGGAAACCTACTTCTGAGTAGAAAAATTTAGAGATAATTTGTCACATTGATACTTACAATCAAGAGCCAAAGCAGAAAGAGAGATATTTTAACCTCTTGCCTTCCAGAGGGAAGTGCAAAGGAGAGGAGGGAACTGCGAAGATCAGTGTTCCCATGGACAAAAGAGGAACCTACCTTGGGCTGCTGTCATCTCCTTTCAGCTGCAAAACTGTGATGGAGCAAAAGCAGGAAAACTTGTTCATGTAAATGTGAGGTGTAGTGGTTTGGTTCCTGCCTAGTATGTGTTTCTTAGGAAAAACCACTTTTTTAAAGGAGTGACTTTACTTACTAGCTAGACTGCCTAACTAACCATCTCTCCATAATGATAAGTTGGTGCACAGAAAAAGTGTGGGGGATGATGCTGACAGAGGAAATAGAAGCAAAAAAAGCACACACTTTATTTATGCAGAAAGAATAGGCCCTCAAAGCTACAAAACAGGCTAATTGTTTAATTTAATAAGAAATTGTGGGAGAAAATGCTTATTGAGGTAAATTGTCACTGGGAGAACAGATTTAGAAACTTCTTGACTTAAGTGCCTTGCAAATCGGTCTGGTGCTGAAATACAGATTTGCATCTAACTTGAAGATACCCATTTACCTTGACCTGAGTGAAGAGTTATCAGACAATACCTGAAGCACCTGAAGGAAAGCCTTGAGGGAGGTAGAGTGCATTTGTTTTAGGTAGTGTGGCTTTACAAAAGGATGAAACAGCCATTTCTGGTTTGCACCTGAAAGTCGTCAGGTGCTCTCCTTCCAAACACCCACAAAGTCCTTTCTTCAGCTTTTGTCCTTTTCTCAAATGGTTGGATAAAATTGTGATTAGGCAGCGTAAGAGTTTCAGTCTCCCACACTCTAGCAAGATATTTTTAAAGGAACACATGGCAGGAAAGTTCCTAGTAGCTCACTGTAATGATTTTTATCCAATGTCTAATGGTGTTTGTTTATTCTAAGTGGCAGTACTTTCATCTGCTTAAAGGACGTAATAAAACCCCTAAAAATGATTATGGCAGCATCCACCTTGATTAGCTCTTGGCAAGTAGGACTGCCCATTGTCACACAGACACCCCCACCTAATTATGCCCCCCCATAAACAGTAAAATATTTGGTCATCAAAACCACAAGAAATATCTCATATTACTGAAGTAAGACGGTACTTTCCATTTCAGTTTACCTCAGGCAAATTAAACAGGCCCCCTTGAAACAGTGACAAGAAGAGTTATAGGAGCTTAGCACCAGACACCAATTACGATTTGAGAACTAAATGCCATAATTAACAAGACGTATACTTTAATCTAAAGCAACTCAAATATGTGGCTGGATAAAGAAAAAAGGTAAGGGTAAACTCTCTAATTATAATAAATCAGTGTACTGAGAAAGTGTGTACCCTTGAGGTATATTCTTTTATTCTGCAATTAACTTTCAAGTGTTTTGCTTAATAACACCCTCTTCCATGCACACATAAAAAAACTTCCTTGAATTCTCATATTCCCCAGCCTTCTGAATAAGCATTCCTTTCCACAGACCCTTTTCCTACTGTCTGTGGGCGATAGATGTGTGCCAGTAGTGGTGCATCTCAGTTTCCCCCCTAGCTGTGGGCTTCTTGTGGATACCCTGTAATGGCCCAGTTTTGCCTTTGTGGACAGCAGCAGGAGCAGTATTTGTACATCCCACTCAGCACAAAGCTGGGGCAGTGCTAAGTGCTTTTGAAAATCCCATTGCAAACTTCTTTAGCATAAAGGAAGCTTTAAAAAAATACGGTTTCTCATTAATATATAAGTAACATGAATTCATATACTTGGCTTTACATTACTATCTGACAAATAAAATCATGCTCCTGCTATTTTTCCTTTAGTGTATTTAAAGGACGGCCTAATGCGTCCTTCCAAGAGCCTTATTTATACAAACCTCTGGTTTTGCCATATTTCTGTCATCTGCAATAGACTCCTAGGATGTAATAACCATCTTGAATTTCTCCATGCTCTTGCTAACAAAGATAGGTGAGAATTGCCTTGCTTTTTAAGACAGAACAGTAGCCTCTTCTAATTTAGAAAACTATGTGCCAGAACCAGACAAGTGAAGAGGAAAGGAGAAGTGACTGTTAAAAGTGAACCTTTGCGAGTATAAGATGAATGTGTCAAGGTTAAAGTATTCCTCTAATCCCAGAGTGAGGAAGGAAAGCTGTAGCTAATAAAGTCCATCCATGCAGTTTTATCCACTTGCATGCACTTACTAAAGGAAAAGGTGCAGTCTGGAGACCAATTACAAATCACTCGTCTGATTCTTTTAATCCTTTTATTTCCATATCTGATCAAAATAAAGATTCAGTTTTTTCCTGTGTCTAAGAAAAGAAAAAAAAATCCTGAATTTATCTGCAATACATTGTTTTCTGTTATTGACATGCAGCCTCGTATTTTATTCTGAAGCTTTTCTGTTCCTCTGACTATGAGTTTCTCACGGCTATGCATGGGTCTAGATTTGTGTTTGTTCATTGTTTTTTGCTGGTTTGACATGGTTTGGGAAAAAATGGGACCATAAGGCTCAATTCCATTAGAAAACCCCTACTTTAGATTGAGCCTTGGCAATCCCCACTGGAACCAGGGCTAGAAATTGGAAGGACAAGCATATGCACAGCAGCAGACAAAAATGATTCCTTAGTACTGTTTGGTTATGCAAACGTGTTTCTGTTTTCAAACTATTGTAGTCTTTTCTAAAACTCTGGACATGAATTGTGGTACAGCTGCACCCACAGCTTCAGCTACAGGCAGTCAGAGACAGCATCAAGGACTCGTGGTACTTAGAGTAAGAGCAGGGGAGGTCACTGCTTTACTGAGGATCCACCTTCAACTGGTCGCATATTTGGGAATGGTACCAGAAGTACAGGGCAAGGCAAGGGGGGAGGTCCCTCTTCTCATCTAAGGGCATTTTAGCTATTGCTGGTCATCAAGGAGTGCAGTGAATGGTTCAGAAGCTCGACATATTTTATTCAGCACCATGATGAAGAACAGAGGTTAACAGAAAACCCACAGCTTCAGGGAGTTTGAGTGCAAAAGCCTGCAAAAGCCTCAGTGTATGTGTTAGTGTTTGGACATAGATACTTGTTAAAGAAGGTCCTGTCTCAATTGTAAAAAGATGGAACATTTAATTGAACCTCTCACTTATTAAGGATATGCAATATTATTCGCCATTTCAGAAATTTTTCTGCATTTCATGAGTCCTTTGAGTGATTTCTTAAAAGATGTTTTGTCCTGCCGAAGCCCAATAGCCTATATCACCCCTAAGCAGAGCAGTGTGAGTGAACACAACAGTTACTTCTGGCATTCAGTGTGGTAGAACATGTATTTTATTCTCTTAATCATTACACTCCAGATGCAAGAAGTGCCCCACATCAATGAAGTGAGCTGCAGCCTAAGTCTGCCGTGCAGGTGCTAACTCTGCAAGCTCTTTCTGCTCCTTATCACTCATTCCTTCCCTGTTGTTCTTTCACTCTGAGGCTGTGTTTCTAATGCTGCTCCCCAGCAGTGAGAATAAAGTGGGTGCCTGCGAGAGAGCAAACCCTGAAGTGTGACTGTTGCAGTGCTGGTGACAAGATGTAAACTAAGATTGCATAACTCTTCCAGCAAAGAAGTCTAGCTGTGAGTGAGATACTCTGAGCAAAGCTCATGGGGTTTGATTCTGTCCTCAGACAGGGAGAGCCCCAGTGATGCAGAGTATCTTATCAGATCAACCACCTGATTTTACAAGATTTGCAGAATGCTGTGCCCTTAAGCTAAGGCAGACGCTGAGCACTGGGTATGTGTTGCACTTTCATTCAGTGATGGTGTAATTTCTTAATACCTTCCCTGTCACTTAGAAACTGTGCCTTGTGTTAGAGGGACTCACTGTAGTATCGCACCAGTCTCCACTGCTGGCTGGGCTCTGCTGAGAATCCTCTATCAACAATTACCTGAATGTTGTGAATGAGTGAGAAAAAGCCAGAGGGGGCCTGTTTGAATGCCAAAGAAGAAATTCAGGATGCCAAAAGGTTTGCATGCAGTGGCCAGGTGTCTGCTCTGGGATGTACTTAGCACAACTTGCTTTACATGGCCAGGAAAAGAGAATAAATTATTATTTAAGTGATGTGCAGATGGAGTCAATGACTAGCAGTGAATGCTACTTAAAGTGCCTGTCGCTGTTGTACCCGGAACGGTGAGAAACGACACAACCAAGATCCGGAGAAAATGGCTAATTTAATTAATTATAAATCGGTTTATATAACTTGATTCGCAAGAGTAGCATAGTACTACTGGTCCCTTGGTCAACCACCTCCTAGAATGATTGGTGGAGGCTATTCAACACCCATTTGAAAATATTTTCCTCAGTGTACCATAACAATATCAACTGAACCACAGCAGGTGCAAAGATAGAGAATTAGTTTACAAAAACCCATAGCAGTGTTTTGCATAGTTTTCGTGAGAGACACTAAGTTCTCACAGAATGCTTCAGAAAGCTGAAAAATCCCTGTACTAAAACTTTTCAGTGTCCACAGTGCCTGTGCCATGGTTTGCTCAGATGTCTGGAGAATCCTCCTCTCCAGATATTTACCTGTCTTTTTGCCATTCCTCTCTGCAGTACCTTATTGACCCAAAGGAACTGTGAACCTGGTCCACTGGCAGAATTGGGTTTGCAGGAATTGTCAGCACTACGGAGCTTAACCCATTTGTATGGGAGTACTGAACATCTTAGTTAACTTCTGACAATATTTTCATTCTTTACTGTTCTTTGCATTTTCACGCTACTGTGACGAGTATGAATCAGTCTTGATTTGGCATTACTAGGCTAAAATATGGTTACTAACACATGCCAGTGACCTACTGGTCACTCTTTGTGTGCTTATGTTTCTAATGTGTCTTTTGTGTTTAGAGAATGAAGTTAATTTTGAAGGAGAACAAAAAAAGATACATGTCTGGTTATGTTTGAATTTGTAGCCTGTGCTGTTACTTGTGGGAATAAATCTGGTTTGATTGTGGATGAAAGTTTCAAAACCATGTGGAGAATCTCTTCCTTTTTGAGCACACTTGTCTAAATCTGTGCTAGAAGCTTGATGTTCTCAATCCACATCTTGAAGCACTTGCACAAGTGGCTAGTCACTCCTTTCACTTCACATAATCTCTTGACAAAAGTTTCTTAGAACACAAACTGCTTTTGAAAGTGGGGTGAGGACCTAAAATCATTTAGATGTCTTTGCTCCCTCTCTAGTAATCAGGCAACAAGGTCTGAACAATCCAGATCAACCTGTACCTGAGGTAATAATTCTCTGCAAATCTTTTCTGTGTGCTGCATCCTTGCTATTTCTGCTCTTGCTCTCAAGCATCTGGGTTGCCTTCCTTTGTTGGACCATGTCAAGATGCTTTCCTAGTCCATTAGACCTTGCAGGACATCTTGTGAAAGGGCATTTGCAGGCTCATGTGATTTTCATATGCATTGCAGAGGTTGGGTTTCTAGAGGAGTGAAGGTAAAAGTCTCTACAAGTTGTGGTTTTTAGAATGAGATTTAGGTGTATAAATCAATATATGCACTTGAAAAAATTTTACTTTTGCTCTTAATTATTAGAATCTCCAGCATATTTTTGGGGTTGGTGTGGTTTACTTCCTTTGCGTGCATGAAATGCTTGCTCCTATCTTGTCATGTATCTGTATTTATATATATGCTACAAATAAAAGTAGATTTGAGGGCAAACACTGTAGAATATTGCCTCAGGATTTAAGTTGATATTTTAATATGTTGCTTGAAGGCTCTGGACAATACTGCTTGAACAAAGGGACTCTTTCAATCCAAAAGGGTTTGTTTTCTGTAATGACTCTCAAACCCAATCAATATTTGTTTTATTAACCTGATGGGTGGATTCAGTTTAAAGTCTTAGTGTAGTTTGTTTGAAGTGCTTTGTACTTGGAAGCTCTGTGAGAGGTAAACAATGCTGAGAGTCACAGCAACAGTGGCCTATTGTATTGAGCAAGTCCCTTTTGTACGGAGGCTGTTGACCACTTGTGTTGTTTTTTGAGGATATCAGCCCATGCTTTTTTCCTGACACAACCTCAAGCATACAAACATCCCAAAGGTTGGTAAATATTTACCAAGATGCTTTAAAAATATTTTTCTCATGAATGTTTGCTGGCTCTACTGTGTAGTTTTCTTCTCTTTTAATACTGTAGTACAGATGCAGGAGGAGGTGAACAAGACCATTGTTTGCCAACATCAAGAGCAATGCAGCTGTGCCTGATTACATTAAATCACATGATGACGCACCATTTTTGACATATGCAGCATCTCTTTATTGTAAATTAATCACCCTAAGAATCTATTTTCATTAGTTAGAACATTAGTGTTTTGCCTCTTTATGTTTTGCATTATTTAGAGTCATCATGGACCGAGTTGTTTATTTATATAATTAGCTCCATATGCCTTCACTGCATTCAACATATGGCTACAACTATGCAGGACTCCTGTCCCTTCAAGAAGCTGTGCTGGCCCTGAAGGCAAGCCTGGGAGAGGTCCTCCGGGCATCTTCATGAACCTGCAGCCTTCACCACGTTGAATCATGGTGTGGTGCGGCAGCCACTTTGCACTTAAAATACACCTTTCCTCTTAAACTAGGATAAAAGAAAGAAAATATTCATGCCTGTGATGGGCGGTGATAGCAAGGCTCACCAGTGTTGTGTGGGGAGGACCAAACCATTCTGCAAAACCCTGGTATTGTCTTAGCTGCAAGGGAGCACCCTTCTCAAAAGCTGACTGTGGCCTCAATTCATTATGTTTTTGAGGCATCCGTCGTCCTGCCAGACTTTCATGCTCAAAAATCCTGAGCTACTCTCCAACATAATGTGAGGTTGATGGCAAAATCATGAGATTAAAAAAAAAAAATCAGTTCTGGATTCTTTTATTTTCTTTGATGTTCAAGGCTTCCCATTTCCAGGCTTTTGTCTGAGAATATGAAAACTAGAAGCTTTGATTTAAATGAAAGCTGAGAAAAATCCCAAACTGCAGGATCCCTGGGTCCTATGACTTCGACTATGACTTCCCCTGCGCTCCAACTTTGGATATTGCATCACTTGAAATCCTGGCTCCTGGTCACTTGTTGGTTGTTTCCATGAGTGCTGCCGTGCGTACACCTCATAAAGCAGCCATCCTGCTCCTCTGATCCTCCATCTGCTCCTCAGCTGATCATCAAGGTGTTGAAGCCTATGTGCTCTGAGCCAGGGCAGGGAAGTGCCGAGTGGAGGAATAAAGTAGGAGTGGGTTTGTAACTCAGCAGGAAGGAAAACTGCAGATCTGCATGCAGAAAATGTGTGAAAGGGAAATATTAAAAAGGGGGCAGGCAAAGTTTAAAGAGAAGGAATAGGCAACCTAAACCTGGTGAAAGAGGGACTCATTGTTCCTCAGTTTTTACTTTGTTTCTAGGAAGTGCTGCTAAAGCAGCCTTGCTCTGGTATTGGTATTTTCTACATCCTTATCACAGTTTCCACGTGCGTCTGTGGAGAGAATGATTGTACCCAAGCGCTGGCAGCACCTGAGCTATCTGGCTGAGTTTAGGCATTAGATATAATTTGGGAGCGTGGTTCCCCAGTGAATGCTTCAAAACAGTGAAGGGTGCTTAAAGGTGTGCTAGTTAGGGGATGTGCAATTTCCCTGTAGCTGCTGCTTCCTTCTGATTTTACATTCTGTTTTATGAAAATACTAACTGCGAGTGCCCCAGATCTGCAGCGCATGTGCCGGGTAGTTAGCAAGGGAACTCAGTACAGCCAGGAGAGCTGTGCCAGCCATCGTCTCAGCAGTGGAGCACTGCTCTGTTATTTACCAGTTTTATTCCCCAAGCCCTCAGGAATTAGGGAAGAATTACTGCCCCTTTCCAAAGGATATCAACACTCAGGCAGATTAAAGACCTTGCTCATAGTTGCGCACGAAGTCTGTGCTTAACCTGACAAATTAATTTAAGCCTCTAGAGTCCTAATCCAGAGCCCTTTCTACTAGAGGAAAGATCTGAGCTCTCGAACTCTATGAGCGTGAGAGCACTTTCAGCAGGGTTGGCACAGGAAGGCAGCAGCCCACTGCTGGCACGGGCTGGCCAGAGCTGGCTCCCAGCTGTGAGGCAGCAGAGTTAATGCTGGGATGGCCGTCTCTGCTCCTGGTAGTAAAGTGGTAGAAGATGTAGAGCTATCCTGTTCAGCCGTTAGAGTTTTCCCAAGGTTTCCTATCTGCTGCCTTTCTGGATGGCATCTTCTCAATCAGGGACCCGGGACATGGTTAGTGCCCCGGCCGTGTTCTTGCCTTACAGTGCAGCAAAAGGTGAGCGGATACCCACAGGATGGAGACATTGGACTGTGGGCCAGGAAAGAGCTGGGGTTGAGTTGAAATACAGTCTTTCTGTCTCGTAGCCCTGCCCCTAGGAGAGTTTAATATGCATTTAGTAAACACAGTACATTTTGCTTCAGTGCTCTGAACCACTTTTTCTATCCTGTACATGGCTTATGTACGAATGTAGGGCAGATTTACCCCATCTATTACTACAAGTTACAAAGTGTACCTATCTTCTCCTCCTCCTCCTCCAACATGTGCTTCATCCTTGAGCTTCCAACCTAATCCTCTTTTTCTCCCCAGGCTGTAGCTCCTTTGCTCCGTTGCAGTGGCTTTGCAGGCTTGGCTGATAGACCACAACATATATCCACAGAGAAGCATATTCATGGGCAATATGATCCATGTTGTGTGAGTGAACTCTTTCCAACAGCTTTAAGCAATTGGTAATTTCCCTCAGGCTCTGCCCCTTCCAGTATTTTCCACCCCAGCAACAACAATAAGGCGGCAACACCAAGAATGACCTGTGTTACACATTGACCAGAAGTTATTGACCTGGGCTAAGTATTGCTGTCAATCATGGGCCATCCCACATCTCACAGAGAACACCACAGTGGATTGTAGCATTAAATCCTCTCTCTGCAGTTATACTGAATACCATTCATTTTGGACAATGCACAAGAACTGTTTTTGTTATTCATTACCAAGTCCTCTGAGGATATGCCTTTTTTCTCTCTTTCTTCTGGTGATTGTTCTAAAACCCTTGAATCTTTAATTGGAATGAAAATTTGCTTTATTGCTCAAGAGTCTTAACAATATAGCAATTTGAATTAAATGCTCAGACATAGCTCAGTGTGTTTCCTTCCACACTGTTCTCAGCCCCCCTCTCTCCCATGTGCTATGCAGACATGTACACTTTTCTTGCTCCCTTAAACGTATTCTGTTCCAGGACTTCCACACAGAGAGATGCTGAATAACCCCCACTGCATGAACAGCTACCTTCTCCATCTGCAGCTTGTTCCTTTTCCATCGTAATTCTTCCATGTATTCTCTCCTTTCCCTAACATCTCCTGCGCTGAGGTGCATCATGCCACTGAGGTCCTGCCACTGTGAATGCCACTGTGGAAAAAAGAGCACGGCACTTGCTTCTCTGTGTCTGGGTTTTACTCCTGGCTGGAGTGGTAAGAAGAGCATCCCTCGAATGATGAATTGGTTTGGGCTTTCAGAAAGAAGAACATTTCCAATGGACTTGAGCTTAGTGTCATGAATCTCTGCATAAATTAGTGGTTTAACAGAATAATGATATTTTCTGAAAACATACAAAATATATTCCTTTTCCAAAAAAGTTATTTCAACAACTCCATATCACTTTATCACCCAGCCTTTAGAAGAATGACAAAACAGCCAACAGTCCCCAAGTCTATAGGTCACTTACCTCTTCTTCCCAACACGTAAGGATTGGTCATTCATCAGATACTTACTTTTCCCTTCAAGTAAAAGGGGACAGGAAAAGTTGAAACAAAGATGACTTTATTCCCGTTTTCTGCTTTCTCAATGCTTTTTGTGCAGGGCTTAAGTGGGAATAGTATTCAGAAAAAAAAAAAAAGTGTGTTTGAGTACAAGCTCCTGTTTAAACAGGATGCATTTCAGGCTGCCAAGAAGACTTTTACAGAACTAAATTCAAGGATCTTAACTGAAAAGGAAAATTAATTTAATACCTTGACAGAACCTTTTTTATTATTTATTTTTACAAGGGACTATTCATGCATGTGCACGATTCCTTAGCCTTACGTAAGTGACATGCTTTTTTGCATCTATAAATACTCAGGTTAGCGTATGCAGGACATTGATTTTATGGGTGATACCAAGTCTTTTATTTGGTGCAGAAGGACAGTTCAGATGACTGGCTCATAATTATTTATTTTTAAATGTGTAATCCGTGTGTTTCAAAAGCTGCTTTGTTGTTGGAGAGATGGCCTGAGAAAAAAGCTCAGCAGCTTGTTATTTCGCGCAACCGGGCTTTCACCGTCGTGGCGTCGAGCAGAAAGATGAGTCTGCTCGTGATGTTTACCCACCTTGGGCCCGTGTTTGCCTAATATATATGAAAGGGATCCTGTTATCATCAGGCAGGCATTCCGGAGGAAACACTTTGGTAGCCGCAGCCAGGGAGGAGAGCGGGGGATGCTGCCTCCCTCCCTCCGTCCCTCCCTCCGTCCCCCAGCGCAGCGCGGCCGGGGTCTGTCCGTCCCTCCAGCACCATCTAGCGGGACCCCCACGGCTGCCAGGGGCAGGAGATTCCGGGGAATGCTCCGGTGGTCTCACCAGAGTATGCATGCTCGCCTTGTGGCTGTAATTTTCCCAGGCTGGGTTGGTACCGGCCCCGCTTGCCCACGGACACTGCTGGACACCAGGGCTCTCCGGTGCTGCCGCTCGGCTTTTGCCGCTGTTCTGCGCGAGCTGGGAAAACCGCTGCGTCTATTTTTGCTTTGGCTTTCCCATCTGTGTAACACATGTCATGGTTGAGTAAGGTTAATAGGAGGCATAAATAAAGGCAAATGACCACGAAATCCTGAACTCAGATCTGCTGATAATACAGTTTTGCTACTTACTGCCTGATTTGCTCTCAGCTTTTGGTGTGGCTTTACCATCCTGCTCAGCACACACCAGGCTGTGCCTGTGTCCCAGGGCAGCTGTGCTGCATGTGCCCTGGCCAGAGCACTGTGTTTATTTAGAGTTAAAAAGTAACCTTTGGCCAGTGGGAAGGGATGATGAGGGAAAGAGACTGGGGCAGGATGCTTCTGTAGCAGAGTAAACAGGCTGTTTAAAGAGGGAGCAGCTCACCTGTGACAGTATAGGGCACATGTGCTAGGAGTATGCCCAGGGCTATGGCTGCAGAACTGGAGATGCTTCAAAGCAAAAGCTGTCCAAAAACTGAAACAGGATTTCCCCTCACCTTAACTGAAGGGCAGCATTGCCTGACATACATTGTAGAATAAAACCTGACAGATTTGCACTGATGTTGCTTTAGTTTTTCTTGACCTGGGCAGGGGGCAGGACTGCTCTGTAGCCTCCGTGGGGATGCATAACACAGGCCATGCTCCCAACATCCCATGGCAGGAGTGCACACAATCGTCATGCTGATGCTCCACTGCAGGAAGCTGCTGGTTTCAAAGATATTTGCAGTCACAAAAATCATGTAAGGCAGAGCTCAGAGACCTTCTGTCAAGCAAAAGTAGAAATGTCATTCTCCCAAATGCAAGCAGCCCTTGCCAATCAACTAGTGTTGAACGTTTAGTCATAGCTCAAAGAGACCTTTCCAGTGAACCATGTCAGCCTGTTAATAACATGAAGATGCCTTCTAATAGACTGGTCATAGCTGGATCCTGGGTTAAATATATTCAAAGGCCCTCAGGATATGATTAAAAACTTGTAAACCCCCACCATCTGAAGCTGCAATTCCACCACCTTTCTCTCCTGCATTTCCTAAAGAAAGCGACAGCAATTCAGAATTTTCTTTCAAATCACATAAAAGTTCAGTTTTCAGTGTGTATTATTAGAAACAAGGGCTTAAGTTTACCCGTGGAACAGATATGATTGTGGACAAGTCAAACTCCCCCACAGACATGCCTTAGCTCTCACCTATCATCTGAGGCATGGTTCACACTGGGTGACTGCTCTATTTGCAGAAACTGTGCCTGGTAGCATCAGCTGCCATATGATATGTAGACCTATCCAAATTCTTCTTTCCGAGGGCACCAAACAGACATGATAAACTAATGTTTGATCTTAGTTTCACAGCAGAGTTCGGTCTCAAGTAGTTCTCAGATTCGTGCCTGTTTCAACCGGGCACCCCAGCAAGCAGTACTTTCTTCAGCATAACCTTGTGTTAGATTAGAGAGACAGGCAAACAATCTTTTGGTAGATTACAGATGCAGCAGTCTCTCCTGACTTCACTGAGGTTTCTCTTGTTTTGAGAATTTGCCTGATTCAGGCCCACAAAGATTATCAGTTCCCTGATCTGTTATTTCTTTGTTAATTCAGTAGTAGTTTGGGGAGTTGTTAAGTTGTCATCCAGAATTTCTACCAAATCACTTCTACCCTGGATTACTGATCTGTGTTTTTGCAGATCTGGCTGAGAATGAAATTTGCTTCTGAGCAGCTGCCAAACAGGGCATCTGTCAAGAAATTTACATACTGTTATATTTCTGTAGTTCTGTACTCTATGTAAATAATATTTGCCTCCTGGCATCTTCCTCACAGAACTGATTTCTTCCCTGTGGTTTCTTGCCAGAATCTTGGCCATTTCAATAATTGAGACTCACACTGAGACCTCAGAAATGTTAATACCCAAAAGCACTAAAATCACAGAACACTGCATGATTAAGACTGTTCTAAAAACTGCATCAACAATCAAACCCAGCATATCCAGAGAAACATCATATTTGCTTGCCCCAGTTCTGCACCCCTTCATAATGCAACAGACGGAAACTGGAGCAACACCTGCTCTGTTGATACTTGTATTCTAGAGGAAGGTGGAGCTGGTTGGCCACCACAGTTGCGCCTGTTCCATTTCACCCAGCACCAGAATAAGGGGATCAAGGGATGTATGGGAGTGTTGAGAAGGTAGGCTCATCACCAGTTTCACCAATCCATATGTAATGCAAAATATCCCATTACCCACAGCCAGCTAGCACAGTCCTCCTCTAGCTCAGTTCAGGAAATAGCAGCAACCTGAGAGTCAGGAATTTATAACCAGCTCCCTAAGGGTCTCTTTAATCCTGATCCAGGAGGGAATGCATCTCCAGCCTTTATCAGCAGGGTCTTCCCAGGCAGGGTCTGATTCTTGTCTCTGTGAGTGCTGTATCAACAAAATCATGTGTACATCTAGGCAGCTAAATAAAACAGGTCCAGGGAGCAAGCTGGACTGCAGATTGCCTTTGCTGCCTAATTGTTAGCACACTCCTGACACGAGCCAGGGAAAAGCGTACACATGGACTATTCCCAGCTGTGTGGTATGTAGAAGGCTACGCTATCTGGCTCCTTCCAGCTTCTGTGGTTTGCTTAACTCTGTCCAGGGCACTGTTCTCCCAGGCTCTGCATCCTTGGGAGGCCCCCTGGTGCCGACCTGCCCCAGGGCATGCAAGGTATAACCTCAGCATCTCGCTATGAAATCTCAGAAGCTGCAACACATTATGCACACACTTTGAACTGAAATAAATAAAAAAATGAAAAATAGTAATTATGTATTAGACTTCAGGGCATCTATGGAACCTATGAAAAACTCTGGAAAGTGCTACATGGTGTGGTTAGGCCATAAAAGGTCCCTGGTCCTGTTTGATTAGCTTTATAGTCAAAGGTGTTGGCATTAGAAATGGTGTTGCTATGTTTATTGTGTTTCAGACAATGTAAAAACTCAGTGAGCCGTGTAATCCACAAAGAAAAATTGCATCTACCCATCACCATGCCCTACAAACAAGTGGAAGGGTTGTGCTTTATAGATGTCTCCCTAGTTTTGCATAATATTTCATATTCTCTTCCATGTTAGCTGTCCTGGTAGAGGCCCATTCAGCTTTCAAATGAAACACTACTTTATTACTTAAATGCATAAATCGCAATATTATCTCTTTATCTTGATGAACTATGTTTTCTAATGAACACATGCATGTTCCATATTAATTGACATTATTGAAGGGAATTGAGTCCTCATATTTTTAAAGCTGAACTGAAAAGCATTCATAATTCATTCTCATCAATTTAGCCTTGCAGGAAAGTATGAGAGATAGGAGCTTCTTTGCTTTTTTCATGCCTTTTTGGGAAAGATATTTTTTATATGTGATATGCTATGAGATACAGGGAACTAGTGTTTAGAGAGAGGAGGAACATTGCATACATACACAGAATTGCACTGCTTTGAATTATAGCACTACAAACCCAAACCAAACCCACTGACTCTTAGTGAAGCTACTTTGGTTTTACAGGACTATTTTTTTCTGGTCTGCTAGAGTACAGACCGGTGAAATCTGAATAGGCAAGGCACCAAATGGGGCAAAGGCATAACAAAAAGTCCAGCGGATGTGAGGTGGAAGCACATGGCCAATTCGCTCCATGAGATCTGCGTCCATGTCCTGCTGAATGTGAGTGAGAATGGAAGATCCCAGCCCAGTGGGAATGCTCAGAGAGGCGGTGTGTTGCATGGTCACAGCAATAGAACTGGATGGGATCTACTTCATTTTCAAAGTGTTTAAAAGAGGTAGAAAGGTTTTTATGGGACCTCCCTCCCTCCCATTTCAAGATCACCCCAGCCAGTTGAGCTCTGGGGGTCAGCAGATGCTCTTGCTCTTTGCATGACTGCCCAGGGCACAGAAGTTATGCTGGGATTCTCTGAGTGAGGGCTCAGAAGCATGCTTTCTTGTCGTTATGTAATTATATTTTTCTCCAGAGACTGTTTACAGTAGATTCACACAGAGTAGTGAACAACTCATTATTTTTATAAAAACTCCTGCTTGATCAGATCATGTTAGCAGAATCACTTCAGTCTTCTCTTAATTAGTTCATTTCTTCAGAAGGGATTTTATCTTTTCTGCAGTTCTACTATATTTCCTGTATATATATTCTGGGGCAAAAAGAAATCAATTCTTTGAAGAAGTTGCTTATTTCAAGAGGAAAGATCCTTGTTTAAGTGGGCTCCAGTGCATTAAGAACTGAGCTGGAAGCTACTAAGTTAACAGCATTTCCAAACATATTCCTCGGGTGTTTAGCAAGGTTTAGGGAGTTGCCATGTAGGTGTATTTCCCTGCAGATGAGTCAGAATTATTGAAATACGTCTGTCTGAATCAGAAGATTTTATTCCAAATTATGAAAGGGGTGCAAGCCTTCCTCTTTGAACAGCACCTCCCCCTGCAGCTCCCCTCCTGCCAGCTTGCTGTCGCTTTGTTCCCAAGGCACTTTCCTTTTTCAGGTCCTCTCCTTCTCAAGTGATTTTGTGAGGATGTCTTTTCTGCTTCTTCAACTGGAATTTGAGGCAGTGTGCCTTTCCACCACAGACCTGGCAGAAACTTTTGAAATCAATGGAAATATTCTCTTTCATTGGCTCTGCTAGTTTGATTACCCACCCCCCATCTGCCACCCTTCAGGGGAATTAGATGCAGTCCCTTCTGAATCCCCAGTAAATGTACCATGACTGGAATGTCCCCTCTCTTCCTATGCTTTTGGGCTGCCCAATTTCTGTATGACCTCATTCTTCAGAACTGTCTTGTCCTCATCCAAGGAAATGTAAACAGTAGATTGAAAGAGTGATTTAAGGGAAAATTGCCTTCACTGGGCATTGCATCCATGATTACCTTAAAAATACGTCCAATAAATCACAGGCCTGAGTGGAGAAAGAAATACTAATAGAAGAGTGATCAAATGTTCCTCTTTCTTCTTCCCAAGGTCTATGAACTGGAATTTATTTGAAATTCTTCAGTCTCGTGTCAACAGCAGAAATAAGTGCCCAGACCTGCCACCAGCAGAGCCCCGTGCTGTTGTGGGCCTGCCATTGCAACAGCTCCCTTTTGTGTTATGTGGGCTGTCCTCTGTCTACAGGAATGTTACATCTCCCTGAGCATCAAGGTGTTTAGGGAACAATTTCTGCCTTTTATTTTTATTTTTTCCTACATCCTCTGAACCCTTACACTATCAGAAAAGATACTATCATTTACCCCTTTCTGCACTCCCACATGGGTTTATCTCTGTAGTGAAGAGTGTAATTGCTGATGTCTGTAGAGATGCACATAGGGGTACAAAGATCAAAATAGTAAGCACATGTCAAGCCTGATTATGATGCACCTGTGTGCATGTCTTCATCTGTGTAGAAAAAACAGCACCAAAACCGCTTTGGTTATGGTATTAACCCAAATTCACTTCACCAGCCTCAGGTTTTCACAGAGCCACATATCGCTAATTCTGCATTACCTCAAAGCAGGGATTTATCATGTTACCTTTTGCAATGCCAGAAGCACCAATCAAATGGAAAGAGGTCTGATGCAGCCATATGTAACAGCATGACCTAGAATTGCTTGCTTTTGGTTGTGGGCAACCTTGCTCTACCTTTATGAGGAAGTCTGGAAGAAAGGAAAATCGTTAAGAGTCTGCAGCTACAGCAAGGTGAAATCTGGGGTACTGGGCGTACTGAAGGCACAGAAGAGCAGGTGCTCAGCTGATGTCACTATTCCCAAAGTTTTTCATTCGGTGAAATTAAATGAACTTCTTTTCCCAAATACAGTGTTTCAAATTCCAGGCAAGACAGTACGAGCAGAGGAGTGGTCCCTGACTAGAGCAGGTGGACAGTAAACTCTGTTTCATGGATTTTGACATCACATTTCTTCTGGTTAACTCTCACACCACAGAAGGTTAAATGTAATTTTTAATTTTCATTCTTAACAAACTGATGGGGTAAGCTTTGATAGGAACGTGTCTAGCAGTCTGTCTTCAGAGACCATCCCAGGCATGTGAACCTTGTCTGCCTCCTGCAGTTTTGTTGTCAGTCACACATGTTACTTTTCTGACATAATTACAATGTCAAAATTGGTATAAACCACATTGTTGCCTCTTTTTTTGTGTCACATTGGTCTGAACACAGATGTGGACACTTTTACTATTTGTGCAGTCAAATATACTAGCCCAGAGCAGCTCAGAAATCAGTGACAAACTATTAAGTCGTTCATATGCAGAGCCAGAAGGACTGAAATATCTGTGGAAGTGTGCTAAGACTTGATTGTGCTTTTTGTTGAAAATGTGTTTCACATCTCAGAAGATTATTTGCTCCTAGAAAGCCTTACTTCCATCAAAAATTTTGTAGCACCAAGAAATATTGTTAAATTTAAAGGAACTGAGTGGTAAAATTTTTACACTCAAGAAATCAGGGAAGAAGCCACATCAATAGGAACAGTCTGTGATTCTTCCCATTTGCAGCAAAGTGAAGTAAATAGTTAATACTCTACCAAATGTCTTCCTTTGGTAATGAGCAAAGCACTCACTGTGCCACCTTTTGCAGTTTCCTCAAACATGATCTCACCCTAGTGCACGTGTTCAAAGTGCTAATAAGGAGAAACAGATGAGGTATCCATCTTTCACCATATCCCAAGGGATCTGGAGCATTTGGTCTTGTAACACTTGCAGCCTACGTGGTCTGGGGAGTTGGGATCCTGTGGTTGTTTTTGAATGGGGCTGACCCATTTGTCCTTCCTCACCAGGATGTGACTGACTGGCAGCTCATACAGGTCTTGGCAATTATTTCTCAGTGCAGGCCTCCTCTAGCAGAGCCTTCCGTGAAGATGTGGAACATCACAGCCTTAGGTGTTTGCCACCACAACAGTCTTTATGTTGAGGTCCTTCAGAAATGGCTTCCTGAGTGCAGGGTATCATCCAGTTTCTTCTGGAAGCTGTAAGCTTGGAGAAGAGCAAGCACAGAAAATTTGGTAACTGATTCCTCAGATGTACGCAGATTCACCACTTTAATAGATTTTTAGATTTCATAGATTTAAATCAACTTTAGCTGACACTTTTATTGCTTTTAATTTACTATATTCACTGTTTGTAATGACTTTTTTGTGCTGCTGCTAGTGCTAGCTACATTAGGATCTTGTCTTTGTTATTGCTTTTTTTTTGGCATTGGAAATGTACACAAACTTCTGAGCTATAAACATTGAAACACATTAAGAGGAGAAACAGACAAACCGAAGATTTCATTTCCACACAGAAAGGTTGCATCACCAAAATTATTGTAACATTGAAGGGAATCAAACTTTTAGTTTGCTTATGCTCTCTACATGAGAAATTTTAGAGGAATTTAAGCTACAAAAATTCAGACAGCTACCTAAACTAACTGAGGGAACTTGGCTCCCTCTGTAGTCAGTGAAGAGAAAGAGAGAATCATCTCCAGGTAGTAGTTCCAGCCCAAGAGATCAAAATCGGCTTATTATTTTCCATGAAGAACTAGACATCTTGCACCAGAAATACGCGTTGCAGGTCTTGCCATTTTCTAATGCTTTCATGCATCTTTCACTCACTTAGTTTCTCACTTACTGAAAAAAACCTTTACAAAAATATTCATGAACCAGAGAAACTTACATTCAGAATTTTTCACATGTTCCAAGTCCAGGTCATGTACAAAGCTTTCTCTTTTGAGAATTTGGATTAAATATTCAAACTTTTAGGAGAGTCAACACTGGTCTCTGCAACTGAGCCTTATATCTAGTGTCACACCCAATTAATGCAAAAGCACCACAAAGTCAGCTCATCCATGCTATTTTATCTGCATGAATGGGATTTCTGGTAACGGTTTCACACACTGCTCTTCTGCCTTTTCCACCTCTTCTGCTGATTTGGCATATAAATATCAGCCTGTTTTCAGTATGCACAGAAGAAATTTTGAACATTGATGAGGTTTTCTTCTGCTTTAAATGTAAAGGGCTTTGTGCCATATGAAAATCTTCTTTCCCTCTCTCTTTCTAACATGTAACTTTACATAGAAGTTAAGTGACTATTTTCTTAAGTGACAAATGTGGCCAAAAGTTTTGAGACCCTATAAATCAAGCAAGGTTGCTTTTAAGTTGTCATTTATCTTTTGCAGTGTAAATTAGAAAAAAAAAATCATATTATCTTCCATGACAACGAAGATATAGCTGGTAGGACTGGAAATATGTAATAAAAAAAGAGTGTAACACCTGTCTACCTTGCTCTGGGACCAACCACGAGTCCTCTCAGTTTGCTGTTATGTCAGTGGGGCGTGGGAATTGCTCATCTGCTGAGTAATTGGCATCGCTCTCAGAAGTCTCTTCCTTCTTTCTCTGAGATATACACTCACACACATGTAAGCAAACTGGTCTTTTAAACTGGTAGGGTTTATTTTAGAAGACAGTTTCACGACAGTATTTGACAAGAAATGAAAACAAAAATTCCCGTGATTTCTTCAGAGAATTTCAAGGTTTTAAAAACCTGTAAGAATAACAATATTTTGCTCTTAAAATAGTTGCCAGGTTTTCAAAAAACATTAAAAAATATATAGAAGAAGTATTTTTCATAAAAGAGCATCTGTCCTCATTGAGACGTATTTTGTTTGCTTGTTTATTTTCTTTACTTATCAATCTGACTTTGTTTCAGGATGTTCCTTTCAACAGATTACAAAACTGTATAGAACGAGCCCTATCATTCTTGCAATAATTTTCTGTGCAATGTTACTGACTTGGGCACAGCTATTTGCTATTGTGGTTAAACTGAAAGGAGGAGGCATATCCTTCTTGCAACATATGCTTTATCAAATACATATCTTAAATCTATTGCTTTCCCTAAATTAAATCAGCTTTGCTGATTCATAATTTTTTGGCTGAGCCCAAACAAATCTCCCTCTTAACCTATCAGAAATTTTGCTCTGCTCTAGGATCATTGTTCATGGAAAGGAACAATTAATATTAGTAAAATATGTTTTACTAGCTAATACTTTTAGAAGTCTTTCTTTTTCTAATAGAGTTTATGATTTAAGAACGGCATTCACTCATCTTCCAGTGTATCTTAAACCTCGTTTTGTAGATTACTGCAAATTCATTGAGGAAAAGAACCAAGGAAGCATCAGGAGCTAATATTGGTGATGAGAAGGATAAAAGCAGAAACCCAGCAGCAAATACTTTGCCTGTTTGAGTGAGAGATTTGAAACTTTCCCCAGCTTGTGGGTAATATCAGATTTCCCCCTCCTTGTCCCCACCCTCCTACTGAGATCAAAAGACAATATTCCTGCCTCTTAGTAAGCACTGTGCCATCTGCAGAGCTCCATTTGTAGAAGCAAAGTCCGACTCACCCTCTGTTTCCTCACTTAGATGTATGATACAGTCTCTGCTGCCAGAGATCTGATGTGGTAGGAGTAGTTTTCTTATGTGTGAGACTAACAAATTGAAACCTGCCCGTGTGCTCATCCTAGCTAAAACAGCTTCCCACAAAGTCAAACATAAAGATCACAGTCAGTGTTTTGAGGCAAAAAATGAGCAATGGATGCTGATTTTTTTTTGGTGCCACAACTCTAGTGGACAAAAATGCTGTTCATTAATTATTTGTGGCCTCAGAGAGTTGTCTGTTCTCTTCCTACATTGAGGAAAGGTAAGATGTATAGGAAGCCACGTGAAATGTTCTTCAAATGGTGGCCTCTCTGTCACCATTCAAAGATGTGTGAAACCCCAGCTGACTGGAGACCACCCTGGTCCTGGTGGTCTAGAGAACACTGCTTATTTTAGTGCAGCATGACAAATCCAATCTTCCCATGGGTATTTCCAGCCTGGTGGCAGTGCTGAGAGAAGACAGATAATGCCTCTCTCAAAAAGTTATGGGCCAAATCAGTTGGAGGAAAGAAATTTTAAAAGGAAGTAAAAATTGTAATTGACAACTGAGGAGAAACATTTTCTCAGATGGACAAAAGTCAGAACTTCACATTCGGAAAAGAGGATTCTCCTGTTTTTCTAAAGAAAATACCTGCAAGTAAAATTATTCAAACAAAACAGAAAAAAAAAAAAGAATATTTGAGACATGGTTAAAAAAACCCAAAACAACTAAGTTAAGAAAGTTCACAGCAATTTGTATAACTTAGAAGCTAGAAATTTAAGAATTACAGGTGAAAAGGGATTATTTCTACAATAAACATTTCTGGTAGAAATAATTCAGAAATGATTTTGTCTCTTTGGAATCAAAGTATTGTGGACATATTTAAAAGTGTTTTTAATGACACAGAAAAGATGAAAATGCTTGGAAATTATTTTACTTTCATGTGGGAGTGTTCAGACAATATTTCACTTTAGCGTTGGGAAGATCCAAATGGTGTCACTAGCTGTGGGTGAAACACTCCAAGCAGGAAATCTGAATGTGGACATTTTCAGTCTGCAGGTCTTGCCACCCTGCTCTTTTGGTGAATTTAGGGCATCCCTCCATGTTTTGTAATGCCATTGGTCACCTTTTGTTTATACGTGATCCCCTCCTGGTGTTTGGACTATTTGAGGGCTTCCCATGACACTGCAGGCTCTCAGGTCAGCCATTCTCTTTGCCTCAGTGGCTTACTGTCTTGGTAAATCTATGCTATTTCTGATTTCAGGTTCTAGATTTTACCCTTTGATGCTTCAAAGATGGAAGTTCAAAACCTTGAACCCCTTCTATGCTGCATTTCTTTCTGTGATCTCTGTGTCATGCTACAGGTTTTGTATCTGCTTGGAGCACAGGGAATATATATCTACCTCTCAGAAAGTATCCCAGAAATGTGGATGTCAGTAAGACCAAGACGCCCAGGTCACAGAAGTACCACCGTGTCTGAGATCTTGCAGTGAGGCTCCAAGGCTGTGGAGCTGGTTGTGGAAGAATGAGGTGTATTTGCTATCTGTGCATAGCTAAAGTGGACCTATGAATTGAAGAGCCACAACTGACAGGAAGTGCCTCTTGCCTACAACAGCAACAGCTCTGGGCAGGTCTGGAGGTGGGCTCTGAGGAACTGCAGTACTTGCCCTGTGCCCAGCCAGGGTGTGCTCTGAGTCAGCTCTCGTGAGCTCTGCCAGTCCTCCCTGCTCTTCCCAGAAGGAGAGGTGTGAAAGGTGATGGAATAAGTGCATCAAGCCTCCAGGTGAGCTTGTGCATCCTAGTCCTACACAAAACATGCATGGAGGCTGCTATGGCAGGCAGCTGCAGATAGATGCACTTTCCCTGTGCCTCTATTGCATAAATGGTTCTTCCACTCCAACAAGGAGAAAGTCTTGTGTGCAATCTGCTCTCTTGCCCCAGGTCTAGCTGAGAACCCTGGAGGTACGGAGAAGGCATCACTACTGTACATATACATATAAATATATAGAGAGATGTTTTTATGTTGTATTCAGCTGAAATACTGTCCAGTTTTTCTTTAATCTGACATTCCCTGTTGCGCAGAGGGTCTGTGCTTGGTATACGCTGTTGGCAAATTAAAAAGGGGAAGTTCATCACTGGGGTTGTACAAATTGTCCTTTGAATCAGCAGGAACAAAAATTTGAAGAGACTGTACAAACTGTCTGTATTTTCCTGCCCCTGTTCATAAAGCTCTTGAGAATCCATCATCTTCAGCTGTTAAGAAAAATGCCATAAGATTTTTACAACACAGGCAAGCGAAAAACTAGTCTGAGATTTGGTATTTTGGTTTGCTTCTCTGCTTCAGATAAATGGCTGGAGCCAGAGACACCAGAGCCACAGTGAAGCAACAGATTTTTTGCTAAGAAGCTGAACCCAGTCCTGCTGTGCAGCACTTCATATAAAACTCAGATTGTCTCTTTCCGAAGAGATGAAGATGCCTGCCTGTCCAATGGAAATCTCAAAGTGGCCTCACCTGTATGGGCTACTCTTGGGTTGGTTAAGGGAATGAGATTAACAAGCAGTCACCTAAAATCTGTTACTGTGGCCTTCAAGAGAAATTCATCCTGCTTTACCTGTATAGAGCTGGTGATGTTCATGGAGCACTGCAGTAAGGTGATTTATTAAGCAGCACACCCCTGCCTGCCGTGCTTTGGCCAGAAGCAGTGTGCTCTGCTGCAGCACTCTCCCAGGTGGACACTGAGGTCCAAATCCTGCAGGACCCAGAGCTGGCTCCTTCTCGAGCCTCTCTTTTGAAGCAGAGATATGATGTAGGACACCACCATCAGTGATGAGAACCACTGTTGTCCACTTCCAGCACCTGGCCATGAGCCACCACACATACACACATTGTGGGATTTTTTTAATTTAATGGCATTTTTTTAATGTGCCAACAGGACTTCTGAGCCTTCAGGATGCATTGAGTTTTATTTTCAAGTTCATTTCAAATGGAAAACTTAACTGTGTATTGTGCTTAAAGGAAATGTCTCTCTAAGCCAACAGGTGGTTTTTTTTTAAATGTGCCCCATATTTTTAGCCCAAAATCCCCTCTGTGAATCACTTTTTCTTGAGTTTTGATGTTTACCTTCGTTTAGCTCCACCACCATCAGCAGTCCTCTCTGTTTCCCCAGGGGAAGGCAGAACAGGACCCAGCCTGTTCTCCTCAAGAAACAGAACACGAAGCCAGTGTGCTAAACTCTGATTATTTCTCTGGCTCGATGTATTTCTTGAAAGATCTTGAAACAGAATCATACACATAAGTTATTTAGCTGGAGGTGAGCTATGAAGATGATTATAAAAAAAAAAGAAGAAATGTTGTGGAGGGAGCAAATGAAGACAGCATGTGATGGCTTTTTTAACAGCAGACTATAAAATGCTACTATCTTTTAGGACACATCGAGGTGTATATTACAATCAGAAAACAAATTTCTGTGCTTTAGGCTTGTCTACTTGTTCTGAAAGACAGCATTCGACAGCTTTTGCTCTGTGAATGGGTCTCTTGGCTTTTGGGTGGGGTCCAGGCAGAGCAGTGGCAGATCTGTCACCATACAAGCCTACTCTTAGTCATTGTGATGTGGATGGACATTTTTGGGAGTGCAAAACACAGCTCTCTGCTAGTTTTACTTGTTGTTGTGTATGCATGTGGATCCTTCAGAAGAGTGGTAGCTGAAAGGGTTTGATTCTCTTCCCACTAAAAATAAATTGCAAAAATTGTATTGATTTCAGTGCAGGAGGATTGGATCCTTAGTCTTCAAGAGGATATTTAATATATTTCGTTACCAGCATCTTAATGGGATACAGCTATACCACGCTGCACACAGAGCTACATATGATACAGCTCCCTCAGGCTGCTTGACAATATGCTCTCTACTTCAGAGACTAGTACATAAATACAATTCACATGCTCTGTCTTTAGTCATGCCACAGTTTTGTCAACCACATCACATTTTTCTGCCTCAGGCTGCGGTGTGTGCTGTTAACACATGTCTCTGGACTCGGGTCAGAGAGTGCAGGGACAGCATTGCCTTGCTTCTGTTTTCATGGGACTTTCCTGTCTTTTCTCGTCATGCAATTAACTTTCCTCATTCCTATTTTGGCTTTTTTATTATTATTATTTTTGCCTACCACACAACATCTATTTAATGTAAATACAATGTAATTTGTACAATTCATTCTACTGTATTTTTCAAGTAGATGTAAAAAATGCTGAAGTGTAGGAAAAAACCTCTGTAGCATATGACTGTTCTGAGTAAGTGAAATCCACCAATTTTCTCCTTTCTCAAGTTTTCTTCCAGAAGATTTTAAACCTGTGCTTCCTTAGAACTGATTGAAAATCATCACAGGTTGAAATCTTGATTAACCTTTGAACACCTGAGAATTAACAAGGGAAAAACCTTTGGCCCACTTACAAAAATATTTTTCCCAGTCGCAGAGCTGGTCAACGGTTTTGCAATTTTTCATACAAAATTTCATAAAGATGGAGGGTGAAGGGGAACAACCATCAATACCTCTTTCATATTTAACTATCACCCAATACCCTGCAGCTGGAGAGACTGGATGGTGTATCAGGTCAGGGGTTCTTTGCTGCTCCCTATCTTTATGGGCAAGGTTTCTCCCAGGATGTTGGCATTATTCTGAGATTTCCTTCCTTCCCTCTCTTTCTGGACTGACTGTGTCATAGCCTAATGTATGCAGCAACGAAATAGATGAAAGCTGACCAAGGGCACACAAAAGGCAGTTCAGCTGTAAATGCAAATCCCTCTTCCTCCATCCTTGTTGACTGATTCCACCCATTAGAAAAGCTTTTGTCTAAGAAAAGCAAAATCAACATAAGACTATGTAGATGCATGACTTGCTTTGTCTCCATCAGTAGCAGTAGCTGGATGAACAAAGAGACTGCTCAGCTTCCTGTACTTTCTGGATTCAAAATGGAGAATACCTTACAATAACAGTTACTTCTTTCATCTTGGACGCACTTCTTCATAGAGAAAACGCAGCTAAAAAAAATCACAATGTCTCTGGTTTTTGTAAAAATTTAGTGGCTTTGCTTGCTTCTAATGCATAAGCATGCATTGCCATCATTGTAAGTCTTTTAGAACAAAAGAGAGTGAGAAATGTTAATGACTGAGGGAAGAAAGGGCTTATCTCTGAGAAGTTTCCTTCTCCACTGGACATCAAATCAGTCTTCCAAACATGCAGCTGAAAGGAACTCAGGCAGTAAGCAGGCATGCACAGCCACATTCTGGCCTCCAAAGATAGTTTATGTTGTACCATCCAGATGAGGATGGTCACTGCATCATGGCTGAGCTTCACTCTGGCCTTGTTTCTGTCCTTTGCTTGAGGTAGCCATTAGGCCTGTCTGGGTGCACGGTGTGGTGGGACCAGAGATCTCTGAAGATGGGGCAGGGCCCTGCCTGAGTCCCCAGCTTTGCCTCTGCCTCGGGCTGGGCAAAGGCGCAAGAGGAATGCTTTAGTAAATGCTCAGGGACATTTTATCTCTTGTGGTGGGGTCACCTTAATAGAGAGGGATTTCTGAAGTGGTGAATTTCTCCTAGAAGCTTTGAGGTGTGTGTTCAGCCCCACCACTTTGTGTTTGGTGTGGGAGTTTTACTTTATTTAATCTGGTAAAAAGAAACTGGAAGGGAGCCTAAGTTGCCCTCAGCACCAGCTGAAATACGTATTGATCCTGTTGGCCATGGTTCTGAGCTCTTAGTGGTGTAAGAAGGGGTGCATTAAGGAGACTGGGGAGCTGGTGGACAGTGCTTTATGCAGCAAAATCCAAGCAGATGCGGAAATGTAACACTGAGTTCAGCAATAGAAGCAGGGGAGTCACTAGTATTGATGATAACTTGCATATTGTAGTCAGAGTAAGGAAACATTCGAACAGGCTGCCCAGGGAAGTGGTGGAGTCACCATTCCTGGAGGGATTTTAAGGACATGGGATCATGGTTTAGTGGTGTGTTTGGCAGTGCTGGGTTAATGTTTGCACTTGATGATCTTAAAGGTCTCTTGCAAGCTAAACAATTGTATGATTCCATGACTTTGTGCTGCTCCTTTAGGGATGTGTTATCCACAAGAGGAAAAGGCTGTCCAACAGAGCTTCAAGCAACCAGTCCTAACCTCATCCTGGGTTTTTCTGCAGCTGCTAGCCCCTGCATGGGAAGGTCTGACTGAGCTGGGACAGCCATGCCATGTACCAGTGGGCTGCTGGACTGCCTTAGGTTGCTATAGCCCTGGTGCTGTGGCCCTGCCTTGCTCTACCACTGCATGGCTGGTTTGGGCCAGGCAACTGTGAGTGTCATCTTAATTTCTTTCATCGGTGACGTGACTAATGAAGCCTTTTAGACACCTTTGCTGTTATCAGTCTCTTCCCTGGTGCAGAGCGAAGATGTCCCTATATGAATACTGGACAGTGCAGTGAGTCTAAGCAACAGCATAAGTTCATAAAGGCGGTGCTGTCCTGATTTCTCATTCTTCACAGATAGCTCAGCATGAAGTGTAAGCCTCTCTTTCTGCTCTAGGCACTCTGTGGTCTGATTACAGCCATGCAGCACCACATCCCCCTCCCAGGGGACAGCTGATGGTATTGCAGTTGTTAGTTCAAACCCTGAAAGTTTCAGGTTGGGAAAAGGCGCACAAAGACTTGCAAGAAACAAAGGGAAAAAATACCACAAAATACTGTGGAGTAAACAAGATGTGGTTTGCAAAGGCTGACTAGAGACAGCTCGGCAGAGGGACTTCCTAAAGTCACAAATTTTCTTTGCTGTCTCTGTGCCTGTTTCCTGAAGGACCTGAAGTGTTTTCATGGACTCCAGATGTAAGACAATAGGTCAGTATAATTAAATACCCAACACAAAAATATATCACAGCTGCTAAATTGTATCGTTACCACCAAAAGCTAGTATTTTTATGTCAAAAGAGTCATTTGGTCAGAGGCCCTCGGGTACAAACCCACCGAACAGCCTCTTCTGCCAGGCAAGGCAGGTTTTAGGATCTTAATTATGGAGGTCTTCACGTAGACTAGGCATCATGTGTGAGAAAGATAGAAGAAGTAATTTCGGTTTTGATAAAATATGTTTATATGGTGTTTATTAATGCTCATATATTGCTTGTGGAAACATTTCGCTCTCAGTTTAGTCCCAGTAGTACAATACTCATAAAACCCAGGGGAAAAAAGAAAAAAAAAAAAAGAGTACCCTAGTATACCACAAAAACTAAGTAGGATGTGGCATTTTGTGTAAAACAGCAGGGTGAGGTAGGAAAAAACCTCAGTACTAATTCTGGAAAGGGAGCAGTCACTTGCTTGAGATGCCCTGATGAAACAATGGCATTTTTGCATGAACAGCTGCTCACTGGTGTAACACAGGTCCCTGGATTTAGCCAGTCAGTACCAACTGAGCTTTGTTACAAATAAGGCACAGGTATAATCTTTAATATACCCCATGGGAACCATTTCTTATGGTTTTATCTATGTGCAATTGAAAGGAAACTCATCTAGAAATAAAGAGGCTGACGTGTCACATCATGATATTAGTGCAGTGTTACATTTTGTGGCCCATGTTCAGTGCAGCCCTCGAGTGATCTGTTCCAATAACGCAGATAACAGCCAGTAGGATGATGATTCACCCATCAAGCAATAACGAGCAGCCATTGCATCACCTTCTGTTGTTTATTGTACCCTCAGGCTTTTCAGAATACAGTTGCCTTGATAAAAAGATAAAAGAAAGGAACATAAAACTTGGGTGAAAGAAAAATCTTATTAAACTGAATCTACTTCTTGTCTCCTCTCTCTCTGTTCTCTTTAAAGTTATTATTAATAGGGTTAGACTGTTTGATAGTGAGCAATGTTTGAATGAGAACCGTTACTGGTGGAGCAACACCTCTGAAGGCACTTGGTGCTTTAGTCAATGAATAGATGAGACTCAAAGAATGTAGGATGGATTAGAGCAAAGCCCAGCCCAGGAGAGAGACAGGTACATTATGGGCCAAATTCTAAACACTTTGTTCCATGCATTCAAATTGTCCAGAGGTCAGTAAGAGCTCTGCCAGCATAAGAGAACTGAGTAAAACCTGAGTGATCCCCACAGGCTTTGAAGCTATAATAATGTTTATGTCTCGACCTTCTCTCAGAGCTCATAATGAGCATTAATTAAATGCACCTCAGGGCTCCCTGTGTAAGAGTAAAATACTCTTACTCCACTAAAGAGAGAGAGGAAACCAGTGCTTGCACAGGAGGGCTTGCAAAGGAGTTTCTTCTGGCTCTGGGTCCTATTTCAAAGGACTTCGAGTGGTCAACTGGACATCAGATCTAGCTGCGACCACAAAGATTTAGTTGTGGTGTTGATCCTGTGGCTCAGTTTTCAGGAACTCTGACCTCCTCCAGCTCCCCGTATCTTCAGACAGATATGTTGCTTAGAGATCCATATGCTGTCGCTGTCCGTAGTGAGAGCAGCGAAGAATGGCACGATCAAATTCAGGAAAAAGTGGAATCTTTAATTAATTATAAATTGGTTTATATAACTTGGTTCGCAAAAGTAGCATAGTACTATTGGTCCCTTGGTAAACCACCTCCTAGAATGATTGGTGGAGGCTATACAACACCCATTTCAAAATATTTTCCTCAGTGTACCGTAACAACACTAACTGAACAACAGCAGGTGCAAAGATAGAGAATTAGTTTACAAAACCGTCTTCACTGCTTTCGGCTAGTCTGCATGAGAAAGCAATGCTCTCACAGAACACTGAGAAAAGGCTGAAGAATTTCTCTGCTTCTAACTTTTCAGCATCCATAATATGCCAATATTCTATTTATCTTTAAGAGCATGGGGTAAAGCAGTAATCTATTTAGTAGACAGTCAATGCAAATGATGTTGAAGATAGCTGGTGTATTTAATTTATGTGAGGTAGGCACCAAGTGCAAACTTAGTAATAAATACTACTAATTTTTTAGCCTCAAAGGTCACCACTACGAAGTCCTCTGTAGTCACCAAAGAAATAATTCAACACATTCAGCTAAGTAGTTAAAAGAAATGCATTGTTCTGAATGCAAAACGGGGTGCCAGACTTTACTCTGAGAGGGAGCACTGACAAAGTCTTTGTCACAAAAATCGCACTGGATGTGTCACTGTGAGCCAGAGCATACAAAGAAATGATGACGTAGTTTATTGCCTGTGAGCCTCGTGCTGAAATACTTACAGGAACAAACCTCAACCATTGTCATCATAGGGCCATTTGCTTAGATATGGCCCATGTGCCTAGAAAAGGTCTTCTGATCAAATGATACTTCAGTTTCCTTTCAGCTGTTTCAGAACCAGCACCCACAAGAACCTTGACAACGGTGAAAACTTGGAGGGTGAAGAGGGACTTACTGTACAATAACAAGTTATCATGGTTCATGCTCTCTTGCTGCTGCTGAACAGATTCCACATGTGACTATAATCTGCTCATGGGCATGCAGGAGGACTTCTGCCCCTTCTGTGTCACGTGGTAGCACTAGCAGTGCTCTCTGTGTAAGCTCACTGGTGGAGTTTAGGCCATGACCAGCACTCATCTCAGTGACAGGTGAAGAAAGCAGAGAATAATGTTTGGGTCTTTTAAAGAACAAGATGGGAGAATCACCATAGAACTTTTTATCTCTGGAACAGGCTCGTCTTGTGCTGTGAGTCCTGCAATATCAGGCAAGTGCTCACATGCAGATCCCCCACACAATCTGCCTTGGAGACTAATAACCCAAAGCAAATCATCTGCACACTATGTGCGGGTTCTCTTCATATAGACCATATAGCTTCAATAGCAGATGAGTGTACACACTTGTAAGACTTTCATGCTAATTCTCATATTAATTTCTTTGTATTAGTCCTAAAAATTTACAGAATTAAATCACTCTCCCTTTTCCCTAGACTAAATCAAATTTGCAGCACTTCTCCTTTTCTGAAGTTCTCATGGTTTCTCCAAGTTTTCTGTGGTACACTTAAAAGCAGCGTTTAGTTTATAATTTGTGACATTTTCACTTTAGTTTTTTACATCTAGATTATGCCATAAAATCTCACGTTCATTTAGCTGTCTAAAGTAAGGGAAAAGTTATAAACTTTTGCCCCATGTCTGAGAGAAGACTTTCCTTATGGCAAAGTGACCATCAGGAGGAAACTAGCCAGACAGTCTGAGTGATGACCTAGGAGGGGGTGATGGAAGCCCCTCTGGGACAATGCTTTTTCCTGCTTCTGGAAGTCCCTCCTATTTCCACATTGGCTTCTGCATCCGGTACTTTACCAGGATTCTCTTTCACATCAAAGCATCTCTCCCCGGGCTACACATGTAGGGGCACAGCCTTAGTTTCCATGGGAAATAGTTTTATCCCAAAGGAAAGGGAAAGAAATGTTTGGTTTAAACATGCTTAACACTCCCCCTTCTGTATAAGGCACTCTGTTGTTGCACTTTCTCTGGTCCCTTGGGGTATCAACATGCTCTTTACCACACTCATGCTTATTTTCTTAGTTGAGGTGTTTAGAAGGGGCCGTGGGGAAATTTTGCTTTCATCCACATTGGTTAAATAATCATCACCAGTCTGAAAGCTTGCTAAATTAATTGCACCAAATTCTTTTTCGTTGGTTTCACCCTTAGGACGAGTTGGTCCCAGTTCTACTATTTAAAAGAACTTCATGATGTAGACAAGGTGGAATTTGTGTTTCTCTCCTAGTTATTAGAAATACAGAAGGAGGCAACATATGGGTGATAAAGCTGTTGCTTAGATTAGTGAACAGATCCCTGAATTTATGCGGAGGAATCCACGAATTTTCCTGGAAGAGGAAGTCAAGGAGGTGTTTTCGATAAAGAGTTCAGATATGAGTTGTCTACTCTGTATTTTGCTGAGAATTTTGTGCAACCTCCATCAGCCCACAGAAGAAGAAGAGATTTCTGGAAATGAGACTGCTCTTGAGTCGTGTGCTCCTCTTGAGTAAAAAACCTACCAGCAAAAGTTGCAAGCTTCATAATAGCAGCTACAACAGCTTAAGGATATTGATGTGATGAGGTTTGTAGCTGATACCAATCTATAAAACAGATGGTATTTTGAGTGCACAAAAGCTTTCCTTCTCTAAGCTTAGCAAGAAGACAATAGTGTGTGTCTGATTTGACTGTGAGTGTAGGACCACTCAAAACTATGCAAGTGTTTGCTGGTAGCCATGGCTGATACCAAGGAGGAAACACCCACTGCTTTCCATGGCCAGGATTAAACTAAGCCTGGACACTCTAACCACACACGTTCCTCCTTATCCTAAGTACTTAAAAACCACGTAATTTGGTAGCCCAGTTACTCCTTTTTTGAAGTCTCCTGAATTTGTTTGTTTCTCAACTGTTGATGCCATCAGTTCCTCCCCTACTTCCCTCTGTTGGCATGTAATCTCTTTAGGTTGGTTGCTCATGCCTTTGGGGTTGCTGGGTTTCTTTCCATGCCAGGCTCTTTGATTTTGCCTCTGGGGGCTGGTAGGTCTTTTGATTATTTGAAGTGCTTTGAATGCTGACTTTAATTACATTGCCTTGTAAGAGGCTCTTCTACAAGGGTTGCTGACTGCAAGGCCTCTGACTGCCTCAGCAGCCATGCTGCTGGGTGGGGAAAGTGCCATGGAACACATGTAAGTGTTATAAAGACAGTAGTCACTGAAGTGCAAAACTGACAAATCACCTTCAAGAATGCGAGACTTTGTGTTGTTCTGTTTGTTATATTATATATGTGTATATATATATATATATATATGTATTTATCAGTACTAACAGAAACTAAAATGCTTACATCTACCATGGAAGAATGCTAAATATGGAAATAGACCTCTAACATCTCACTCAGAAGAGTGGCATTTTTCTCAGCGACAGATTGTCAGCCATGGCCAAGCAGGGCCCAGCAGAGTTGAGGATGTGGATGAATTGGAGACTGTCCAGAAGAAAGCAACAGGAATGATAAAAGCTTTATAAAACATGAGTGATGAGGAAATGTTAAAGAAACTGAGTTTGTTTAGTCTAGAGGAAAAAGACTATGGGGGAAAATGTATGAGTTTTTCAATATGTAAACAATTGCTTTAGAGAGGACAGCCATCATTTGTTCTCCATTGCCACTGTGAGAAGGATAAAAATAAATCAACGTCATTTGCAGCAAAAAAAAAAGTTAAGCCATGCTTTGGGAACTAGATTTTGTCTGGATATTAAGCCCTTTCATTGGCAGATTTGAGAACATGTTAGACCAACACCTTACAGGGAGGAGGTGGCTAAACCTTATTCTGACTCACGGGAAGGTACAGGACAAAATGATTGCAGGAGATTCCTTCCAAGACTTACAGCTTTATAAATTTATGAAGAAGGACTTTGAAGGGAAAAGATTTGAGCTGGGTAAACACGTAGTTGCTTTTCCTCACTGGTAACTCCAGTCACCCTCGTGTCATTTCAACAGTAGGAAATTAAGCCTTTCCTGTGTCAGCTTTTTTGGGAAGAGTTTTTAAAGCCACACAGCTACTCTGTCTAGCAGAAGCTCCCATTCTTTCCTGTTTGTTCATCCTCCTAACTTTCCTCCATGAGATGTAAAATATGCTTTGGTCTCCTGCTTGAAGGACTTGGAGGAGCCTCATTCAGTTTCTCTCACTGGTTTAAAAGAGATTCCCAATCTGCAGTCACAACCAATCCAGTCTTTCCAGTAGGGAAAACGGTTCATGGTGCCATGGTGAGGTAAGAGCTGCACGTTTTAAGTATCACACCTCAGGCAAATTGTTCTGGGCCCTCACTGCCACGCCGAGGAACTTTTCAATGCACATTCATCCGATGTTACAGTATCGGGCTTGTTAGCGTGCACCAACCACCATTGTGCGGTCAGATCTGCAGCCCTGTTTCAAACAGCAGAAGGAGTGTGGTGTTTGCTGCGCCCGTATAACAGTGGGATTAAAATCATCTGTGGAAAAGTGCCTTTTGACCCAGCCAGTTGGTGGGTCAAGGGCAAGGTGGAGGCACAGCTGAAAAAACTGAATGTTCTAGTAAGGGTTTTAAAACCATTAGAAAACATTTATGCAAGAGAGGAGGTAAACAGGGAACCTTTAGAAAATGTCTTACTGTGTTTTTTACCTTAGAAGTACTTTTCAGGGAATGATCATTCATTCATAATTAATTGCTAATGGATTTATTATTATCAATATTGATTTCACTTGACAAGGCAAGACATAAAGTTAGCAAGTGTGAGGCATTGTGTGCAAAACATGAAGTACCTCCAGGTTCTTTGCTGTGCCAAGTAGGTTGATCAAGAGCCAAGACTGCAAAATGTGGCATCAGGGGACCCCTTACTGCCAGTCTGCCAGAGAGGACAAGAGTCCTGGAGGCAGAACTGCCATCAACAGAAGAGGCATAAGCAGGCAGCCTTGCACAGGCCATGGGGGAGGTAGTATACTTCTGAGATTAAATCCTATGTGCTTTAATAAAGACAACTTCTCTCTACAGTATCTTTCAGCATTCCATTAATTAAAAAAAAAAAAAAAGGACTAGGATAAATTTACAAAAATAAATAAATTAAAGAGAAAGTAACTTCTGCCAAAAAATGAACTTTCATCTTCAACTTCTGCTTGAAACTAACTTCCCAGGAGCCAGTTTTCTCAGGGAATAGCCTGTTATCAGATCAAGGAAGGACTGAACAAGAAAGATAATTCCTTTGTTATGAAAGTCATCCCCCTTTATCAGGACCTTCTCCCCCAGCTTTTAATGCTCACTGAATTTCTTCTGATCTCTTAGCATCTTTGTATTTTCCCACCTGTCTGTCAACCTCCTCCAAGGGTATTTTCCTTCTTGAAGCTAAACTTTGCAACACAACTAAAAGAAAGCAAACAGAAATTTCTTCAATCACTCTCATTGCTTAAAAATTCATAATCATTTCTATAGCCAAAGGCAGAAAAGCTAATTATTTACTGTCCCAACCAGTCTTAGCACCTCCCGGGAAAATGTGCTATTGAGCCGGCTGCACTGATGCATCCGCAGCAGGCAGCTCTCATCGCTGGGACCCAAGTGTGCCAGCATCACCAGTGGGACTTCTTCAGCTTTGAACAGATCTGCTGCAGCAGGGTAGCTATAAGGCAGAGGAGTTCAGCCACCGGGGAGTGAGAAGACAGCAGCGTCTCGCTTCTCTCCCTAGTGAACCTTCTGGCCGTCTTCATATTGGCATTTACAGAAAAATGAGCTATTTAGGAAAAGATTGTCCTTTTTCTTTTTTCTAAGTGCAGCCCATTTAAGCTTGGTACGTAGGATATCATGGAAAAGGAGCACCAGTAGAGTTCTGGCTGATGCAGGCAAATACCTGTCCAAAAATTATTCACTGAGCGGTGGCTCTGCCTTTCTGTTTATGTGTTTGTTTGCCTTTTATAGAAAGATGCCCAGCTCTGGTTACTGCTGTGAGAGATTTGGAGGATTAGGACTTGCTCTCTACCCCACATTATGTTGCTGTCAGATTCCACTGGAAAATCTTCTATACAGGCATCTTCTTCCTTGTCCTTTTGAGGCAACTTGCATCTTCCTTCTCATGTATCTTCCAAGGGCCTTTCACAATCTGCCTCTAAACCGAGTTCTGATCCAACATTTGTGACTTCTTTGTAACATGTTCTGAACCAAAAAGACCTTTCCTTCAAAACCTCAAATTCTTTAAACTCCCCCATCCAAATTCACAACAGACTCTTCTTTCCTGTCCTTCTCTTGCTTTTTGTTGTCAACTGGAGTAGACTTGCTGCATTTCTCAGTAAATACTGAGAAAGATAAACCTGAGTACACAGCCTTTACTGAGGTCTCACCATGGGCTGCCTCAGGCACTGTCTGCTGTTCTGCCCAGGAACAAGAAGAATAGTCAGAGAGTTACAACATGTAATAATTTACCTGGTCTCTAACAAGCTTTAATTACCATAGCTGATTAAAAAGACCTGGAAAGGCTAAGTGTGAATGATGCAGATCTAGCACAGGTGGATGGTCAGGGATGATAGATCAGGCATGACATGATGATAGTACAGAGAGGATAACGTGGCTGTCAGCACTGGAGCTGCATGTGTCAGAACTAAGAGAAGCAGCAGATCTGAGACAGCAGTGACGGGAAGGGCCCTGCAAGGCAGGGAATGAATATGAGGGAACAAGCTGGGAAATGGAGAAGAGGGCATTGGGATGGCAAACAGAACTATGATTGGCAGGTACAAAAAGTTAGACTAATTCCTCTGCACAGTGAATGTTGTGGAAAGGACTACTATTTTTAACCCGTGGAACTGAATTAGGCTATAGTGATATGCATCATAAATCAACCAAGCATATATATAGTCCTAGCCATGTATCCAAGATAGCCTAACTTCTGCCAAGGACACCCCACAGAGGTGGTTGTGGATTCAAGCAAAAGGCAGAGTCCCGATTATGGTACTTATTCTAGACTTCAGTACATCCAAAGGGCTGCTCAGAACTTTCATTGCATTTGCCCCACCTTGGCCTTTCCCACCTTGGCTGTGCCCCAACTCCTACATGTCCCAGCTCTTCCTTCAGTCATGTTTTGGCTTCTCTCCCCAGCCCCATCTCAGCCCTTGCTCTCCCTGCCCTGAGCACAGCAGCCACTGTGTCAAGGCCAAGGCTCCCATCTGCTTGTGAGGGGCAGTGCCATCTCCTCCCGGCAACCAGCTGGGGTACCTGGCTTGCACAGCTGGGGCTGAAGCCAGCACAGTTCACCAGCTGTAAGGTAAACCTCTGGGGAGTTACATCTGCTACTGTTTCTGGCAGAATAATCATACTGACACATGCACTGGAAGTTTCCACCTTTTTGTGTGTTTTCACTGAGAGAATTCAGCGCTGTTTCCCAGGGTTACCATAAGCTAATAGACTGCAGACATGGAGCAATGACAGCACTTTTCCCTCGTGAAGGCACAGGACTAGTGATTTTCCCCTTCAAGGAAAGCCCTATTCCCTTCTTGCCGTATTTTCACTCTCCCACCCACCCAGCACAACTTGATGGTACATTGATTGAGTAAATGGTACAGAAGGATACGAACATCTGGGTGTTGGCAGAGTGTCTCCCAGATGGCCAACACTCTTGCTTCCTTCTTTTTCAAGATGAAAGGGTCCATTTTAAAGCCAGTTAAAAGAATATTAGAGAACTGATCTGAACACAACAAAGTGAATAGGCTAAGAGTTAACATTTTCATCCTCTACTGCCCTCTATTGAGAATGGATCCATCTGCATAAAAAAATCTAAACTGCAGTTATTAACAACAAAATACAGCATAAAGTTTTATCCCCACAAAAAAATCACAACTTTTTAAAGCCCAAATGTTCAGTTCCAAACAAAGCTTATAATTTTGCTTTCTGACATATTTGTTAATGCACTATTTGCAAGTTCCACACATGAAGGCAAAATTGTAATGAATTAACCATTCAATCCCCAGGATATGCTTATGGAGAACTTGTTATATTAATAACCCAACTAATAACCAACCTGTTACGATAACCCAAAATAATCCATCTGGGACATGACGATGCCAGGTGGAAGCTGCTTTGAGGGTTCCATACATGATGTGTTCCACATGCATTATGGCAAAAGCCCTTTACTTTCGCCCTGACCTAATCAGCTCAAATGTCAGTGGATGAAAGAGCAATTAGCTATACTAGTCATGCTTGGAAAATAGAATGGCAATGCATTTACCCAACAAAAAAAAAAAAAAAAACAAACAAACAAAAAAAAACACTCAGAAGAAAATCTGCCTCTTGACTTTAAAAATACTCTATGGCAGTGTGATTCCTTGGCAACATCATTCCTTCTTTGGAAGTATTTGTGGAAAAATGTAGAGGAACAAAGTGAGTTATAGTGATGCTAGCAAAAAGAAGATAGAAAAGATTATCATGTCCTGTATTTTTCTACCACTTTATCATCTGAAGAGCTCTAAAGGCTTACAAGTAATTGTTTACAAATTAATTATTTGCAAAATAATTATGTGGAGGTAATTATCTCAAAAATCACAATGGACAAGCAAAGATTAAATTTGGTTTTGTTTTACATAAAGGGAAATTTGAGGGAAAAAAAATCAAGTATGAAGTGTTTAGGTCTAAAGAATAAAACTAGAATCCTCCATCTCCTCCTGTCCTTTCAAACAAAAAATTTTAATATTCACAGGTGTGTAGTACTTTCAGCTATATAAAGGATGGCAGTGGATTCATACTGGTAAACCACATGACCTAACATTTTTTGAGGTGAGTGTCCCACTGTGACATCTTCTTCATTGTGGAATTCAAGAGTGAAAACTTACGTGTTCTGGATAAAGCTGTGATGATTTGAAGATGAATTTGCAAGAAAATGCCACTTATTTTGGATGCTGATTCCAGATAAGAGTGGGAGAAGGTTCACTTCTCTGGACTTTCCTCATTTCCCCACTGTTTTGATAGGTGCCCACTGATGTTTCTAGGTTCTCTTCTGCCAGTGACATCTAAACTCTGACAGGCTTCCCCCAGCAAAATTTATTTCTTCCTCCCTTCTATACAAAATGGTGTAGTTTTTACAGAAGTTATATTTTCTTGACTATCTTCTGCATCCCAGATCCATAAAATAACAAGCTCACATTCCAGAAACATTTTTCCTTCAGTATAAATCCGAGCTCCCTGAATAGGGAGCTGGGATCTTAAAAAACAAAGCCCTCAGCTCCTAGAGCTCTTATGGCATTTCATAAAAGCAATAATCCATCTTTGCCAAGCAAGGATTCTCTCCCACAGACCATCTATGTGGTTTCCATCTGCACATTAATTGGAAACTGCTTGGGGTAAAAACAGTATTTATATGTTTCAAGTTGCAGCTGTTCCCATGCTCTGGCAAGGTGCAGGGAGCTCTCTTCCCACAGTCCAGCCCTCTAAGGAGAAATCACAAGCTGACTGCAGACCCTGAGCACTGAAACTCTGGAGCATTTGGGTGGTATCAGCCGGGCCGAGGTGGAGCCATGTGCCACCGCTCGCTAGAAGGAGCAGTGTGCCCGTTTTCTCTTGAGCAGAAGGCTCTCTGCTGGGTACACTCCTGCCCGCAAGTCTTCAGCAGGGTCTCCTTCTCTCTGCCAGCTGTGGTTGAAGGAACATGTATTTTGTATTGTTTCTGCCAGGTAAACATCTTTAATGCCCCCAGAACTGATACTGATGACTTCCTTCAGGCATGTAAGTTGTGAATCACCTGGGAGAAACCTAGAAACACAGATAAGCACCCTCAGGACAAAAACTAAGCTGAAAAGCATCAGAGTCTGAGCAGATGGAGCACTTCTGTCTTATTCGGACCCTCTCTGGAAACAGGGGACTTGCCCATACAGAAAATCACAAGGACCCTGAAGAACAAAAATGATAACTGGTAGATAGGCTTTGCATTGCTCTTATCAGGAATAGTCCAGCAGTGTCTTACACTTGATCAGTTTATCAAAACAGCTTTCTCCATATGCAAGGGCTAACAGCTTGGGCAACATTCATCCTCAAGGAGCACTCACAGAGCGGATCTAAGGAAGATTTTACTGAAAAACTGCTCTGGCATTTCCTCACTTAGGAAATTATAGGCACAAGCAACCAGAGAAGGGGCCTGGATGGACTGTATCCTAACTGGAAAACTGTTTTGCAGACTTGCTCTCCGTGCTGATCTTCCTTGCAAACTCATCTTGGGATCTCTTAAGAAAAAAACCCCAACATTTATCAAACATCAGAGCAAGTTTATCCATGACATGAGAAACATACCATGGATATTATTTTAGCAATGGATACAGATGGTGATCTACTTAGATCAGCAGCTTAATAACCAAAAAAATTTTTATGCTGCTCTGAGATAAAATTTTTCTCAAGTCTGAAATCAGAGGAATTGACTGACAGTCTCTGTATAGCAAATAAATAATGTGAAGAGCCAAATGGAGTATTTATTTTTATGATTAAACTAGTTAGCAGGTTAATTTTAATATAATATTTTTATGGAAAGGATAGTACATAGCTAAATGCTATCTAGCAGTTTTCCATTCCTACAGGGACTTCACTGCAATGTACTTAAAGCCTCATCCTATGTTTCAGCTGGACTGAAAGCCTGTTAGTGCTTTGAAATGATGAAAGCAAATGAAATTGAATAGCAAACAAAAAAAAGTTCAGACTTGATCAGTGATGATGAGAGAATTCCAAGTGGGACCGCTTGGGAGCAATGATCAAGAATTAAAGTCTTGATTTTTTTTAAGCTAACAAATGAAGCTTCTTTATTCTACTCAAATGGGATAAGAAAAGCCCTATTAAAGGCAGCTAACAGTTGTACTAATCTGCAAGCCACATCTCTATTGGCCCCAGTAGGAAAAAAAAAAGGAAAGACTTCTAAAAATGTTTAACAAAACCCAGAGAAAATGACAAGAGCAAGAGATAACTCAAAGATGTGCAACTTTGTGGAAGAAGAAAAATCTGTTTTCACAACTGAGTGAAGAGGCAGGAGCATGGGGTGCAGCTCTCATCCTTTGCGCTCCAACCTCCAGAGTTTACAGTCTGCAGGCTGACTGCAGAGGGGCTCTTGCCAGGTGTATGAAGGTGGCCTGGGGCTTGGGGTTTTGCCTTTTCTTCTTTTTTTTTTTTTTTTTTTGTTTTGACTGAGGACTTGATCCCCCCAGGCACCTGCCTTACCAGGATTACTTGCATTTCTAGCATGAATGATCTCAGCAGGTGGCTCTGTGAGGGCAGCATGCCCATTCCTGGGCAAGCCGAAATATTGGCCCTCTCTGCTGTCACATTGGCAGCCTTTAATGTATGCTCATCTCCATATAAGTATTGCTTAGGCCCCAAATTTGGCCAGTTGTGAGATTACTGTACCATCTGTAATCAGTACACTCTCCTGAATCTCTGGCTGGCTCGCTGGCTAAGGGGATCTTTCAGCGCTCCTGCTGTATCTCCTCCATGTCCACGTGCTCTTGGTGGCACCATTCAGTGTCACTGACTTGACTCTAGCTGACAGGGAGAGCAATAGCTGTGAAGATGTGTCAACATCCCTGGCTGCCAACATGTGGAGGCAACCTGAATGCATGCCCAGGACTCCTCGGGAATTAAGATGTGGCTTCTAAATCTTGCGGCTGTCTCTGCACAGCCCTGGTGACCTGTGCTGGCTGGATTAGTGACAGAGTAATGCTGTAAGGACACTTTCGCAGGGCTGGACTAATCCCTCAGCAGGGGAGGAGAGAGAGGAATAGCATAAGTGAGATAAGAGAGAAGATCCCTTGGCATATGTGTATCAATAAGTTAGGAAGGAACCATTGCTATGAGAATTGAGGACAACATGCCCTCATTAGTCTAAGACATAGAAAAGATGGGGGGTGGCATGGGGTGTGTGGAGACGAAGGATAAAACTTGGCCCCACTGTAGAAATACATAAAACAATAGCTGAACAAGAGTCTTAGTTTAGTCTTTTTTTCATATGGACCAAGCCCACCTGTGAATTGACAACCAAAACGAAGTTTCGTCCTCATCTCAAGTCAATGTCTAAATGCAAATGATGAGGAAGAACTCTCAGTAGGACCCTGAGCTCATTAAGCCTCAAGAAGAGAAGGCTCAAGGGGAATCTTACCAATCTGTAGAAATACTGAGTGAGGGAGAATAAAGAATAAAATACCCGAAATACAAGAGGTATTGAAATACGGTAAATCCAATTTATATTTTAAATAAAACATATTTACTATGAAAGCTGTCAATCACAGGAACAGGTTGCTCAGAGAGGTTGTGGAGTCACCATCTCTGGAGGCATTCCAAACCCAACTCAATGCAGTTTCGTGCAAACTGCTCCAGCTGACCCTGCTTTGAGCAAAGGGGTTGGACTAGATGGGCTTCAGAGAACCCTTCCAGACATTTTTTTCCCTTTACACACAGTCTTATCATGGATTCAAATTGCACCCTCTTGATGAGATCAGTACAGCTCTTAAACTCCTCCTCAGCAAACACATGTGAGACATCCCATGGAGATACATGTTTTTACATAAAGCTCACAAATTCTCCGTGTCTTACACTTTTAGTTAAACATTTGCCCCTAAAAATGCGAGCTATAAAGTGCTTCCTGACTTCTTGTTAACCATTGCAACAAACAGAGCAAGGCCAAAATGGGGGTCGTTTCATGACCCTCAGAACTTCCAGCTGCTGCAAACAAACCCTGTTACTACAGAATTGTGACACAGAATAATGAAGTAATTTATCCAGGCTAAAATGGGTCAGAGTTTTGACAGTGATTTCAGTGAAAGCATGGTGAGGTCCTTTGGGTTTGGCTATATTTTTCAAAGAACCTAACCTGATTCCTAATACAGGGAAGCATGCCCAAGTTACATGGCTCTATATTTTAAATAGAACTTCCTTTTAATAACCTGGGTTTAATGCATTTTACAATGTATTTATTATCTCACACTGTGATATTTTGTAACTTAGATTTTCAGCTAACGAGTAGCTCATCTAATGAAAATAATGATTTTTTCATGCTGTACTACATGGAAACTTAAAGTATTTCAATTAAACAAACCACCTCATTAGTGTGCCTTGATAACATAGCTGAGTTTTCTTTGATATGGTCAGAAATATCTAGCATGCTTTTGGGATGCAATCAAACTCTCCAATAAACTTGTTGCTAAAGACAGCTGACTAGCACCATGTATTTCTTGAGCAGTCAAATGACCTAGTTTAGAAGTGTTTGAAGCCATTTTATACTCTGGAAGGAGAACAAATTAACCTTGTTTAACAAGTAGTTTTCAATTTGTGTTCCAGCACTCTTCTGCACTCTACCATCTCCAGAGCAGTAGCATGGCCTTATTTCATCCTTCCTGTTATATATCCTGTATACTTAATGCTACAGCTTTGGGAAGCACCTCTCATCTGCTGCATGGTCCCTTGGAGGGGGTAGTGTCATTGCACTCAAAATGTATTTGGAGCCACAAGGCTTGTTATCTGAGGTCTGCTTCAGTTTTTTGTACTCAATGAAGAGCTAAAAGAAAATCAGGGCCATTGTTGCCTTTCACTTTGATTTATTTGGCCTGTTCCTTTGAAAGGCTTGTTCAAATGAATATTGCAAAGACAGCAGAGAACTCTGCAGCAAAAACCCAGCTTTTCGTTGAGACAAGACCAAACTGAGCTACACCTTTACTGCAGAATATTTCTGTGGCTGCAGCTAATTCTCACTGGGATGTGGGGTCAGACCTGTGGCTATTATAAATCAACATATCTCTGTTCAGGGAGCTGGTTTTTATCAGACGAAGATCTGGATTCACATTTCCATAATTTCCCTGAGAATGAGCATTTCTTTCTATATTTTAATATTCTTTCTATAAGGCTAGTGTATATTAAAGTTACAAAGTCTTTTAGGCTCTTCCCTTGAAAAATTTCTTTCAGATTTGGATCTCATTAGAGAAAACTGATTTTCAGAAAATATTTCTGATTGTTGATAGTAATTAACTACTCTTTCATCAGCTGCAGCGGACCATACGTTTAACACTAGGTAGCTTCACCATCTCTAAGTATTCGTATAAAGGAAAAGCAGATGAAAGGCATTTAGTCCATGTGCCAGCTCGCCTGTACTAACCTTTCCTGTCACTCTACTCCTTTATCAATTCTTTCAAATAGGACTTCAAATGTGGCTTCTTATCACAGTGAAAACCATATTAAGCAACAAACATACAAGCTTTTCACACACAAAACTTAACTGGTGGGCTGTTACATTTGAGAAGCTACACAGTATCTCCCCATCTGCATTCTTTCTCCCTCAGCAGCAAAACTAAAGTGGACTTTGTTAGTTTTCTATTCAAGTTAATTTTGATGCCTTCTATTCTCAGCAGATAAGGTCTTCATCCTGCTGCAAAGAAATATTTACATCCAAAATGCAAGCTCTCATCCACCTTTGCCTGCCTGTTACAAACCCTAAATTCTAAGCTTAATGTAAGTTGGCAGTGTCCCTTTAATCAAAATTTAATGCTTGTCTTCAATCTCCTCAAAGCACTTAAAATCTAGCAGCTTTAGAAGGGAGAGAATCATTACTGCTGCCATTCTCTGCTTCCCAGCGAGCAGGAAGTTTGACCATGGGGTGTGACACAAATGGGGGTGTTGTGTTGCTCTCCACAGAGCCCTATTTGGGATCAGCCTGTCAGACTTTCGCTCTTTTTGCTGCTCACAGGGTGCAGAGTAATCAGAAAATCTGCTCAAGAATAAGATGAAGCCAACACTTTCCTTCAGAAGTTCGGAGCACGCCCTTCTTTGCACCTGCCGTCTCTGTGCAGACAGGTACTAAAATTCACATCTGACTATGTCAGAAATACTGCATTCAGCTGTCTCAGCTTCTGCCACAGGCATATCTGCTGAAAGAGGAATCAGCCAGTTAGTCTGGGATGTTCACGGGAGATTGGTTCCCGTTCAGTCATTCCAATTCCTGGACCTGTGAGGAGCCAGGCTTGCAGTTTGGCAGCCAAGTGCTTGGAAAGCTGGCTGTGAGCCCCTCTGAAAGTCTGGCCTTGAATCTGCAAATATGCAACTCGGAAACCCCCGTAAGGAGCAGCCAGTCTGATGCCAAGCATAAGCCAAGCTCATCACAGCTTCATGAAAAAATAACAGCTTCTGGGTTTTTTGCCACGCACAGCAAAGTACAGTGTTGCAGAAATATTTTGTAGGCAGCTTTCCGTACAGTAACCTGCTGCTCTGCAGGCATGGCTACCTAACGCTGATCCAGGCATTTCTTTCAGCAGTGTCACATCTTGTGTTTCTATCAGTGTGATGCTTTATGATTTAATATGCTCCATTGTTTGCTTCTCAAACCATTTATTTTTTCTTCCAATTTCCCTGCAAGCAAGGTGAATTTGCATAATTTCTTTGTTACAAAACTTCATAAATACAGATGTATATGGGTACCTCTAGGCCTTAATTGTTTCCCGTTGAACACCAATAAAAATGTATCTGGACAGATAGATATTTTAATGTGTCTCTAATCATTAATGTACAGTTTAGGTTATACCTAGCAAGGAATATCCAAAGCCTCATGTGCACATATTTGCTTGCTTGCTTTCTCTCTGCTTCTCTCCCTTTTGCATGTAAAGTGTGTAGTAATGTGCTGGGCTTTTACCTTTGGAGAATTTGGTTCAATCTGACTTACACTGTAAACAAAATTGAGTTGCAGAAGATCATTCTAACTATGGGAAATATTTGCCTAATCTTTAGTATGTTATAGCCTGGTTATTACCATTTACAGTATGTAACAGTTTTAACTTTTAAAATACGTTCACAGTTGGGCAGTACCTTGATAGCTCCTGCAGTGAAATCTGGTGTGTGGGGAGTGTGTGCTGCATACAATAAATACAGTGTGACAGTCTAAAGGGCAGGAAACTTGGTCCGGTGAATGTGCAGCAGATCATCATTGGAAGGTGAATAATTTTACACGGAGCTATACAGAACACACATCCAAAGGCATTCTTACCTTCATGTCTTCTTGAAGAATGAAGGCATTTATGGAGAAAGTGGGGTAAGGAGGCACAGGGAGAAGGCAGGAGGCAGCTCATTCATAGACTTAGCATTAAGATATGGATACACTTAACTGAAGAGGGAAGGAGTGATGCTTTCTTCTCTCTTCATATGATGAAAATAGAAAGTGATCAGGATAGATTTTTGTTATCCTCTGGGCATTAAAAGCTTAAATGCAAAATGCATGACTTATTAGATCTAGCCAAATCTTAGGGGTAAAGAGGCAGTATGGGGAATTAGTTGTTGTTAATTGGACTTCTGAGCTGAATTCCCAGGGTGCCGCACTGCAAGCATATCCCTTTTGTTTTAATATTGAAACAGGGAGAAGCCAGTTCTATGATGGATTCATTCCACTATAGAACAGCAGAGCATGCTAAATCATCTTCATTGAAGTAAGTTATATTTGTTGAATGTAAATATTTTAGGGTTAATTTCCACATGTACTATAAAAGGTATTTTTTTCTCCATTGAGCATTTTGAAACTGTAAAGTAAATCTTCAAGTAGCATAAATTGCCTAATTTGTCTGTAATATCTGAAGATATGCCTCACTGTTCCTTAAGCTATCATATTTAGATCACATTTTCTATGTAGTTTGGGGCAGTCAGTTCTGCTGCTGGTGAATTGAATTCTTCAGAATTCCATGGCAGTGAGTGTGCTTTCAGTGATACTAACAAAATGTGCAATCTCGAAAATCATATTTCATGTTGTTTTATCATCACTATAAACAGTGTTCCTTCTTTAGAAAGTTTTAACAATAATCACAAAAAACCCCCCCAAAACCCAAAGATCCTTCACAGATTCAGGAGACCCAGAAAAAACAGTCTTTGCATCTGGCTTTTGTTCTAGGAGCCAGTCCAGTCTCACATGCTGAAAAAATTGATAAAGTACAAATCCCCAGAGCCAAGCAGGGGCCACAGGTCACACACCTCCTTTAGCTGATCCTCCTTGCACAGCTAATTGCCACTGGTATAATCCAAAAGGTAACTGAGAAAAACAGGCTTCTCTCGCATGTTCGACTTGGTAAAACATCACAAAGAAATGTCCCTAGTGCTCCTGAAGTGCTCAGAAAAAAAACTACGGAGATGTTTATATGAATTATAAACCCCTTAGAGAAGTTAAGCAGCAAAACCTTCCTGTACTGTTAATGTATCTTTAAATCATTAAGACAAATGTAATTTTTTTTTAAAGGTAACTAATGCACGATTGACCTTTCTTCATTCTTTATCGCTCCCCTCATCCCTGTATGGTCAACGTTTGCCGTGGTAGGTAGCCCTTCCTATTTTAGAGAACAAAGCAACAGCAAAATATCCAAAATTCCAGATCCCTTTGACACTTAACCTCTCACTCAGTAGTTTGGTCTCAGTCAATTCAAAGAAGTTTTATTTTTTATTGAACTTGAAATAGAATCTAGCCTATACCTTTCTCACCTGTTCATGGGATCCATGTTAACTTATGGCAGATGGTTTTGAAAAATTTCTTGTGGAAAGGGAAGCTACTCCTAGTATTTGTTGTTCACTACTCTCCCAAAACTTGTGCTGATAAAGAATTGTAATTTAATTCTCTTTGCAGAGTCCTTGAGATTTTATTAAATAGTAACATCAATTATACACACTTTAAAACTGGGAAAGTTGGACTTAAACCAGTTAGGACTAGTATTTAGGGAACTAGATTGTTAAGGTGTTTGAGATGTAATACTGAGTCACCTGCAGACATTACATTAAATATATCCAAAATCAGGGTCACCACCACCAGTGCCCACAGAGCTGGCTACACTGCCCTTAACTAAGTGATTGACCCAAGTCTGCCACAGGAAACTGTGTCAGTGAGGGTGCTTTGCCCCTTTGATCCTGGGCACAGTGCACATCCTCCCTGTAAGTCTGGGAAAATTCAGCCATGCCCCTCGCCATGGGTGGCTGCTGTTGGGGGAGGGAGTAGTGTGAGGTGATGATCCCTCACACTCAAAGCAGCTCTGGAGACATTTCCAGTGTGAGTCTTCCTGGAGATGTGAGACACCTACAGCATTGTACACATTGCTGGGGAAGGATTGCCTTCACACCCCTGATGCCTGGATGGTCAGAAGGCTTAGACATGAGAAGCAGACAGGGTTTAGCTTCATTTGGCACCAAGGGTGAAATGCAATTTTCACAGCCTGGAAGAGCTGTGCAGAGCCCTTTTATTTTTCCATTGCTCTGTGTGGAAGATGCTTGGCCCGACTTACCATGGCTGCTCCAGGAGAACCGACACAGGGGGATGTCATAGGCCAAAGACCCTGACTTCAGCTCGGGGGCTGATGAAAAGCAAACGTGAGCTGTCACCATGCAGAATTCACATCTCAGCTGCATGTGCTGCCCACGGGCTCAGTACCCTGCTCCGTCGTAAACACTTTCCACAGGGGAGGGGGAGTGCACACAAAGCCTGTTTAATTAGGCGTTGTGCAGGAAGGATGAACTCTATCCCAAGTGAGATGGAGGATTGCATGTCTCCTCCAGATGGTGAAAGCATTTTTTTTTTTTTTTAAGGCAGGATAAAATAAGCAGGTGTGAGTACAGGGCCTACCTGTATTGGTTTTAATCAGCAACTTTAAGCAAACTCAGTGTTCTCATCAGAAAAGGGGAAAAATAAACAGCTGAGCACTGTGATTCATTTACACTTCAAATATACTTTGAGTTGGTTATTCCCCAATTAATCAAATAGCTGGTGTATCCCTAAAGTAGTATAAAGTGACACGCTGTGTGAAATCAATTTTCCCTTCCAAAATCATTAAATTCAGTAGCCTGTGACTACATCCCTGCTAATTCTAGTACCGGTCCTTTCATCCTCCATTAACTTTGGCACGCCTAACAGGCTGTCAAAAATAATTTCCCAGAACGTAAATAATTCAGAAATTAAAAATTAATAAATAATAACAGAGAGCTACTGGGAGATAGACTGGGTCAATTAGTCAGCTCTGCATTCTGTTTCTTCGCAGCAGGGGGGCAGCCACATTCGTTACTAGAATCTTTCCTCCGATTCCTAGGTCTGATTTACGGCTCTTCATTACTGGATCCAGTCAGACACAATTACCTCCATCACTATCTCAGTTCCTAACTTCAAAGAAACACACATTTTCTTGTCTGCTTTTTTTCTCCTTGCAGCAGCCTCAGCTTGACGTCCCTGGAATTTCTTCCACGCGGACTAATTAATAAGACTTTGACTTATCATATTCACTTCTCTTCTTTGATGTCCTACCTTAGTCAATCATCCTATTTAATTAGAATTTCAATGATAACTTTACTTATCTCGTGGCTAGATGTAAATTAAAATAACGGGATTTTAATTCTCTTTCTTACAGGGTTATGACATTTTTGACAGAAAAAGTTTCAACCCAAATACGATATTATGTACTTCCTATGCTAGGAGTGCATTCCACTAAATTGTTTTTCCCTTTGCTACAAAATAATTTTGCTTGTTTAACAAGCTCCACTGAAATGGAAATGAACTACAGCTTCTCATAACGTAATTTGCACAGGTCTGTGTTGTGGAAGGTTATGTTGATAGAAATTAGTATAATCAGATTGTGACACATGCCACATAGTTAACAAGGAAAGGGAATGAGATTTTTAAGAAAGAAATCAGCTCTGGAGAGACAGTGGACCCTAGCATCTCTTCTTTCTCCCCTTTCCAATAGTCGCTAGTACTTTTCCAAGGTTTCTTGTTTCCTTTCCACATTTATGGACCTAAGCCTGCTGGTTGTATCCAAGCAGCACCTGAGGTTGGATTCTGATTTCAATGAGACATTTCTAAAACACCTATTCATACACTGTTCACAGAAATGGTATCGTGCCTGTGACTTAACAGGAGCAGCACACCCCTCAGCCATCACATCTTTTCCTCTCTGCAATACCCAGTATGTGCTTGCCCACAGGGTCACTTTCCTTCCCATTCGTCTTAGAATTTGCCAGTCTAGGCTGGTACAACAGCAAGTGAATATGAGTGAAAACATCTCTCATTTTTTAATTGAAGCTTATGGTGGGGAAAAGCCCTAGAGGGACCCATGAAGAGAAGTTAACGGGGCAGCAGAATCCTCCTGGGGCCTGGTAGATTCCTGGAAGTGGTACAGAAGTGTGAGGGAAGTATAAGGGGATCCAGCCAGGCTTATCAAGACTTATGCCTTTGAGAACTCTCGCTCTTTCTCTGTTGGAAGTTTCCATGCAACCAAGCAAATGGTCATGTACATAGGTAGGGGCTTTCAGTAAAAAGAGAGAGAAAGAGAGGACCATGTGGAAAAGAAAGAAAGGATGGTCAGCATACCAAGAATTAGTCTTAAACTGTGAACAAGATGTTCTTCTGGTGCAATAAACAGAATACGGTGACAACCTGCTGGCTGGTGCAAAATACATTCCATTACTAAACTGCTATCAGAGATTATTATCTTTCTAATCGGATCTGATGGAAAAGAGGTTTACGGTTTTGTACCACCAATAAGCAAGTACACCCTGGAAGCCAGCCTCCGGTTTTCTGAAGGAAAAAGGCCCACAGCCTCAGGTACTATGCTTCCACTGACATCCTAGAAGGGAAAAATTGGATTTTATAGGATGCCACTGTTACTTTTCCATGTGTTGAGCTATGCATTTGCTAACCCATCCACTTTGTTGTATTCAAGGAAAGAAGAAAATGCAGAAAGAGTTAATGAGGCATGTTGGATGTGGAAAATGACTGCTCCCAAAAGAGATGTTTTTTGGTCCTGTGAAGAGGTAGGAGAAGCAGAGAACATGAATCACTTGATTAGTCTGTACAAAATGGGCTTAGTGAGCTTCTGCTTCAAATCTTATCCCCACATTAGCTAGAATTACACCAGTTGTCATTAAGCTAACATTTCTAGATGCTCTGGTGAGCCGTTTGCCTGATATCCCTGTTCCTCTTAAAAAATGAACTGAAAATGCTTAAAAACTAGGCCAGTGCACTGGCAGAAGTGAATGGCTGGAATTTAATTGACAGTTTCTAAAACTTACACCAGTTGAGTTTAGAGCCTAAATGGGGTAAGTTCAAAAATGTATCAGTACTATCATTCAATGATAAAATAGTTACCTGTTGCACTGACAACATCTAAACTATTCTATCATAATTTAATAGTGTTGTTCTTTAACAATTGGGTTCTGTTACACTTTTATATTTAGGCATGATTATTTAATCTAATTTAATTGGCTTTCTTATTCCCTTCAGGGTTCTGGGCCTAGAAAGTTCATGTTAAATACTCTAATTGCTCTGAAATTTACTTGTCTTCTAAAATATGCTCCCATTTTAAATATACCCTAAAATCTAGTTCATACATATTTTCTCTTCTTTCATGAATTAAAAAAAAATTCTAGTGTCCATAATTTGCACTTAAAAAGAGTCAATAATTAACCAAAATAATAATTATAGATTGAAAACAGGGAGGCTGCAGTACAACAAACTGTGAGTTACAAACCCATAAATAAAGCCAGGAGCACACATCAAAGCTTTCTGAGCACCCGCTACTCTCTAAAAGCAGAGCTGAAGCCGCTAACGATGGCAGCAGCAGAATCCTTCATCTTTAATGTGAGGGTCCCTGAGTATCATTGTGGAAAAGTGCCCAGGTTAGTGGAGGAGAAGAGCATTTCGGGGCTCACAGATGGTGGGCCCAATCCTGTCCTCCTTGCAGATGGTGGTTTCCCATTGACGCTATACGAAGATATTGACCATGTGGGTCAGCGGCGATTATGGCAGCAGCCACAAGGCATTCACACGTGCTGTGAGAAGGAGGGGATGGACTTGGTGTGGCAGTGGGAACACCACCACTGCCACCAGAGCCTGGGGAGCAGAAGTGATGGAAACATGTGCTTTAAAAACTCTTGGTCTTTCATGTGTCAGTGCCAGGTTGTGGGGTGGGATCCAGATCCATTAGGGAGGTCACAAACAGATAGCAGAGGCCAGATGCTGATTTCAGAGCACAGAGGCAGCGCTGCTTGTTAACATGCTCCTCAGCTTGGCAGGGAACTGGGTATGTGGGATAGGAGCTGAAACAAACATCTGGGAGAAGTGTAGCCAAGGGCCTGTTCCTCCTTTCCTTCCTAACAACACAGTGCTTAATGAAAACGCCAGGGGTACCTTTTGTGCACTTAGATTTTAATATGGCAGATCTGGCACAACCAGAATGCTGTTTCTGGCTATCAACAAGCCATCTTATACTCCCTTAGCTCTTGCTATTTCCTTTCTTTTCTTTTCTTGGGGCTCTACCAGAGGCAATTAAATAGATTTCACAGAATATTCTGAGTTGGAAGGGACCCACAAGAATTATTGAGTTCAACTCTTAAGACAATGGCCCGTACAGGGACTGAACGCACAACTTTGGTGTTATTAGCACCATGCTCTCACCAACTGAAATAATCTGATAAGCCAGAAAATGTGACCCAGCTCAGAAAACCTGGATGATGCTGACGGACGAACACGGGGAGGATGTACTAAAGGAGAGTTCCACTAGCTGTGTCCTGTTTCCCCTATGCTTTTCCTAGGTACCTGTGCCTTGGAAATGGGAGTTTGAGTCAGGTGGACCCTTGACCTGACCAGCAGAGAAAGGTTTACAACTTCATGCTCCTGCGTGAGCACCTGCCCTGGAGCACGACACAGCGAATACGTCTTGGGAAACAGGCACGAGGATTTTCCATCCAAGACTCCCGGTGCAGCTGCTGGCACAGCAAGGAGGTGTCAGGCAAATGTGGGTATTGTTTTGCTCTCCACAGGGCCCAGTTTCGGGATCAGCCCGTCTGCCTGGTCCAGTGCCCGGGAAGGCCAGTGCTGGGCAGGAGCAAGGGCATCTGGAGGGGAATGGGGCACGGCAAGGACAGCCCTGCAGTGCTCCAGACAAGCCTTTCAAGGGATTCTGGGGGAACAGCCTTTTCCTTGTGGAAGTTTAGTGTACGACACACAGTTTCCAGGTGTGTCACGTGCCCGTTTGCCGTGGAACAGCATGTATGTGTGGCTTGTAATTCAGAGCTTAGAACAGCAAGATGAGGAATGGCTTCTGGGCTCGCAGGTATGTAGCTACCATAATGATGCACAAACCCTTCTTTCTGAGGACAGAAGCCGATATTTTAGAAAAGCAGTTTTTCGGTAAAACACACAATAAATAAAAGCGGGCCCGCACCGTGCCCATGGCTGCTACTCCCGGTCCCGCCGCCGAGCGGCGCCCCACCCGTACAACATGGCGCCACCCTTGCGCCTCTGTTCCGTACGGCATGGCGGCGCCCGCTCTCCAGTGCACCTTGGGGCCGGAGTACAGCGCGCAGGCGCTGCTATTTCTTCCGGGCTCCAGCGCGCCTCTACTTCAATGTTGACCCGCGCGTTTCCCCTTCCTCTTCCGGGTCCGCTGGCGGCAGGTATGGCGGCTGGCGGCCGGGGGCTGTGGGCGCCCATCCGCCTCCATCCGCGGCCTGGCGGGCAGCAGGGGCGGTCCGAGGCCCGTGGGCTGCGGGGAGGGACCGGCGGCGCTACTGCTGCCCGCGCTTGGGCTGGAGCGGGGGGCAGAGCTGCCCGGCAGAGGGGCCGGGCCTCCTCAGGCCTCCGCGGTTGGGCTCCCGAGCAGGGCCCGCGTCTCCCGGGGCTGCAGGTGACGCTCATGTTGTCTGTAAAATACGCAGCTGCTAAAGCTTTAAGCAGTTTCTTAGGAGCCCATGACATAATACAGGCAAGACCGGGATGTTTGGGCAGCGTTCAAGTTAGTTCGGGTGAATCTTCGTTGCAAATTGCGTCGTGCGCGCTGTCACGCGTTTTGTTTTTCTCTAGTACAGTTGTCTTGGCTGTCACTGGTCAGGAAAGGCTTTAATCTTACTGATATCGAATCGACAGCTGCTGATTCACGTCTGGTGCAGTGGTCCGGTACAGGTGGTCCTGCGACAGCCTGAACTTCCGTGTGGACATCGAGCTCTTAACCAGTGCCGCTTTGTTTTTGGCTTACTCAGGTGTGAAAGATGGTGCAGCGCCTGACGTACCGCCGTAGGTTGTCCTACAACACAGCTTCCAACAAGACCAGGCTGTAAGTAGGACAGTTTGTAAGAAAATACCTGTTGTGAAGAGGTGGCGTTTCAGTTTTGATTGATATGTTAACTGAATATTTTTCTGCTGTACTTAGGTCCCGAACACCCGGGAACAGGATTGTTTACCTTTACACCAAGAAAGTGGGAAAGGCACCCAAGTCAGCGTGTGGTATTTGCCCAGGAAGACTTCGTGGTGTAAGTATGATCGTAAACACCTGGGGGTGTTGGTCTGCAGCAGCGATTTTTTCAGTACAAAGAGCCTTTCCAAATAATATAATGTGCCTGTTTATTGGCCAGTTCTTATTGAAATAAATTTTTCCTTTAAAATACTCTTAATCAAATGTTGTAAAGTGTACTGGTAAAATAAGCTTTGGAAACTCAGACTTTTTTTAATGCTCGTGATTTGCGTTATTGTTAAATACGAACTCTCTTGTTTTACAAAATCTAACTAAAGCTTTTAAAGCTAGACAAGGCAATTCTGTATCAGATTTAAAAATGTAAATTGGACCTATTACACCTGCAGAAAAAAGGGTAAGCCAGGTTTAGAAAAGTTTCAGTTTCAGAAAAAAGGAATTCATGTTTTTAACTGTTTTTCTTCAGAATGTTTTCTTGAAGTAACACCATTGCTTCTAGCAGTTATGGGAATGCTTGCATAGTGCTGCTCTTTAAGCAGTTCCTATCTTTGAAAAAACAGTCTTTTTCATAACCAGTTTTTTAACGAACCTGTTGATGAAGCCCTGTGGTAGAATGAAAAGATCAGCTTAGGATTGCTGAAGATGGCACATACAAAGAGCTGCGACCGTGGTCACTTTTTAGCATCTTGAATAGTAAACTTTAGGTGGTGCTGCTTTTTTTTTTTAAAAAAAACTAAAAGTGTTGTTGGTTTTTATATGGCAGATACACAAAATTGGTGTCTTACGACACACTTCTTTCTTTGTGCTGTCTGTAGGTCCGCGCTGTGCGCCCCAAAGTTCTGATGAGGCTGTCAAAGACGAAGAAGCACGTTAGCAGAGCCTATGGTGGTTCCATGTGTGCCAAGTGTGTCCGAGACAGGTAATTCACAGAAAGCCAGCTTTACTCCTGAGGTTGCTTCTTACGAGATATTTACATCTCTTCATTCACATAACATGGACCAAAACTTTGAAGGCTCTTCTCTGATGCTGGTGTAGGGAGATGGAGAGTGTGAGCATGGGGCATGTCAAGCAGTGATGTGTGCTATTTTGTCCCTTGGATTTGAGGGAGTTTCTGCATGTGGAGCTCCTTTGTGGAGACTTCATGTTCTTCAGGATTTCTTAAGTGTACTGTTGCATTAATACTGAACAGTCCACTCGTGCTGGATTTTTATCTTTTGTATTGAGCCCCCATAGTAAAGATTTTCCTGTTCTGTTGTCCTATTCTGCTTTATGCAAGTTTAATTGAATTTTTCACTTCTTTGTAGTATTTTGGGATTCAGAGATACTACTTGCTCGTGTGTCAAGCAGCTTTATGTGATAAAGCTTTAAAATGGCCTTTGCTGGGCCTCACTGAATTCAGTTTCATTGTGTAGCAACTGCATATCCTGTGCTTCCTTGGCAAATTTGAGGAGAAACACGACCATGAGTATGTCATCTCTGTCAATGGTAAACAAAGCAGATCTCCAGGATCAGCAGCCTAATGCCAGTTTTTTTCATCTGTAGTGCCAGCTTTTTTTTTTGGCGTAAGTTCTAAGATAAATGACATTAGGCACCACTGAAGATGAGCCATTACAGCTGCAGAGCCATAGCATAACTTTTCCCTGTTGAAAGCCAATTTTTTTCTGAGTGTTTTCCCAAACCCTTCATGAGCTTGATAGATAGTTTTTAGTGCATGAGTATGTTTTATTCTTACTGTGCCTAAACCAGAAATCACAGCCACGTCCTTCCCTGTAACAGGTTTTCTGCTGCACCTGCTTAGGCATCTTTGATAGGTTTTGTGTACTGCAGACGTAGCTGTACGTGCCAGATCCACATAGAAGGCATTTTAATGTTTAGATAGAAGAGTGTCTATGATAACAGTTGTGCTCTTAACTCAAAACCATCAAATAGGCTGTTGATACGTGAGTGCTGATATATAGATCTGTCCCATCTACCTGGTGGCTCTGCATGTCTTCCAGAAATAGTTGTATTTGGGCATGACTTGACCTGCTAGGCTTTTTGCTGTTGATAGCCAGGAAGTTTTAATCCCGACAGGGAAAGTGTTCCTGTTTTTGATAACTGGATGCACGTAGAGTTTCCTGTAGTTCTAAAGAAGAGAGCTGACCACAACTGGTCAAACCAATTCTGACTTTACCAGAATGAAATTATTTCTCCAGTTAGGAGTTCTGCTTTTTGCGTTTGAAGTTTGTGAAGATGGTAAATTTTCCCACGTTCAGCCATCAGGTATTGCCTTGCTTGCCCCCAAGCCACTTACCCATAATCCACAGGCACCCTAGGCTGCTGGCCCCAGACTGCTACATTCGTACAGTGGCACTATCCCTGTCTTTTGCTGCTGGCAAGAACAGCAATGGGTTCCCTTTTTATGTAACTGTGGAACTAACACCACCTGTGCAATAATGTTGGAGATGGCAAAATCAATTGTAATTTCTCTTATTTTTGTGTTTTTATTTACTAGATAGACACATATCCTAAAGTAGTTTTTCTTTTCCAGGATCAAACGAGCTTTTCTTATTGAAGAGCAGAAGATTGTTGTGAAAGTGTTGAAGGCACAAGCACAGAGCCAGAAGTCAAAGTGAATCTGTTTGTAGTTTCAGCCCAATAAATGACATCTCCACTTCTTTTGTGTCCCATCATTCCACGTGCTACTCAAAGCTGGTAGGAGCTGCTGCTTCTCACAGGTTGTACAGTGCAGAACTGGGCTTTGGTGCATTGAAACCTGTAAGTCAGGATGCTCTGTTCAGTGCTGCCTACTGACAGGGAAATGAAGCAAGTGGAAGGAAGTCTGGTTAAACAGGACTCCCAGCTCAGGCTCGGTCATGTAGAGGGATTGAAATAACTTTTGGCAGTGCAGGTTTTCTTTCAACAGCTGTTCATGAAGTCGTTGGAGGACTTGGCTCAGAAGAAAGTTAGGACTTTGACAAAGAAGAGCGAAGAAAAATTACTAAAGACCAGAAGAGAGACTGTCAATTGAAGAGGAGAGCTAGTATAGCCCTAAGGTAGATTTTTTTTTTTTTTTTTATTGTATGTGGTATTAGTCAAGTGAGGAAGGAGAGAGTAGGCTTAATTTCTCAAAGCCAGTGCTGTATCCACCAGACAGTTGCATACTGCTACGTCTGGATCTCCTGGAAGAAAGCTGCAGCTGCTCTATCCTATTAGGTCTTCCTGGGTCAGCAGTTACAGGTACGATACCAACAGAGCTCCAGGGCACAGCTAGGACAGACCTTTAAAGGCTTCCTCATTAGGTTTTAGAGTAGCAATTTGGGCCTCTGGTATTGAAATTCGATCCAAAGTTTGTTGGTTTATCATCAAGGATGTAATTGTTGTGTAAAAAGTGAAAATGGCTTTGTGTCATTGTGTTTTGTAGAGAACTCTAAATGTCCAGGAGTGTTATAACAGGATAATTCTTGTTTTTATCTGTGTGTACAGTGCTATTCCTCAGCCCCCACTCTGAATTTTGGACTGCTTTTGGTATCTGACAAGCATCTATTTTTACCTGTTTTTAACCAGTAACTATTTTTTCAAAAAGTAGTGAGCTCCACCATGAGAGTAAGGAAGCAGAAGTAATTTCTGAGCACACAGACTTACTGGGAGCTGTGAAAGTGGCACTTGAAGGGGTTTCTAAGGTCACCTGTGGAGTCTGCTGTGAGCCACAGCTCAGAGATGTGTGCAGGTCCCTCCTGCATGCATGCTGTCTTTTAACTCCTGCCTCGCTCTGTCGGGCTGCACAGTCAGCCAAGGGACAGAGGACAGAAGGCTGAGTTGAAAAGCCCTTTCGGTGGCAGTGAGCTGGTGCTTTGGGTGAGGTGCCTGGCAACTCAGCTGCCTCCTGGGTGTGACAACAGGAGGTGGCTCTGGTCCAGGATAAGTGACTTAACCGTGCATGGTGAAAGGAGCTGTACCTCCCCAAGGATTTCTTCACAGTGTCCCAAGTAGTTAAAATAATTGTATCAATGTTCTCAAAATGGATAAATGATGTAGCTTGAAGTATGTGAAGCATTTCTTCTCAGGTCAGGTGCAAAGGCTGTAGCTCATTAAAGGAGCTTTTTAGACTAACATTACTACCCTGATGTTTTTAGGTTCTGTTACTATAGTTAGTTTACAAGGTTAAAATTTCTTAGTTGTCTTACTTTCCTAGTACAAACTTTAATACTTTGGCATGCTGGAAAAAATAAAGAAGCAGCAACTAGGGCAGGTGTGTGTAACCTGCCCCCAAAGTGCTCCTGTGTTGCATTAAAGGCTGTGAGATTAGAGTTTTCCTTCAGGCCTTTGGAAAGGAGCCGAGATGGAGGGAGAGTAATTTTGGAATAATGAGGATAAATGTCATAAACATCTGTTGACAGGCACTGAGAGGGAGATTCTTCCAAACAGGAAGGGGAAGACTGAAAGCAGCTAGCTATAAATGGCGATTGCACCAGAAGGCAACATAACTGAGTTAGGAGAAGTGGTATTGTCACTGTAGGCAGAAATAAAAGCAGTCACTAGGCAAAGCATCAGTGAAATGGTAATAAGGCCCTTAATTATTTTAAGACAGTTTGAGCAGATGGCTGCAGTGTAGGAATGGGGACAGTCATTTGGGGCAGGGCTGTGCAGTGGGAAGTAGGCTGGGTAGCTTGGCGAGGTGGGTGAGTTCAGCTGGCATGTATGCTTTTAAATAAGCTCCTGTAACCTGGAGTCGAAGAGCTCTTCCCTGCCCCTTTCTGGAAGCAAGAGGAGCTACGCAAGCTTCCGCTCAAAAGGGGGAGTTTTTCTGACGTGCTGCCTCGGTGCTTCTCTTTAAAGCGAGCTGAGGACAGAGGTAGGTGGGGCCTGGCTGGGCTGGGTCGATGAGGTGTGAGACGGGCTGTAACACAGGGTACCCTGCTTGCTCTCCGCCGCTACTGGCGTGATGTGCCTTTTCTGGTCTGTGTGCAGCTGTGGCTGTGGGTCAGGATGGGCGCCACATCCCATGGTGCGGGCAAGGGGCATCCCAGCCCCACGCTCCCCTGCAAACACAGGGACGGGGGTAAGGCCTGCTAGGGACCTTCGTCTGCTCCCCGCGTCTGCATCTCCCCAGGCTGACTGCGCAAACTCACGCGCGGGACGTGGCTTTTCCTTCCCCCGGCGGAAAACTGCAGCAGCACACGAGTGCCCAGAGGGCACCCCCGCCCCGTGGCAGGGGCTGCGGCGCCGGCGTTGTCCCTGCTGCAGGCAGCGTCCCGCGGGTGGCTCC
>VZTE01003713.1:342401-419623 GCA_013397775.1 Eulacestoma nigropectus | reverse complement strand
GCCACGTGGCTGCCCAGCCCGGGGCGGGGCCCGCGCCCCGGCGCCGTCGCCCAGCGCCGACACGTCAGGGCTGCTGGGTCCTGGCAGGTGAGTAGGACGGATAGACCCCCGGACGGCGCAAGGGAGGCGTTTCCGATCTCTTTATGCAGAAGAAAAGAAGTGTCTTTTTAAATATGTCATTTATTCCTGATCTTAATTTCTAGCGCTTTGTTTAGTTTGTCTTTTTTAAACGTGATTGAGCTCCCCCTGCCAGGACCCGGCAGCCCATTTCCGTTTCCGCCTTCGTGTCGGTGGCGGAGCGCGGCCGCGGCGGGACGGAGCGGGCAGCGCCGGGAGGGAGCAGCGGTGCCGCGGCCGCCCCGGGACTGCACCGCGGCCATGGAGACGCTGTACCGCCTGCCCTTCGCCGTGCTCGAGTGCCCCAACATCAAGCTGAAGCGGCCGAGCTGGGTGCACATGCCCTCGGCCATGACCGTGTACGCGCTGGTGGTCGTGTCCTACTTCCTCATCACCGGAGGTGAGGCCGGGGCCGGCGGGGCGGGCGGGGTGAAGGGGAGGCCCCGCTCACGGAGCAGCTCTCCCTCGGTCCGTGCCCCGGCTGGCAGAGCCGCTGCTGACCCCGTGTCAGGGTCCGAACCGCCCGTAGAACACGAGCCTCGGCCAGCCCCGAGCGTCCCCGCGGCCTCAGGGCAGTTCTCGCTGCTGCGAGTCGAACTCGGTGCTTGCTTTCCTCCCCGTAGGAATTATCTATGACGTGATCGTGGAACCTCCCAGCGTGGGGTCGATGACAGACGAGCACGGGCATCAGAGGCCGGTGGCTTTCTTGGCATACAGGTAAGAGCAGGGCCGTGTCCCCATAAGCGACGTCTTGCAAATGACTAAGCTCAAGGGCATAAACCCCGTCTTGCAGAGCTGTGCATCTGCTGCCTTTTTTTTTTTTTTCCCCTGTAGCTTTCTCTACAAGGCAGGAGTTGTTTTCTATCAGTTCTTGGTTTGCCAATACTTAAAAAAACCCGCCACCAAACCAGCATTGAAACCAGTGGAAATTGAAAAACTTAGTCCTAAAACTTTTAAAAATGAGAAGTCTGGTAAAAAGAGATGTTTGGGGCTGACAATACTTCTGTTTCTTGCCATTCAAGTTGAGTTTTGTAGTGGATGCAGATACATTTGACTGTCTTTCATTGCAGCACAGGAAATGTTTGGGAAACTTTTGGTTCTGACCTTTTAAACTCTGGTATACTTGGGACTCTGGTGTCTGAGAGTGGGGAACATAGTTACAAATGTGTAACAAAAGGGTCTTCTTAGAACCCTTGGCTTCTATTACTGAAAATGAGCTAGAGGCTCCTAGTAACAAACTGGTCTGAAGAGAGTTAAATGTACATTTGTAACTGGGAGTGGGCTTATGTGTGTGGACACAAATAACGATTTTTATTAAATACCAGAAAAGTTGGTTGAATTTGTGAGGTCTGTGACATGGTTGATGAGACAAATTTTAAGTTGGACTAAATGTATGTTTCAGACAGACTTGGATTGTTGCAATATAGATGAATCAAGTTACTTCAGGGAGTTGCTAGCACTGTCATTTGTCAGTGTAAACAAGATGAAAGAAGACAAACTTGTTTGTTTCCAGGATATGAGGCAGTAATGATAATCTTTATTTGTGTATGGACATCCACTGGAGTTTCATCAATGCCAGTTTTGTGAGGTTGCTAATTAGGAGGATAGGAAAATGGCTCAGTGACTGTGGGAAGCAGGAGACTCATGATCCAGGTGCAATATTCATTCTGCATCCTGTCTTCCTCTCCCTGTATCTCTTTCCTTTTGTAAGAAGAAAGTCCAGCTCTCTGGGCTGACAGAGATTCCCATGGGGCACCCTCAGGCTGGGTCCCTGCAATGGATCTGTGCAGGCTCAGCGAGCGGGCAGTGAAACATCCTGCAGGATGTGTGCTGGAACCAGAAGATGTGCTTCATGCACTGTCATAGAGCTTTGAGTGGGATTTGTCCTGAGAGGATTCAGGCAGTCCTGCCTAGGCATTGGGATGGAAATAAGGAACTCGTGGTGCCATGCCTTGGACCCATCTGTGTAAGCAGGGACTTCTTGGACTAGGTATTTCTGCAAGCAGATGAGCCTGGGTGGTAGCTGTTAGTGTGCAAAAATATGTATAAGTCCTCTCCTGTGCTGGACTGGGCACCTTGCAGACTCTCAGTTCTGGAGATAAATTATGTTTTAAAGTCTTGATGTAATTGTGTAACATCAGTTTCCTACTTGCTTTTAGTTAGAAAGTCAGCCATCAAAATTAATCATCCCATGTGTTTGTACAGCTAAATCATGTTGAGTAGATGGGGTTTGAAATGTAAATAATTTATTTAATCTTTTTCTGACTCTTCTGTCTTTTCCCTTCACCCTTTTTTTTTTTTTTTCCCTTTAGAGTAAATGGACAGTATATTATGGAAGGCCTTGCATCCAGCTTCCTCTTCACAATGGGTGGCCTAGGATTCATAATTCTGGATCGATCCAATGCACCAAATATCCCCAAGTTGAATAGGTTTCTTTTGCTCTTTATTGGGTTTGTTAGTGTGCTTTTGAGCTTCTTCATGGCCAGAGTTTTCATGAGGATGAAATTACCGTAAGTGATTTATCTTTCAGCCTTTATTTATTCTCTTTTGTGGCTCATGTGTGCCATGTTAAATTTAAGAGTAACAGAAAATATGGTGATCTTCAGCTTGAATCTAAGTTGCTTTTTCAATGCTTTTTTTGGAACAACCTACCTTGAATGAGGTGAGATGCTTTGGGAGCCAGCTACTGTAAGATGGTGCAGTAGTTAGAAAAGGGTGTCAGTTCCTGGTATGTCAGAAAATATGATTAGTGAGTCTGACATGCTCAGTGTACTTTAAAATTCATTGTATGTCCTGGTCAGGTAAGTAGTTACAAAGTAGGACTTTAAGGAAAATGGAACTGTTAAAGTACTTGAAGAAAAACAAAGGAGAAGGAGATTTGTAGCTTTCAGGTTATGCAAAATCCAAATGCAGGTTTTCCATTTTTTCCTCCCCTCTGTATTTTTCAATCCATCCATTTAATTTAGAATAGCTGAAACCTGACGTTTAGAGGTACTGGTAGCTAATTTTTGGAGTAGCTCCATGCAGTGTTGAATTAATAGTTACAGTCATTCTTCTATTCTTAAGAAGTTTTTTGGGCCTCTGCAGTGTACCTAAAAAAATTGGTTTCAAAGCACAGTAGTGATGAGTTCCCTGGCAGCAGGTATCTGGATAGAGACCTGCCCTGTGTTTTCTTGCTTCATTGATGCTATGTATTTTTTTTGCTTCATTGAGTGCACCTGTGTCTTAACAGTTCTCGTTCTGAAATTCACGTAAAGAACAGGGCTTCAGAGAAATGGAAGAGAGGGAACAGATTTGTATTGAGTGCCAGAAAAGATCAGGTTTTATTGCATATCTTAACACTTGTAGTTTGTGTAAAGGGTACAAATAAAGAACATTTCATAGGGCGTAATGTGGGCTTCAAGAATTCCTAACAATTACCGAAGTTGGATTGAGAATAGGCTAATCCATTTTCATTCAGTGTTCATTGAAGAAAATCAGCTGAGGAAGGAGCATATAGTTAAGATAGTCTTAAACAGCAGAGGCTTTTGCAGTCTTAAGTTTTAGTTTAAGATTATATGTCTCTTGATTTTTGAGGAGTGCTGCCTATGTTTGCTAACTTTTTCTCTAAATTAATTTTTTTTCTGTAGGGGCTACTTGATGGGTTAGTACCTCTTGTGCTGTGTGGAAGTTCGAGCTGAATTTACTCCTCTTCGTAAGTGTTTTAAGAAGAAACAGCAAGAAACAAGTTCTGTAGTCACCATCAACAGCAAAGAGACCTGGCCATGAGAAACAACTAGGGAAAGAGTGCTTTCTCTGCAGACAAACTCTCACTACCAGTGGCTGACCTGTAGTTCTCAAGCAATGTTTTATCATTTCTAATGTAGAGCTTTTGAAAAAGAGAAAGTTAAATAGCTGAGTATTTCTTTTATATTCCATCTCAGTATGAAGTAGAGAACCTACCTTTAGCTCTACCTGAAATGAGTATTCGCCATTGACTTGACAGTTCTTTGTTGCAGGTCTGTCTCCTCTTCCCTGTGTGGGACAATTATGTATGTGAATCAGAGAAGAAACACCCAAAACATTGATTTCCAAGGTATAATCAGAAAATTAGTAACTTCGGATGCTTTACAGCCAGAATACAATGTGTCTGAAATTATTGTGAAGGCACCTTTTGCCTTGATATTAACAATATTAATGCTCCATGTGAGCAAATCCAGACATGCACTGGGAAAGGCAAACTGTATGAATGTGCATTTTTTTTTTAAGAAAAAGTGTACAAAAGGAGCCAAATAAAACCTATTTTCTAAAAAATTATTATAATTTTGTGCAGCTTGTAAAGCTTTTTCTTGTGTGCATGGACTGTTCTACATCCAGACGTGAGGTGCCGTACCATGACCACGTAATTTCAGCTTTGTTTTTCACTGTTGGATAATGACATTTTTTTTTTTTTTTAATATCAGGGACAAGAATCCTCATTTTCCACAAATTTGTACTGTATGCAAACAACACACTGTTATCAGTAGCCCAGAAAACTTACTTCTAAAGCTGCTGCTTTTTTGTGTGAGGCAAGGTTCCAGTTTAATTTGTCTTAATTTTAAAAGATTGAATGTTGCTGATATGTTTCTTTCAAGTAATGTATTGCATTTTGGGGAAAGGAAGGATCCCTCTGAATCACCATAAATGTCTTTTTTTGCAAGCCATATGTGTTTGAAGCACTATTTTGATAAGTATAATAATATAAAGTAGAAAAGTTGTTTATTCCTGTAATTGTGAAGCATTACTACTCACATACTTAATCAAATTTCCTAGCTAGTTGTTACCATCTGCCCTCAAGATATGTCACTTCCACTACCTCATTTTTATGTACAATGTGACACTTTTTGCATCTGTTCATCTCACATGTTTGTCATTAAGAATTAAGGTAGTTTAAGCTGTTTAATGAGGCTCATAACTGCAAAATTCCCAGTCTCTTCGCAGTAGTTATCTTTTGGCCACTCTGGTTTTGGTGAGACACATGCTTACCTTCAGGAGGGAGTAAATAACTGGATACATAAGTCAACTTTTTAATACTCTTTGAGAGTCAAGTCAAACCAGAAAGTCAGTTCAGTGAGTATAATTAAGACTTTTTCTGGCTCACTGCTTGTTGTAGTGCAGTTCAGCTTCAGCCTCCCAAGTGTGCAGCTGGTTCTAAATGAGCCTACTTTTGAGCAGTGGTTTTAGAGGCACAGTTCAGTGCCTGTGCTCTGTGAAATGCCTTTCACTGTAATTGAACACCAGCTGATGTAACTTGAGACGACAAATGAAGCAGACGTAACTGCAAGGTGGAAGACAGTTTTGGGAGACTAAAACTAGGTAACCCTCTCTGCAACAAACAAGGCTGAAGGAACATCACAGTTTTTGGTCACAGGCTCCAAGCTAGGTCTGATATGATCATCTGCCGAAGTCTATGGCACAGAGAGAACCAGGAAAACAAAGGCAGAGCAGAAGATGGACCACCCAGAAATGAGGCACGTGGTAGGTTGAAAGATGGCAGAATGGTTCATTTTGAATGGGGTTTGGAGTCTTCTTGGTCACCCAAGGTAAAATTCTTACTGAGCACTGTCAAATAAATTGCAAAGAAGAGGTATTGCAGTGTGTTAGAGGAAATCCCTTTCAGTTAAAGAAAGGCTGGTATTTTCTGTAACTGCTGTTCTTCATAGGTAACAGCAGGTGGCCTCTAAACTAGGGGCTTGGAATAGTAGTAGGAATGTTTCAGTGACTGAAAGAAAACTTCCTGTAACTGGTGACAATATCCATCTGTGTTTCATGTTCATATCTTCAAGGTTCAACTGAACTAGATCGTGGGTGAGAGGTTAAAAACAAGGTAAAGCAGAGCTTACAGGAACACATCTTTCCTGATTAAAACCAGAAATTTGGCCTACTTCCAAGTGCAACAGAAAGAGTCAGGCTGAAATGTAGAGGTCTTGATTTTCTGGCTGTCTTGATGGAGAATATACTGAGTCCATGGCTTCAGGATAATCTCTGAGAGATGATGCCTAGTCAGTATAGCCAGGAAGACATACATAACTCGTGTAGCTTTTGAAAGTTAGTGTGTATATATAGGAACCCTTAAATGATCTTATACTTAATTGAATTAAGTTGAAAAATACCTCTAGATAAAAAAGAACAGACATTCTGGCTTCTTTTTTTTTTTCCCTCAATGCATTTTCCAGACTCCTACATATTGTGGAACAGTAACAGAATCATAGAATCATTTAGGTTGGAAAAGACCTATAAGATCATCAAATCCAACTATCAGCCTAGCACTGCCAAGCCCGCCACCAAACCATGTCCCTGGGTGCCACATCTCCATGTCTTTTAAATACCTCTGAGGACAGAGGTACTGGTAACTGATGGGAAGTGGCTCAGTGAGCAATTCCATCAATTGCCTCTACTGAGGATCCTTGGATGGATCCCATCCAGCCCCATAGGTCTGTGTGTGCCCAAGTGTTATAGCAGGTCACTGACTACTTTCCCTTGGATTATGGGGGCTTCATTCTCCTCCCCATCCCTGTCTTCCAGCTCACAGGGCTGGGTGCCCACAGAATGACTGGTCATGTTATTAGAGACCGAGGCAAAGAAATCGTTAAGTGCCTTGGTCTTTTCCTCATCCTGTCACTACGTTTCACTCCAGATCCAGTAAAGGATGGAGATTCACCTTAGCACCTCTTTTGTTGCTAACGTATTTTAATGTTTAATTGTCATTTTAAAATGCCTTTTACAGCAGTCGCTGGATAAAGTTCTATGTGGGCTTTGACCCTTCTGACTTTCTCCCTGCATGTCCTCGTGACATTTTTATACTCCTCCTGAGTTGCTGCCACTTCTTGCAAAGGTCATAACCTCTCGTTTTTGTTGTGATTTTCAGCCAAAGCTTTCTGTTCAGTCTGCTTCCTGCTTGTCTTGTCTTTAGACATGTCGGGATGGCCTGCTTCTGCACCTTCACCATTTCCTTCTTGAAGAATGTCAGGCCTTCCCAGATTCCTTTGTCACCCAAGGGACTTTGTCAGTCTGGACCATAAGCAAGTCAAAGTCTGCCCTCTGGGAGTCCAACATAGCAGTTCCACTGACCCCCTCCTTACTTCTCCAAGAGCCGACACGTATTTGGAAGACTAGTGTCACTGAAACAATTTGTGGAGGAGGGAGGATGTTTCAACTGTTTTGAAGAAATATGCATAAATATACACTCTTAGTATATTAATTAGGAAGCACTATGTGTTTGACTTCTTAAGAGTTACAGTCTTACAACCTGAGACAATCCTGAATTTCTTCTGCTGCTTCCAGTACAGGGAGCCAATGTGCCTATGGGAAAGACCGCAATTCTCATTTATTTTCCTGACACACATGGAAATCCTGCATGCAATGGAAACTGTTTTCCTATAGCATAGCAACATCTGCGATAGTGTAATTGGTACTGCACGTTTGTGAACGTGATTATTGTATTTTTCCTATGACACTATGATTTTCCCAAGAAGGGTTGCAGCAATAACTCTGGCCGATCTTCAGAATTTCTAATTGCTACTTCTCAACACTCCAGTTTCTTTAGAATATTTTTCTTCCAGAACATGGTAAAAGAGGATTGAAATAATTAAAAGAAATGAATTGGAAGAGTGGTAGAAATCTCAGAAGAATGTTTTGTCATGCTTTGCATTCACATTAAGGTCTTTCAGCTATACTAATGTTTGGAGAACTCTGGAGAAATCTGGATTTTAGTGACAACAAAAAATAAAACTAATGCTTTGAACTCTTTTCAAAGGGTAGTGTTTCAAGGGAAGTGGCTAGTAGGCATATAGGAGTTTCTAGGTGATTTGTTTTCTTTGGTAAAAATGAATTGTGCTGGTGTCCTTTTTGTTTGACATGGATACCTGTCAGCCAAGAACTGGCCTGAGACCATGAGCTCATTTTAGAGCAGCAGCTGTGGCACTGTGATGGGAGTCAAGCATGTCTGACTTCCACCATGTTTTAATTAGAGATACAGGTGCAGGGCACTGCATTCTTCTGTCCGGTATCTTGAGTCCATAAGGCGATTTGCCGAGCTCCTGTTTGATGATATCAGTTTAGTCACTAATGTTCTTCAGGCATAAGATGGAGTTACACTTCATCATGTAGCTATCCCATATGGGTTCTATAAATGTCAAAGCTCTTAGACCGTTCAACCTGCAGGCTGGAAGAAATGGTATTTATCTGTGAGTAAATCAGATCGATATGGTATAATCTGCTGCCTTATGCTTGTGAAAGACTGACATTTGTAATTTCCTTCTCTTTTTGGTATCAGTTTTCACTACAGAGATCAGCGTGGATGGGGGGGACTAGCATCCCTTTGTTGTTGGTGGAAATATTTTCCAGCTTTTAGCTGGAAAAAGGGAAAGAAAAGGTTAGACTGTGTTATTCTAAAAAAAACTGTGAAAGTTAAACTTTTTCTCCATTACTTAGTAGATAGCTTAAGTAATTTCAGAACTTTTAGGTATTTCTGACAGATCCTGGATGATAGATAATATGTTTGCTACATTCAGCTTTCCACTGTATCATCTGTCTTTAAATGCAGATGGAGACTGCGAGGAGCGGGGAATAATAAAAAATAAGCATAACTGCAGTTGGAAGAAGAGGTTTTGGGGTGTGGGGGAAGCATTTTGAGCACCTGGAAGAAAATGGCAAAAAGATGAGTAGCCAACTTGGATTTTTAAAGAATAAGTCACATGAAGAAAAAGGTATATATGAGAGTTATGGGCCCCATGGATAGAAGAAAAGCAGATGTTTGGGCTGTAGATTTTGATACTGTCTTGCATGTTTTGGAAACTTGGCTTAACTAAAACAGATTTAAGCTGAATTCCAAAGTACTTTGAAAAGCATTTTCAGAGAGTGTTTACTGATTAGTTGATGTCCTTATATCAAAGTGGAAAGATATCTTACTTTTTAGGTCTGTCCTGGGGTTAGTTCCGTTCAACGCTCACTGACCTGTATTGAGCAGGGTGTACTGACTAAATAAGCAGAAATCATAAAACTCAGAGACTGCTGGGAGGGCAGAATTAGGATGCATAGTGATCCTAACAAATCAAAGAGTGGTCTAAAAAAACTGGGCTGGTTTATTCTTCCTGGGAACAAGTGCAAAGTATCAATGCTACTCAAGTAAAATAGCTGACAAAATGTAGGATGCCTCAGAGTAAATGCTTGGGTTCTGCTGCACCACAAGCTGAAGAGGAGTGCAGATTGCCTTTTGTGCAGCAATACAACATCACATGGAGATACTGGCAAAACTTTTAACTACCAAGTACAGGAGACATAAAATTAAGTGTGAAAAGGAACGAAGCAATTTTGTTTCTGCATCAGTAGTAGATAGAACTTCAATAGCAGCAAGGAAGAGTTGGAGTAATACTAGAAAAATCTTTATAAGGGTAAAATAGTTTACTACTGGGCTAGGTAATCTGTGCCAGTGATGGAATTTCTGCTTTGTGCAGCTTTAAGATCAGGCTTGGCAAATGCCAGTTAAAATTTGCAGGTACCTTTGGCTTGTTTTGGGATGAGTGACTGGTTTCTTGAGGTGTCTTTCAGTGACTGCCCATCTTTATTATTCCACGGGTGAGAACAAAACTTTTGACCTTCCAAACACCAAGGCTCTGTGTCTTTAAAAATAGTTGTGGAAAGGTCTGTGTGAATAGCTAAATCTGTCCTTTAAAAATATCCCTGCAGTGCAGTTGTAGGACAAAATCCTGCTGGCCTTGGTTCAGTCTGAAAAATCAAGTGGTTATATGAGCTAGACATGACAGCAGGAAGTAGTTCCAGTAACTGCCTACTGCCAGAACAGAAAATGAATTAGCTGTTGGGGTAAGAAAAATAGTGTATGGAGGAATGTTTAAGGCCTTTCTCTTTTCAAATTTTCATGTTAGTCCTTCACCTAAATTGTGTTATAATTAGACAGCTGTCAGTATAGCTGTTGTATTAGAACAGGGCAATGAGTGGGGTGGAAGGAGCCTGTGATATTTTTAGGAAGTATTTTGCTGATGGAGCTTTCTCTCTGTTTTTCCTCTCTTTGAGCTGGAGCAGCAGTAAGACACTGATACGTTTCTCAGTTACACGGACTTCTTCAGACACCTCCTTTCAGCAACTGTGCTTCACTGACCTGTGGAATTTAACTTCTTTTGTGTTTTCCCCAAGTGTGTCTGCCTGTCTCTGCTACAGCTGGTTGTTAAACCAGCTCTGAATGCTGTGTTTCATCTCCTTTTGCTTGTCTGATGCTGGCCTGAGCTTTGTCGAGGTCTTTAGTCTTTCAGCAGCTGCCATCCCTTGTTTCTTTGCTGTCATTCCAGATTTCCGAGTTTCAGGATACCACTACTGGTTTTGACTGCTGTCTTTCTAACTGCTGTGGTATTTCTGCCTTCAAAGGGTATTATTTATCAGTCTCCTCAGCTCTTCCACTTCCTTATTCCTCCTCACTGGTACTTGCTCTTTTATCACACTGAAATCCATCACTTAGCCCCACCAGCCACTTGGCTGTCTGTGAGCCTTGCTCCTCGTAGTATTCCTACCTTCTACTCTGACTACAGGTCTTTCAATTTTCCCTGCTGGCCATTGTTTGAGCTACTTTACCCTGCACTGACTCCACACTTCATTAGCTCCTGCTATCTGTGGCAAAGCTTAACCTCCTGGCTTCTCTCCTGCTTTCAGCCTCTCTCATCCTCTGGTTGTTTCTTTGTCTGTTCCAGTTTTCTCTTAGCTGTCTCATATCTTTGTCTTTATTGTTCTACACTCCACTCCATCTGTTGTGCTGCTGCCTGCATGACTCATCCTGAAAACAATAAAAATCCTACTGCATTCCCAATCCTTACACTAGGGAGCCAACGAAGGCACGCCAAAATCTACATCAACAGCAGTCAAGCCAGGGTCCTCATGGAATTCAGGTACATAATTTTTGTTTAAATCAATAGAAGTTGACTGCCAAATACGTCTGAGAATCCTGCCAAAGCTTCATCACAACTCTAAGGAAAGGAGGCAATTGTTTCCTGGGGCTAGATTTAAAAACACCTCTGCAGGGATGACCTGCAAGTTCTTAAGTTTCTTAGCAAGTAACTCGAAAAAAATTTTTTTTCTGCACATACAGTTACTGAGTGTTTTATGAGCCTAGACAACATATGGTCTGTACACAATAGAACAAACTAAGAAAAATCTGTCACAAATTCCAAGATTCATATACACAGTAGACAAGGCAAAAAATATGAAAACTCACAAAACCAGGGAAATGGAACATTCCATCAGACTTTCTTTAACGGTACTAAAGGCACATAATGCTTAAAACAACTGCTGATTAACAAAATTGTTAACAAAATATATTTAAATCATAGTTTGATTCCATAGCCTAAGGAGAAATAATTTCAGATGTATGAGGAAGTTTTTTTTCTCTAGTGTTTTAAAAGGCAGCAGAAACACAGTCACCTTAAATATTTTTTTGTGTCATCTAACACCTAGGTAAACCCAGGCTATACTTCACTGAAATCAATGGAGACAGACCCCTGCAAAGAGGGAAATGATGCTTGAAGAATTTTGGATGTGTCTAAGGGTTGTGTTTAACCACAGCTTGTTTACTAGACTGTGACTGAACAAGCCTAATTTTACCTGCTTTGCATGGCCAGTACAAGGTGTTACCTTTGTGCAGCTACATTTGGAAAATAAACGCCTTTTACTTAAACATTGTCAATAATATCTGAAGCTGACTAAAGAAATTCCTTCCATCATTAGTACTTCTAGCACTGTCATTAGCTACTACTCAGTCTTTTTCGACCTTGACGCCTTTAAATTTCACCTTTCTGCAGTTCCAATCCCCTGTTAAGCTGTTGGTTCCCCACTGGATGGCAGTCCCTGCAACGTTATTCGCTCTGGGAAGGAAAGTCCGGCTTTAAAGCAGCAAACTGAAACCTCAAACTGCTTTGTAGATGAATGTGCACACGAAATGTTACAGCTGTGAGTATATTTGCATTCTTTTTTCTTGTTCAGTGTGTGAAAGATTTTTCTGCACTCATTTTCTAATTGAAAATTCAGGGCTTAAAACCATGCAAGAGGATAAGAGCTTGCACTTCTGTGGATCAGCCCAGCCGAAAATTTCAAAGCACTTTACATAGACTAGGTCAATTAAGAAGTCAATGTGTGTGTACGTGTACATGTGGACTTTATACATAGCTCATAAAAGGGAAAAGAATCTGGAGTTTTAGAAAGTCGTATGAATTACACAGAATTACAGTGCTTACCTAGAAAGATAAAAAAATAAAGTTTCAGTGTTTTGATTGAACATCCACTGTATATCTGATGATGGGGATGGAATCCAATGGCTAAAAGCAACAGACTATTTAAAATACAGTAAGTATGCAGATCAGAGCTACATAGTACTAAAATTATGACTGGTGTCCTTAAATTAGATCCAAAGCGTAGATTGCAGAGGTAGAGAAAACCATGTGGACTTTGCCAGGATTTCTGTGTATATGATTATAAACGGTTTTGTAGGATGATTTTACTGCCACAAGGTTATAGAAAAATTCCTGCCAAAAGCTGGGGCTCTCCGTGCTGGCATCTGTCTGGAAGCAAAAGGTGAAAAAGTATTGCTACAGCCCCCATAAAATACTTCAATCTCTAAGATGCATTTCCCTAAGGTGGAAAGGTTTTCACCCTAGTATATTTTAAGGCAATGAGAGTCTACCGTTTCACTTGGATAGAAATTTATATGACAGCTTATTACAAATAAGTCCTGTAGAGGTCTCTTCAGAAGTGAAAGGGAGATAAATGAAAATAGGAAGAAGAATGTGTGCTTATCAGTGCCTATAGAGAAGGCATCTTTCAACACCTTTTACAGATGTCTATGTCTGAGCATTTCAAATCACTGCTGTCACACAGGTGGCTGGTTTTGTCCTTTTAGAGATGTCGTGTTGAGATGGTAAAGTGACTAGCTTAAAGTTATGTAGCAGCTTAATCACAGTGCTAGGAATAAAATTAAGATCTAATTGTCTGTTCCACATCCTACCAACAGCGCTGGGGACTGTCAGCAGCAAGCATTCACTGAAGTTTTCACAATACTTTTTTTATTCTAGATATTTTCAGGGTAACAATAGCTTTTTAAATGCTGTTGTCAAGAGGCACCTTCTGTAGGAAAAAAAAAATTGCAGCAACATTTTATTGAAAGTTTAAGCACAGTACGTGCAGCTTACTGGTTTGTTGGCAAGCTCTGTCTCTTCTGTTTCCTGAAATGTAGACTGTTTCACTGCAAGATCATTCCTTCACCCTCCTTCACAACTCATATATTATTGAAATGGTTACTCCCAGCTCTCTCCAATTAGTTCGTTGTGCTAAACTTTCTCCCTTGATACATTTTGAAAGGAGCTCTGTCAAATTTTCATTTCTGTTAGCCTTTTTGCTTGTGCCCCATATACTTCTGCTGAAATATCATGTTATTCTTTTCCAAGCACACCTTGCTTTAAAACTGCCTCTGATCTTGTGGTACCTTCAAAATTAGAGGACTAGAGTCCAGCTCTGATGCTGAGACCAGCCCGATGGTGCCCCTCCATCTCCCCCTGTTGCCCATCTTCTTGCAGATCACTCAAGGGCAATTTGTAAGCACCTTGGGACAAGGGCAGCCTCTGTTTCTGCCACACCTTGTCCCAGTTAAGGACTCCTCAGCCCTTTGGTTACACCCATAGTAGGTTTTGCATTAATCAAATTTTATCACGCGAAACCCTATCACCAAATTCCTGACCAACTGTACTGTTTATTTCTGTCTGATTGAGGTTTCAGATTACTTTCTTTCTAAAGCTGTCTTTGCCACTTTTCCAGAGTTTTCCACATCTGACTTTCCTTTCCTTTTCCTCCACCCTCCTCCCCAGCTTTCTGCTTGCTTGGAAATGCTGGTGCCCTCATTAGTGTGGCCCATTTCTTTGCATTTCTGAGACCTTTATTCAAACCCCGGGCCAGCAACTTTCTCCCTGTTTATTCTGAGCTTTTCTGTGCCTGGGAGCGTGCCCTGACACACCCTCCACTCCTGCCCAATCCTTTTCCATGCTGACGCAATTTGTTTTTTTTGGTCTGCTGCCTGTCCTGAGATAACCTTATTCACTATCCCCACGTAGTCACATCCTCTCCCTTAGGAAGAGAGTTCTCTCCTCAGCTGGACAGGTCTTGCTTGGGCAGACTGCTGCAATAACGTGCAGACTGTGGGTAGATAATCCGGGAGACAAGGCATGTTACTTTTTATTGTACTTCAAGCTGACACCACGGGCAGAGGCAAGTTCTGCGCAGAGCAGGGCAAACAGCCACGTGGCAAGGAAGCTCCAGCAGCCCCAGTGCAGCTGGAAACGTGTATATTCTTTCTGAATGACTGTCCTATCAGAAACGGTGAGCAGAAGGAAAGATTGCAGGAATTTAATGATTTACTACTTAACTGCAGGGGAGGCAGGATATTCAGTTATTGTTGATTTTTTCACTTTCTAGGCTGAGGAAAATACCCCTAAATAAAAAGTGTCCCACAGGGTTAGAAAGACCAGTTGTCCATTGAGGATAAACTTGGAGTACAGTCCAAAGCTTTGTTCCTGACTGAGATAGAAACTTCTTTATGGTGTGAATACACACGAATCCAGGATTTTGGTTTGGACAACTGTAAAGACAGTCATGCCCTGGTTGTGGCTGGCATCCAGAAATATATCACAGGGGCACCATGTTTGGAGATGTCATTTAAGGCTTTTCTCTTGTATGCACAAGTGTTTATAGACTTCCCCAATGCACACAGTGGAATCATAATTTGTGCTCTGGATTTCAGGTGGTAATCTATGAGTTGCTGTGTTGCCCTAATAAATTCAGAATGAATTATATCTGCCTGAAAAGTCTCCAGTATTCCCTTGTGTCCATTTATGAAATGGACTTGCACATAAAGTACCAGTATGCAAAAGTAGGTTGCTGTAACTCATACCTACTTCGCCGTAAAACATGACTTTGAAAGGTTTTATTGAAGACTGTTTGTAAGTGAAACTCCCTTTCCCTGTACATATTTACCTGTTTTGTATTAGGGACTTGGATGAGACTTCTTCTAGGCAGCTTTGTGATATGTCTGCACTGCAGGAGACATTCTTGGGCCCTACGGAGCACACTGGGTTCACACACGAGCTTTAAGGCAGCTCCACGCTAACTGCCCTCCGCACAACATCTGACACCAGCAGCCTTTGACGGTTCCCATTTCACATCTTTATTTTCTTATTGATTACAGAGTATACTTTTTGATGTTACCGTTATTAAAAATACGTGGTCATTGCTTGTTCTGTGGTGATGCTCGGAGGAGCAAACTCCCATTGGGTTTCACTGCTTTGGCTATGCAAACCTAGGGATGACATTGCAGAATTTGCAGGAGGTTGGGTAGGGAGGCAAGAGGAGTCTCATGATTGGAGATCTCTTCTTCTAGAGGTACTCCCTGTTCCTTCCCTCCAACATGAAGTTTTAGGTGGACTTGCGTACACCGTGGAATTCAAACTTTTGGTAACTGCCAGAAGGTTGTTGCTGACACATTTCAGGAAGCACTTTCACCATAAACTTGTCATGTGTTCTTATCTCCTTGAGAAATATCTGCTAAGCTTTAATTCTTACCTGGTTTTGCATTCTGGGAGGATCTTTCCTTTGCTAATTTTCGGATGGAACCTCATTGCTTTACATTTTACTTAAATTCGTTGTCCTCTAGGGGCATGTGGAAAAATTCTGTGGTGGGAATTGCTTCTGGGAGGACTGTGGGTATTTATGTCTGGGAAAGCTGGCTGTTTTGCAGCCTGTGAACACAAACTTCTTTTAAAGCCAATCAGCCTGAGAAATATAATTGCACTACATTATTTGATGACTTCTGACTTTTCTTATTAATGCAGTACTTTTTTTGCTGATGAAAAGAAAGACATGGGAAATGTAGTATCTCGGTCAAAGATCTGTCATATGATTTTGATTCACTATAGAGTGACCACCAGGATAGCAGAGGATATGAGTTGTTTTGAATAGCTTCTGTATATATGTCATTTGTCCATGTGACTCTTGATATTGTAAGTGTAAAGGGCTAATGTAGCCCAAACGAAATTAGAGACCTTCAGGAAGGCAGACTGTACTTAACCTAATTACTGAAATGTTTAGTCAGCCAGTTCAGACACTAAAACATATTTTTTTTTCCTGAGTCGAAAATAGGACATCCAGTACAGGGCAGAAACAGAACTATACAGCTTCATGAGCAACAAAATCTGCTGACTGGCTGAATCGGTCTTATCTGCTGTAACTAACAGAGAAGAGAGGAGAATGATAAAGCCTCAAGGGAAGGGCAGGAGGAGACACAGATGTTTACCTCCTACTCCTTAAAAAGAAACTTCTTTGCAGCAAGGGAGCTCAATAACTAAAAGTGGTGCTTGGAGAGAAGAGCACCTTGTATTGCAGCGGAAGATGCGAAAGGCGCTGAGGAGGGTTTAGGCAGCTGAGCTGGAGTCCTGCGCTCGTGTTTCAGATGCACAGAGCAGCAATGGTAGGTGTGTCTCAGATGGTGCAGAGCTACCAGATGGATGCTGACATGGATTAGGTTATCCCCATGCCACAAGACAGGGCCGTGCAGGGATGCTTGCAGGAGTACTGGAAGCAGCACAGCTGTGTCAGCTTGGTGCCATAGAGATATAAAAGCCTGTTTAGTATTTAGGTACTGATGTTTGCTGTACTGTGCGGCTTCAAGACCTGAAAATGTGTCGCTTGGTGATACCTAGATCTTAACTGTGCTGTGTAGCATAGTCTGTGTATTTCGTTTAATCTCTGAGTAAATCAGCTGAGGTTGAGAATTTCCTTTTGACAAATTAGTTGTAAGGGAATAGGAAGGTGGAGTTTTGGCAAGAGCATCTATAGATTGTGATGGAGTCTTGGAAAGATGTGCCTTAAGGTCTTGAGGAGCCTGGCAGGGGGAGAGAAAGGACACTGAGTCTGGAGAATAATTGCTGAGTCTGGAGAATAATTTCAGGCCAGGTGTAGCATCCCTGAATAAAAAGTCCTCCCAGCCAGAGCAGTAGGCAGCAAAATTGAGGTCTAATATCAAAACATGCTGACTGTTCACAGAATGATCTGCCAGTGTTGTAATAATTTTCTTGTAGTTTTTCTATGAGCATCATTTAGTTGTTGTTATCTCCTTGCCCTATTTTAGGCTTTGCAAGAGAAAATAGATCCTTATGGGATTCCCATTGATACCAATAAAAATCAACAGTGCCTGCCAGTGAAATCCTGACCAAATTCAAGTCTTCCCTGCAACACCATTTATTTCTAGATTTATCCCAGAAATTCATTCTTCCCTTCTTTTATTTGATAAAAATGTGCGTTCAATTGCTTGCAGTTAGCAGTATGACAGTAACAAGCCATTAAAAAAGAAGGATAGGGACTTTGGAGATGAGCTCAGGAAACCCTTGCTTCTCATCACAGACATGGGCAGTGATTGTGAGGGAAGCTGACGGGAGCTCTGGCGGAACAGGTGTGGTGAGGAAATGTGGGGTTAGACAGGGAGGGATAAATGCGAGGGAGGGAGGAAAGGCAGCTGTATCCTGGGATTTGTAGGTGGTGACAAGAAAACTGTATTTGCTGTGACAGTGGATAGTGAGCAAGCGGGGCATCTGTCATCTTTACTTTTCAGCTCTGTGGAAAATACTGTTAGAGCTTCAAAGTCATATTGCCTTTTCAAAATGAAATGATCAAATACCACGTTTCATGGAGGATCATTGTCTACCTTAATCCCATGCATGATCTTTGCCTTTTGGCCCTGGTTTGTTAATTCGCTCAGCTGTTTTGTGCACACTTATCAGACATGTAAGAGCCAGGCCAGCATTTCTCATCGTTATCAAGGATGATACTTTGAGCTCTAAAGCAGCCACATACGTGGGTAAATGGCTTACAATTTGTACTATTTATTAGCTACTGTTTTCCAGAGCATGAAAATCAGTGAAGCTTTATAACCCTATTGTAAATAGGAAAAGACAGAGTTTTAACTGATGAAGACAGCAATGGCAATGAAATACGCATTATGAAACCATGAGCACGATCCTTTATCACAGAACACTGTTGGGAAATGCATTAACTGTTAACCACCAGTTAACTGGCAGGTCAGGCAGACAAACCAAATGTAAAGGTCTATTACCTCTTACAGCAACCCTAGGAATGACAGCTCCTCTGGGAAGCGGGCATGATTCAACAAGACTTTGTCACTGTGCTTCCCCTGCTGCCATCTATTTTGTAGTGATTTGGGAAAGACCATCGTTTGGTGTCTGGAAATACTAGAACGATCAGCAGTTACTCTCAGGAATACTTAATCAAAGCCAATGAGTGTTCTCTATGAGTAAATATAAACTCTTTGATGTGCATCCACATAAAAAAGATCAATTCCTATAAAATAAGACTATGAAATGTTTGGAAAATAGCAGTTAGTTGTATTTCAAGTGACCACTGACAGGTTATGGCTTTATGAAAAGCACTTTAAATCCTCAAAGAAGGAATGAATTAAAAATGAGAGTAATGATTAAAAGTAAAGAATTTTTCTTGGGAAAACTATTAGCAATTCATTAAAATCCCTGAAAGGCAAAATAAGTTGCTTTTTCTTTTTGTTATGTTACTTTGGTAAGTTATGTGTAAGAGTTTTCAAATTTAGCATTGCCTTGAGTATAATTAAATGTGTTTTGGAGGTGGAGGGAAAGCAAAGTATGGAAATATGTGCAAGAAGGAATCTGAGTCTTGTCCACTGAGCTTTCCAGAACTGTCAAAATCTGGGGGTGATGTACGAGACCACAGCCTGAAAAAGTGGCAAGATAGAAGTATTTCTAGTCATACCAGAAAAAACTCTACTCTTGGCAAATAGTAAAAGTAAAGTTTCAGAAAATGTTTGAACCAGTCTAAGAGTGTGCTGCTTTTTTTAGTGTAATTCTGCAGTTTTCTGAATCCTCAGTGAGTTTGTTCAAACCGTGAGAGCAGAAAACTAAACCACGAAAAAAGAGTGATTCATTTTCTGCCAGCTAAGCTTCCTGACTTGGTTCTGCATTGCTTCAGATGGGTGCCTGTGCTGGCCAAAGGGAAGTGTGGGAAGACACAGCCAGGAGTCCAAGGAGGAGGAATCATTGTCTTGAGCAGCAACTAACCATTCAGTAAGGCACAGTTTTACTGTATGGCAAAGCCAAAATTAACTCAAATACTATGCAAAGGAGAGGTTCAATATAATGGTTTTTATCTTGTTGATAGGAACTTTTGTGATCTTTTTCTGAGAATTGTGCTCATCTCTGTGAGTTGTAGCATATAAAAAAGAACACAAAATTTAATATTTCAGAATAGGATAGTCACAGAAAATTGAAATGGAAAATAAAATATTTTTGAAGTGAAATGAGGGGGATATGGAAACATGAATTCAGATGCACATCAGAAATCAGGAGAAAGGGTGCAGATCTGTTGTTTTAGATAGACTGAAAGATTTTAAATAAATAAAAAAGCCAGAGATTTACTAAAAAATACCAGCAATTGTCCAGTTTCCACCAACATTTTTTTTATCCCGTGAACAAGGCCACCAAACACTGGTGGTCAGTGCTCTAGTTCCAGATTTACCTTTTAGATAAAACTCCCAGGTAGCTTTGGTGATGACCCTCCAGATGGGAATGACAAAATAACTCAGATGTCTTCTCATTTTTCATATCACTCCTTCTTTGGATATCTTTTTGGGGTCAGGTGTGTATGTGGAGTGATGCACAGTGGCATTGTGGTTAAGGAAGTGATTTTACTTGCTAAATACATGTGATGATTCCACAAGTGGCTCTTTACTAGGCAAAATAAGAAGTTTACTAAGTATTTTGCCTGAATAAAGACTGGAGAAAGGGGCCCAGACTGTGAATTCAGTCCCCACATCACCTGTGGATCAGTCACCCAAAGGCTTAAATGGTAATTCCCTTCACAGCCCCATGTGCATCCAGGGTAATTTCAGAAACATCTAACAGCATCCGAGCCTAACAGGAACCCAGCTTTGCTGCTATTTGAATCCAGGTATGCCATGGTTCTTTCCTGTTTCTGTTGGGAAGTTCATCAGGCATGTCATGAAAGGTTATCAGTGTAACCCAACCAGCATCCTCGTGGGATAAACCCAGGCAATTCCAAGCAGAGGAACAAAAGGTCGGAGCACTGCAAACCCAATACCACCACCAGCATCTTGGGTTACAAGGTTATGATACAGAGGAAGGAGGGGGATGAAGCGTAGCCTAGTAAACACTCAGTCAGCTCTCAAAAATAGAAAGTGACATGGATTCTAGGAGTAGAAATATGAAGCTACTGTATAGTGCATATTCACCTGTCAATATCACTTACATATGCTGAGAGGGAGGGCAGCTGGCTCCAAATTTCTCCCCCAACTGAAGAGATATTTTTAAATAAAGTTAATGCAGTAAATTTAATTTACTTTAGCAGCAGGAGAGACTCTGGAACTTTCCTGGTCATTTTGGAAATGCTTCACTTTAGACAGCGGTATTTCATGGTTTTTCATGTTGAATCAATACTGTTCCAGTGGTTTACATTCAGGTAAAACTGTGTATAAAAATGACCAAGCTCTCATTCTGGTACAGTCTTAATTATTTGGAATAGCCTTTTGGTTAAACTGCTGCACATTTCTGTCTCATTTGCTGTATGCCAGAGAGCAGGTCTTTGAGGGTCTATCTTTAATCTCAATTCTTTGTTTCTTAGGAAACCTCTAAATGGAACATGGTTCATTGAAAGAGAAATATCCTTGGTGCCATCTTTGATTCATGAGTATCTCCTCTTCAACATCATCTGCAAAATTCTGTGTTTTCTGTGTAAGACAACATCTTATTTACTGTTGTCTGATACAAGCATAGAGGAAAGACTGCAACTGGGATATTTACACTGCTATTGCAGATTGTACTGGAAATAAATAATGCAGACATAGATACTTGTGCAGCAGTAATAATGGTAGTTAGAAAGCCTCACTTTACATTTGAGAAGAAACTAGAAGGTACCAGAATAAGGAGATTGGCCAAAAGACCCCATCAACTGTTAGTCTAAGCCAGAGTCCTATTAGTCTCCAGCTATGCTTCTGAGTCAGCTTGCTGGATTAGCTGGAGTGCCAGAACCTGCTTTGCCTCTCAATGCATGTCAACATTGGAACAAGCCATATAAAAGCAGGTTCTGTTTCACAAATACCTCCAAGTCTTTCAAAACTTCTGAAATCTTCTGAAACTTGTAATCAGGCATGACTTTGTTGAAACCTCTGCTTGCAGAGTGAAAAGGTCAGTCCCTCTATTTAAGTGTTTCTCTTTTATGTACACTGGACTTGCAAAATCTAGTCAAAACGTTGAAACTGATAATTTGAACAAATGTGTTTGGTTTAACGAAGCAGTTTCTGAAGCAAAATCTATTCTTTAAACAGACTTGGTGTAGTTCCAGCATAATAATAAGGCAGCTAAGAGGGATGGCTCTCTCACTTAAAGACTCCTGCACAGAACAGGATTTTTGTAGTGGCTCCTTCTCACCACATCTCAGTCTGACATGCCTCTGTGGGCCTGGAACTGATTGCATGGGTTTGGAACTGTTTTGATCAGAAATTTTATTGGCAGTCTGTTCCTGCATAAGGACTGTTGATGTACCTCTGCCCTGTACTCCATGGAACTATTATTTAACTCTTTTCAGACAGGACATGGACTTTTACTCTCCTGTTCACTACATTCCTAGTACCTGGAGATAGTTTAGTGTCCTGGTGCTGCCAACGTTTCCACGTATCAGGGAAAATTCCTGGGTATTTTTGTAGGAGTCTTGTTATTACTCTGAATAAAGAGTGAATGTAGCTACCCAGTCTTAAAACCAGGCAAACTGTTTTAGATAACCTGAAACAAATTGCAGTAATTCTCCTATAAGTGCTTTGAAGTTTGATTATCTCTTTATAATTTACATCTAATCTAATGCAGTGCAAGCAGTGCTGAATTGGTGACGTGCAGTTGTGCTATGCAAGTTATATAATCCAGGAAACCATGGTATTTGTCTAAAAAACCAAATTTCTTCTTTTATTTTGGAATCCAAAACCAGATTGGGTTTTGCCAGTTCACTGCAGAGACTGACATTTACCAGTGATTGCTCTTTGTATTTTAGTAGCAGTTGTAGGACCATAAGTCTGGATTAGGATTTTGATGTTCCAGGTACTACACAGCTAAACACAAAAATGACAGTTCCCCAGAAACTTTCAATGAAACTTAATAAAGCAATTCAATAGTGAGATGCAGCCACTTAACATTATCCTGAGAAACCCTAAGGAAATTTACAGGATTAAAGGACCAGAAAATACAGTCAGGGTTACCTGATTTGATTTATTAATACATTCAGTCCTACCTCATGCCTGAAACCTCCAGCTAAACCGGAACATTTATTTGAAAAGGATAGAAAATAAATAGAGTTGAGCTGAAGAAAAAACTTGGAATTGACATGGGTCACAATAACACATCTTTGAGTAGACAGACAGACACATAGATGGATAGATAGATGACATTGGCATTGTTTGGAAACTGGGATTGGAAAAATGAGCTGTATGTCAGCAGAAGGTGATTCTGTACCTCAAGACCCACCATAAAAAGTGCTGCATTCAGATACATGTTTTAAAAAAAAAGAAAGGAGGAAGAGGGAGAGATCAGACACAAAATTTGCAGCAGGACAGCTCTGGAGTAAGTCTGACAAAACAGGATCAAGCAGCAAGACCAGCAACTGGTACAAACCATAAATGATAGAAATCCACATATATAGTAATTTATATATTTATAGCTCTGCTCCACAATAATGTCCACCTTTTCCACAGCGCTTATTAATTTCCTCAATCACCAAAGACACAAAAAACGACGCCCTTTAAATTCAGGTAAAGAGTATTTATTGAGTGGTTTTGCCTTTTTTTGTTATTATTGACTAAGCTACCTGGTAGTGTTAATAGTAACTAGCTACAAACAAATGATTACTCGTGTTTGATGTAATTCATCCTACCGGGTCGCTCAAGGTTCAGCAAGAAATTAAACATCAAGCAAAAGAACTTGCAATAGCTAAATGCAGCAAACCAGCTAAGTTATAGCTGATGGGGATAGGGTTTGAGTCGTGCTGTCACCACCTCTGCAGGGTGTATGTGCTGGCCACTGCTCCCTCTGCCCTCTGGTTAGCCTGAATCATACACAACCCAGGAAAAGAGCCAGCTTTTGTGATTACAGATTCCATGAAATTCTTGCATGAGTGGGGTCAAAAGCTTGTTGGTCCTGAAGGGCACAGGCATCACTGAACCTTTGCAGTACCAAGATGGTTCAAGAACTTATGAATTAGGGGGAGGGAGGGGAAAAAAAAGCAATGCCAGTCATTAGTCATTTTAGACTGCTTGTTTCAGGTGTTACTAGCTGTCTAATACGCGATCCAAGAAACCTGATTACTGCCTTATTTTGGGGAATACAAGTGACTCGTAGGGTTTCTTGCACATCATTTTATGTTTGTTTTCCCTATGCCTGAGGGCTTTGCAGTATAAAAACAGAAATCACATACCCAGAGCTTAGGCTATATCCTCTCTGTGTTCCAGTCCAACATTGTTCCTGTCGCACAATCAACACACAGTCATAAATTCTGTAATCCTACAAGGATGTTATATCACCTCCTGTGAAAGCCTGTGGTGAAGGTGACTCAACCAACACAGTAAGCAGGTTATCCTGTTGCATAATTTGCTTTATAGTAAAATTAGACATGGTCTCAACCAACAAAGTTTGCCTTGAGATCCACGCTTTTCTGAGACTCAAGTTCGCTTAAGTAATTTAAAAAAAACAATTGTTGCTGTGCTAACTTGTAAATTCCCGCCTAAATTTAGACCAACAATTGCAGAAGGACTTAAGGTTTGTATTTTTAATCTTAAAAGCAGCAGACATAAGAGTAGTAAAAGATGTAAGGGTGCAAATGACCCAGTAGTTTTGTACTAAAATATAAAAAGTCTTAATTGTTTGTCACCTGCTCCTGTGACCCAGAATAGCTCACATCGATGTTAGCCTCCAAGAGCAGGATGAGTGCATCCAATCTGTTATTTGGGAATGGCCTACTTGCACCAACTCCCGAATTTTATCCGGGGCAGTTTGGGAAAAAGCTGTGGGCCATCATCATGCATGCAACACACCATGAGAACAACTTAATAGGACAGACAGCTGAGTTGCTTTATCCAGAAATGTTTGCAGGCACTGCTAACTGTAGACAGAGCCTAAAGTTATCTGACCTTTATTTCCAGCTGAAAAGGACCAGGTTGTTCCTGCACTGTTGATAGTGAATGTGGTTGTTCACATTGAAGAAGTTTCTTCTCCCTGCCAGCCTAACCAAAACAGAAACAACCTTCCAGGAGGGAACTTGGGGTACACCAGAGTAAAAAGCAGAAGCTCCTAAAACAATATCCTGTGTCCTGGGGCCATGGTGGGGAAGAATCTTTGCCCTGGGCACTTCCAGGCCTGGTGGCCCCATGGCTAACTGCAAGGCTGTGATGTTTTGGAGGGACAAAAGTTTGAAGTTGCTTCAGTGAAACAATTTCTGGTTTTTGTAGAGCAGAGCCAGTTGTGTTTTTCCAGGTAGCCCCTGTCATCCTGACAGCCTCTCTGGCCTGAGGGCTCCATAGGCAGTTACGACTTTCTCCTGGCGGCTTTTTGGTTTCCTTGAGCGTGACCGTGAAGAGCTTTTGGTACTGAGCAGGTATGAATTTGCCTGACAAACCACGTGCTCCAGAGCGTGTGAGGCATTGTGATAGTTTGTCAGGGGGGTGATGCAAGGAGGGCTGGGTGCCAGCGAGGGCAGAGAAATATTTGATCACATTGAACAGCACTGGGAGGGAGTAATGTCACGGAGAGCAGAAGACACTTAACTCTATAGCAGATTCTGTGTGGGCCTGACAAGGGGTGTGGGGGATTTAGGAAGTGAGGATCAGCCTAATGCTATGGCTCTTTAAGGGTGTTTTTTGCTTTCCAAGCTGATCGTAGGTCTGTGCAATAGCAGGTTTCTAAGTTTAACAGATGAAGCAATGCATATTGGAGAAGTTCTTTACTCAGAATTTTATTTTAAAATATACAGGTTTAGATGTGTTCTTTGAAAGTGTATTTCACCAGAAAGTGAAATGCTTTGATCATGTCCATGGAGCCAGATGATTTTTTCTGAAAAAAGGTTTCTGAAGTGGCTTCACAGAAAGCTTTTGAACGCACCCTGAAAGTAAAAGACAAAGAAACATTCTAATAAATTACAATTTTTTTTTGAGAATATGTTGATTATTGGAAATCTCAACTCATAATTTTTTGATAATTTGTGTCTAGATTTGTAAGTAGATTTTACAGAATAGTAGAGGTTGTTCTCTTGTATTACACTGATGGTGAGGAAACCTGAGGGAAAAAATGAATTCTTTAAAGGTTTTGAGCACCAAAGGAAATTAATTCTAGGAACGAAGTGGATCCAGCATGGTGCTTGTTTGCAAGGCAAACTGATATCTCTGTCAACCATTTTTAAAAAAAATTGTGTTGGTACTTCATTTTTATGTTAGATTAGTGCAAAATAGCATAGCCTGAGGGTATGTGAGCTGGGGCAAACTGATGGACTGTAGCTTTGTACTTCAGGCTATCTGTGTACTTTGGGTGTAAAACACTACGTGTTTCATACAGTTATTCGAACGCGTGGGATGGGGGATGCAGGACTGTAGATGAAGATAATGATCCAAGGCTGTTGTGACTTGCACGACTTCACTGAGGCCAGAAATGCCACAGTAATTTATACCATCTGGGAATATGATACATCCTAACAAATTTAAGACTCGCTTAATAGAGCAGATGAGCAAGCAGAAGCTTGATACATCCTTTCATGTGGAAAGCTCTGGGCGGTTCAAATATTTACATGCATGTTTCAGGATGGACGTGCACGCTCTTCTCTCTGTCTCTCTTACTCTGCGAGGTTGCTCCAGACCTTTGAAATGCTTAGATACTTGAGAAAAAGTGCTTCCCAGCATTTTAAAAATGAACAGTCCATGGAGGCAAGGAATTAATGCAGGACAGGTATCAAGACATTTCCCTGCAGAAGTCATAAGCAAAGAAGATAGTCTCTCATAATCTGAAACACTTAGTCTATTTTAGATTGATCCTGCTATATATTACAAATTAGTGAATATTACAAATTCATGAAGCACCAGTGAAGCCCTCCTGCTGTTATCCCATGTCCTTGAGTTCAGTCTGTATCATGCTCTAGCTGGATATTTTCATGTGAAATAAAGGGTAGCACATATAGGTTATTTGAAATTCCTTACAGTGTCTCCGTACCCAAGCCATGCAGGGCTTCAAGTGCTAACATACCTCGGTAAATATTTTAACTGTTGCCACACACTGAGATTTTACGTGTCTTAAAATGCACTGTTTGCTGCTGGCCATTTTACATCCAGTGCTGCTACTGAGGTGTAGAGACACTTCCAGAGATGCTGTATCTCTTCTTTCTCTCACTTTATTGTCTTACACTGAAAATCACCTTTATTGCCGTGTTCAAAGCAGTGAACATGCTTTCGGTATCATCTGCAGCAGCATTCTTCATCAGCAGAATCTGAGGATCACCTAAGTCCTGGTGTGGTGATTTATAATTGCAGTTTTGCCAGAGCACTGAATGCCTTTGTTGGGCATCTGTATCGGACTGGTATCTAACTTCCCAGCCTCAGGGCACATATCCAGGACCACATACTGGCTCTGTTTACTTCTGAAGCATTCTGGAGCCATGATTCCACACAGATGAGACAAATACACTTGATGACTGAATTTCTGTCAAATTCACCAAAGCACATCGTTTAGAGTTTATAGACTCTATGCTATCTGGAACAGGACAATATAAGCCTCATCTGCCAGATTTTAATCTGTCAAAATAAACTTCCACTCTCTCTGTCTCCAAAACTTAATAAACCGCATATGTACTGCATCAGCTCAGTGTAGCTTGTGGCCACAGTGGTTTCGATCTGGTGGTAGCCAGCCTAAAATTGTCACCTCAAATCCTGACCCCAGCTGTATGCTTTGTGGTCAAGAGCACTGTACTGAAAACTGGGTTTCCTGCCTGGATAACCCAGGGCTAGGATACAGACACCCATTTTGTTCAGAGCACCTGCTTCTAGGAGTGTCAGAACTAGAGCCAAGGAAAAGAGATACAGGGTGCCTTCAATGATCTGAAGTCATCTATTGACACTGCTTTGAATTTTTATTGTCTTTGCTTTTTATATATGTTTTTTGTTCAAACATTCTCAATAGAAAGAGTGGCTGCATGCAGAGAGGAATATTTCCTTTTTGGCTTTATGAGGCCTGTTGGAAGAGGTTGATCATCCCATTCTACGAGAGTTAAAGGTTATTGTGCAAGCAGTTCTGGCCTGTTAGATGGTGCTGGAAATGAGCTCATTTCTAATTTCTCTTGCAGGCAAAAGGAGTAAAACACTGCCTAAAGAGCCACTGATTCTGATTCCTATTGTCATCGTTGGTGTGTTCAGAGTCTCTAGAAGACTATGGCAACCAAAATCTTGAGCAAAACTATGCATATCTCTAAAAATAATGTTATTGGATGCCATGGTCATTCATTGTGCAGCTGTAGTGTCCAAGCTGATGCTCTCCCTACTCCTTTCAGAGTTATTGAGATAGAGTCTGCTATGCAAACTATAGAAGGGCCTTGAGTACTGTGGTCCTGAAATTTTGAACCTCAAAGATACAGATACTGTAAGAACATTAGTTACACTATCTGCTTTATAATTCAGGAATGTCAGCAGGAATTAATCAATAAGAGGTTCTCCAGAAGGACTCCCTTCTCTTTTATTATTCCCTTTATCCTCACTGCAGAGCTAAATTAAATGTATGCCAAAAAGCCTACTGAAAAAGGAATAATAGTGAGAAAAAAGATCAAACTCAAGTACATCTGAAAAAAGAGATCTCAATTCTGATATGTGTCAGATCCCGAGTTCTTCCTTTCAGAGTGGGTGAATTAATCTAAAATGGAACAAGGCAGACTGATTCCAGAACAAGTTTTCACACATGAGTTATTCTGCAATAGTTATTGCAATGTACGTTTACTCTGTCCTGGCCAGAATTAACTTACAGGTACAGACAAGTCATTCCATTAGGCTTGCGTGAATTGCAAAAACATTTAATAAAGATAATTAGTTATAAAACCTGCAGTGGCATTTGTAGCTCATTTTGGTTTTTCTTTTCACAACATTTAGTGAGCTGGTACTAACTCCCCATATTTTTAAGGTAATAGAGAACCTTGTCAATTCTTCTGTGATAGTGTCTGCCCAAGTATTTATAGCAGAACTTTTGATATGCCTGATCTGAAAATTGTTAAGTAATCAGCAACTCAGGGACCATTTGAAACTTAAATAATGAAATCTCTGTGAACAGCACTTAGAGCGTTACAGACGTAAATTATTCCGGAACAGCCTAGTGGGTCACATGAATGTTTACCATTTCCATAAAGGGAACAAAAAGAGAGCTGTCAAAGGCATGAACTTACACTATCCCCGTTTGCCCAAACCGTGGCCATCACCAACTTCGTTACCACATATTTGTCCTTCAGTGTACATTAGCACCGATCTCTAAAGCAACAACAGAATGATGTTCCTGGTGCATTTTTTGTCGAGTTTCAAATCAATGTTGACTTTGTCACTGACAGTTCAATGGCAAGCACACCTCCCTATTCAAAGGATGAATTTTGGCACTGTCTACTTTAGTTAATCCTTTTAAAAGTGCCTAAACATCAACGGTAGTATTTGGCTCTGCATGCATGATTTCTGGGCAACTACTCAAATCTTACTAAGCAATAATCTTTTTGTTTAATCATTCACTGCAAACATGTTACATAAAATAGACTGATAACAGAGTCACAAGGTTCTTTTTTCCACTGCTATTGTACAAATTATGAGACTTAAAAAGTTTTGGAAGATAGCAAGTGCAAAATTAAATTTCCTACTGCTGTGAGAAACAAGAATTTATTTCAGACAAATGGAATTGAGTCTTGCTGAGTTGCTAGTGCATGTCTTCCCATGGAAAATAGATCATCTTTTGGAAAACTCAGGTACTGAAGGGTTGCTGCATGTTTTGTTCAGTAACAGTAGGGGCGAGGCAGACATGATGCACCATTAGGAGCTGCATAAGCTTTTATGAAGGAAACGCTTGTGTACTGACAAAAAAAACTTCAACCAGTTCAAGAAAGCCATCATTGCATCCTCATTGAGAGAGATTCCTGGGTCTGAGATGAGGCAATGCTGATGCTCTAAGGCCCTCAGCAAGTCCATACTAGGAGCTGCATTGTATTAATCTCCACACAGACATTTGCCTGGTATGGGAATACACTGGCACTGCTACATACTCCATTGGCTGGCAGAGATTTCTCCCATCTGTCCTTCTGTTGTGCACTTAGAAGGTGCTTAAACTTATATGACTCTTCTGCTTCCTTGTTTTTATTTCTTGTTTGCCTCTTGCTTAAGACAACCTGTTGCCCAGGGGTTGGAATGTGTCACCCCTTTCTCCCCATGTGATCTGCTCTTCATGCCTGTGGTTCAGTTGCCATGAACCTCCTCCCTTGAGCACCCTGCTGCAAGTCACGATCAGCCAAAAGGAGCCAAAAACCATGTTTGCTCTGCAAGGAGACATTGCAAATGAAGCACTATTCATCTAGAGAAGGCAGAAAACACAGTGGTAGAAAATGCAGGTGTGACTGACGGATGTTATTGCAGAAGTGAACACTGTATTTGGGCAAGCCTTGGAGTTGTTTATTGTGTAAGTATAAAGCAGTTGATTGAATAGAAAGCAGTCTGGAAAAACAGGAAAGAAGGAATGGACTGTCTTGAGGTAATTCACCATTCAGCAGGCACAGGGGGATTGTTATTGGACACACCAAAGCTGCCATCTTTGACTTTCAGCCCCCTAGCAATTGGCCCAGAAGCCCGCCTTGAAACAAGGCAGGATGGAGGGCAGTCTACGAATGGCCTTAGGCAAAGGAGATGAGGAAAGTTAGCTGTGCTCGTTTCTCTCCAAACACTTTTTTATTGGATGAGGTGGGAGGGTGACAGGAAAAGTGAGCAGAAAGATAATTTTCACTCAGGCAATTTTGAAGATGCTAGGCCTTCTGGCAAATATTCCTGTAGGTGCCATAATTTGACATGTTGAGAAAGAATTTTGTTTTCAGAACGCTAAGTGATCCATGTGGAACTCTGGTCTCAGACACTTGAGCAGCAGAGTTACAGGTGTCTGAACTCTGCAACCTGTAGCATCATTGCAGGTGCAGAGACTTACAGCCCCACACTCACCCCCAGAGCAGAGCCAATGTACCTCAGGAAAGCTCAAGACCATGTAGTCTGATGCCTAAGACAATGTGTTGCCAGGTTTTAGCAGGGAAGATAAACTCTGCTGCAAGGACTGCATGTAAGGTAGCAAAGTGGTTGTAGCTTCCAACAATTTCCCTGCATGAAGAAGCCTTGCTATTTTTGTTTACAGGCATTCTCTAGGCTTTTAATGTTTCAAGGATCTCTAATGCATTTTTTGGCTGCAAGGTTTTCTACAAAAACCCATTTCTGACACTATTAAACTTATAGGTAAACCAGGTTAATCCATATAACATGTTTTGGTGCAAAGATTTCTCAATTTGAAGAATGGCATGCAAACAAGACCTGGGCTCTTAAGTGAGGGTTTTGTTGTTGTTAATGCAGTCTAATTTGTCAACCCCACTTTCAAGTCTCTGTTTTTCAGGATTTGTATTTCCTTCTTTTCCAGCACTGGTCTACAGGTACCTTACTGGCTTTTCCTTTTCTTTGCTACCTGTGGAAATAACTTTTCCCATGATAGCAGTATGATGAAGTATTCTTAAAGGGTTCACCTGCCAGTATTTGTCTCTACTGAAGCCCCCCTCCCTTTGTAAAAATCTTTTTTTTAATCTCAAAAATATGTCCAGTGGAGGTTCCCTCTGTTTTCCTATTACATTTGTTGAGTATAAAGGGGTTGCTTCACAGATAAATTGCTTTGGAATATGTCTGCATACATGTTTCTGTATGCCTTGGTGCATATATGTATAAATATACACAAACCTACTCATATATGTGTAAGGTACATGCACACATATTATTTCTATGCTAGTAGAAAGAAGTGCTAGTATAAGCAGAAGAAGTAGAAGAAATGCTAGTATAAACAGCTGCTATTTGTTCTTCTAGACTGTTCCTTTGGAATGTAAAATAGCAAGTTTTTGCAGAAGGCAGTATTGTTAGTAGCTGGAAAATTTTTGAGAGATAAGGAGGAAGAAGATGTTCGGCAACTTTATGATGCTGGAAGACAAAAAAAAGTGAGGAGAAAATATACCTAGAGATGGGTACTCAGCAGCACCTGAAGGTTTATGCTGCTTTGACTGTACTATAGGAGGAGGGAGTGTTTGCAATATGAAGTGCTCTCTTAGCATGCTTTCCAGTGTGTCCCATCCCCCTGCTCTCAAATCCAAACTGGGAAAAGATTTATAGTGTAGAGTAGGTGCAGTAAAAAGAGAACAAGACTCTCACTGGGATGCAGCAAATAAGAAAAGAGGCATGAAGGAAAAGTCTTCTGAATTACATATGAAGCCATGTGCACTTGTGGGCAAATAGTTCCATATAGTGCTTGCAGGTAACTCTCCAACCTCTCTCATGAACTGGGAAGTAGTTTAAGGCACTTTATACAGAAGAATGACGATGCAGTCCTTACCTGTAGGTATTTGTTATATTTACACATCTATGTCAGAAAAAAACTTTCTTACATCAAATCTAGCTTACACTGGAAGTTATTTTTCCACTGGCATTTGGAAAAAAAAACAGTGTTCTCATTTAACTGTGGGTTAAGAAAGCAGCACTAAATGTTGTGATTATTTTTGCATAGAGGCATAATTTGGAAGGGAATCTGGTCCTGTCTCAGAGACTTGTAGGTCTCATCTGCACTCAAATGCTGTTCTTCAAAGGTGAATGTGCGAAATACAGTCTGTCCTTATGGTCTCATTTATTTATGATTTATAAGCCCTGTGTCTTGCCTAACAGAGAATAGAAGAAAGCTAACTTAATTGAGAGCTGGTTATAAGCACTGTGAACAGAAACCTTTGTTCTCAAGAGCCAGCCACTGGAGCGTGTTAGCAGCGCATTTTCCAGATGAACTCCTTTCATGCCTTATTTTGTGACTAGAATGAAGAAACTAAGGAATGGATACCAAAAGCTTTCTATTTGTTTAAAGAAGTGTCTTGTCGCAACTGAAAATGTATTTACAGACCTTTAAGCTTCCTTGGAGATGCTAGCCAGTCTGCTCGTGTCCCTGTGGATCTATGGTCGTGTCTCTTCATTGCTTCCTGATATTTCACATAATCAGTCTCGGATTGTGTACTGCCCATTATAGGGGTTTATTCCTTGACAAAACCACAGGCAAGTAAGAAATAAAATGAAATTATTGCAAATAAGTAAATTGAGCTAACTGTACTTTGGGTCTTGCAGTCTTGTATCATCGGTATTTTTCCTGATAAGGTGATTAACCTTTACAGACCATAGTAAATGTTACCATAGCTGCTCTTATATGTGGAAGTAAACAGAGACATAAAGATGCTAAGTCACTATCTGAGCCATGTAGTGGATCAATAGTAGGCTGAAGCCAGGAATCCTTTCCAGGTTTTCATATGACCCCAGGACTTTCTGCCTTGTCGATTATTAAAGACTTTTAGCAATCTTCACTGCTGTGCCAAAACACGTTTTCATGTTCTTCCCCTTCCCCTTCCTTTAATTTAGTTTTTAATTCCATATTGTTGTAAATGTATGTCATTGTGATATTGGAGCAGTGTTTACCTCAGACCCATGAATGGCTGTGAGCAGAGGTGGGAGAGACTGGAGACTGTTTTGTTTAGCGCACATTGGTCTTGGGCTGCAAAGCTCAGTGAAGGCTTTAAACATTTGGTGTTTTGTATCTGGGGTTTTCATTTAGGCCCAAATGTTTTTCCTTGTGAAATATCAGCATGAAGAGTCCTCCTCTGCAGAGTTGTCTCTCCTGGCCTTTGTGAGACACACTGCATCTCTGGAAGCTGAGGCCTGCAGAAATGACATGACACAGTCCAGGCGTACAAGAAGTCAGTGGAAAATGCAAAGGTATAACTTGCCTTTCCTAGTTCAGCTTTTCTGCTGGACCACAGGCACCAACAAAATCAAATGTTCCAGGTAGGAAAATACAAATGGATAGCAGAGATAGGGAAATCCCGTCACAGTCATTTGGCCTTGTGTTCCCTTGCACAATCCTTCTGGCAGAGATTGGCTGGCAGCAGCACAGGCCAGGTCCAGGGTGAAAAGAGACACTACTAGAACATCTGCTCAAGTCATCACTGAGAAACCTGGAAAATTCAACCAACCTTTCTGCTGCTGTGAGCTAATTTGCCCTGCTTGCAAGTATAAGTCACTTGGGTTTTTTTCAAAGTTTTTTTATTAAATGGAGAAAAAGCCCATAGAGACAGGTCAAAGATGCAGCTACAATATGCTTCAATGTATATACCTAGTCCATAACTGTACATCCCAGTGCCTTACCTGGTTTTCTCTAGTATATTACCAATTGCCTCTTCTTTAACACGTTCTGGTTTTTCAGCTCTTAGCTTAGAGTCACTGCAGCACTGGGGGCTTACTGTCTGAGAAATACCCGTACAAATTCATTTTGCAAGAGGCATCCACTTAGTTATATTTTTATGATGGTGTTTTTGACTTTTTTTTAGGTGTGATTTTTTGCATGTTGGTGCTGAATTTTTTGCCAGAATTTTGAATTTTTGTCAGACATTTGACCCAGACTTTTACCATATTAAAAATGAATTTTTGTCTCTGTTTTATTAAAAAAAAAAAATGCCTTGTGCATTGCAATGACATAGGTAAAATAAGTTTTTCGGGCTTGTCCCTTGGTCCCCTTCATTTACCTCACTTATTTTATGAGATATAATCAGAACTTGGTGCTTCTGGATGTGTGTGTGGGGACTTTTCTGGACTTTGGTGTGTTGGGGCTGTCTGTTATTTCCCAGCCACCAAGCTTAACTGCTGTGAAGATTATAAATATATTATCTGAGAAGATGCTCTTGTATGTCTAAGAAACCATTCATCTAAAAAGCAACAGACAAAATGCAATACTCCTGCTTAATTCTTCTCTTCATTGTAGTCCCATTGCAATGTTTTATAGAAGTAAGACTGAGGCTTTTCTCCTCAGACGAGGACATGAGGCATGCTCTGTTTCCCTGGCAGTTCTGCAGTGTTGTGCTGACATGGCAACTTCGGATGCTGATTCTTCTCTCCAGAACAGTGCTGTCTAAGGCACAGCTTCCTGACTCCACAGAGTCTCAGTCCTCCTTTCTTTTGTGCAGCAGAATTAACTGGCAGTGGATTCAGACTCTCAGTGTCATATTTTCATCAGTATTTGCAGCAAGCACTGTCTTTCCTTGTTCCCTTTTTCTAACTGGCCTGTTTGTTTGAAAGTATAAATGTGCAATATGAAAGTGATGAAAACGGTGACAAAATACGAGAATGCAATAAAGTTATTTTGATTGAGATTCCAGTAGGATGATGAGCTAGATTGAAGGTACAAGTAACTAACTCCAGCGTGACGCCCACTTGGGATGGATTTCTGCCTTTCCCTCACTCCACTGTCTCTTACTCCTGCATGAGCCTGTTCCATAGCCTTGCAGAAAACTTGGGGAGAATAGGTCTGGTGTTATTTTTATTCTGCAAGGTTAGTGAGTGGAACTGGCTTATGGAGGTGTCTGATGATTGGAAGGGCTAGGGTGGAGATTGAATTACGTGGCTAAAACCAGGACTTGCACAGGCAGGACAGGAGCGATAGAAAGAAGAAAAAGGGAAATGGAGTCAGAAAGGGGAAAAAAAGCCTTGCCTGTTTAGTGAAGGGAATATATTCAATTAGTTCAGCTGACTGGAACTGCAGTCCTGGTGTTTAGCCTTATTATTTCTGCTTCCACTCTCTCATCCTTTAGTCAGGCTCTTCTAATTAGTAAGGCCTTCACAGTAGGCAATGTGCATAATCTTGTGGGTGGACTCTGAGATACAGTGGGAACACTGATGTAGTAATAGTAAGTCCGGTAGGTCCAGCTCAGCTACTGGACTGGTAACTGTCGGGTTTGTTCCTCCATCTAAATGATAGTGGCTCTTTTTAGTGTGCATCATAGGAGTGATATCCTCTCTTGTTTAAAGAAAACAGAACACTTAGTTTTTCTAGGTAGCCTGCACTTTGCAAAATAAGCAGAACCAACAGGTAAAGAATTTCCTGACTTGTGAAGCAGAAGCTGGGTGAAAACCACAAGTGAATTGGAGCAATGGCTGTTCCAAATATTTTGAGTACATGCAGAATCAAGGCACAGGTACAGGGAGAAGTAGGGAGGCACAGGCCCCTTCTGTTTATGAGGCTGCAATCTTCAAACCATACTCCCCCCTTAGATTTAGGCTAATTGGATTTTTTAAGTCTATTTCTTTTTCATACTTTTGAAAATGAAATATTAATAACCTGCCACAGCAGCTGGTGTCATATACAGAGTGGTGGACTCTGTGCCTTTGAGATTAAGCCTTCTAATAAATCACACAAGTATTTGCTTGCTTGTTGCTGCACAGAGTGGACGAGGTGTAATGTAAGAAGTGGCATTCCAGACGCGGAGTGACCTAAACTGTGCCTTTAGACATACCAAATTAGGTTCACTTAGTTCTTTGTGTAGTTTCATTTCGGAAAAGACCTGTGGTGTCCTTCCTTGTGCAGAGCTAGCAGGGAATGAACTGTGGCAGCTGAGGCAACATTTGGCTTGAAGGGTAAGAGCTGCCAACAGCTGAGTGCCTCGGGGAAACACAGCCTAGTCAGTTCTGCTTTGGCATGGGGACAACCTCCAGCTAAAGTTAAAGTTACTTCCCTCAACAAATAGGTGTTTACTGAAGAATAAAATTAAAACAAAACAAAAAAACGCCCATCGTCATTACAAACAAGAGATTTATTTTTATGGAACAATTATTCAAGGATCATGAAACAGAAAATAAGCCAGCTTGGGGATGTTGGAAAGAATTACACCAGAAACATCAATATTAATGTAGCAAATTGTGGAAAACATGAAATTAGATAAAGTGCTCAATTTTCAGTCATATCAGTAGGATCATTAGCAGCAATTAGGAAACAGTGGAATTCAAGGTATTAAAATTGAAGAGGAAATAAATATATTTTGGTTTTTTTTCTGAAGTACAAACTATTTGGAAAGCCTTCAGTGTCCTCCATGGCATGGAGTTGTGCATGTATTAAGAAAGAGAAGCAGGGCTTGTATGCTGCCATTGAAATTTAACACTGACACCGAGGCAAGTTGGTCTGAAATATCTGCAGCACAGATAGGCACTGGTTCCATGCATGGTTTATGCAGTGGTCCTCTCCTTTTAGTAACCTACCCAGTGTTAGCATTTATGTGTCAGGATCCCATGCGACTTGTGTGCAACTCTTCATCACCACTGACAAAAAGTACCAGCACTGCTTTGACAGGATCAGGCAGTAACTCCCACAACTCTCAAAACAATTAAAATCCATGGGAATGCAAGCTGGGCTGTCCCTGGGAACCTCATTTTGAGAGACCTTCAGGTTAAATTCAATCAATCAGTGTGTTTGAAATTATATATACTTTACTTGCATATTTTGTAGACTGATAGGGTTCAATCAATAAACTTCTGGAAAAGAGAATTTAAAATCTTACTCTAAATAAATATTTATAAAAGTTGCTTTATTCATAGAAAATGAGATTCTTCATTTTCTTTGAATTTATAGTGAGAGTGCCCTGCGTGGACATTGTGTCTCTACACGTAAAGTGGTAGACTCTTAACAGAGTATTGCTGACATTAGCAAAGCTACTCCAATTTACATCAGCTGGGAATATGGTCCATAGGACCTAAGTTACACTAGAAGATAATAACGATTTTTTTTAAAGCATTGTTTAGTGAATTCAGCCATTAAAACATGGGAAGTAATTAACATCTCAATATTACATATTGAAATTTAAAATATTGTAAAAATAGCATGTTATGCATATATTTTTAAACTTAATAGGATTGGTATTTGCTTTATGGCAGTTAAGCAAATCAGATTCTGCATAATATGGGTAAATCTGCAGTTTTGACCAAGTTTGTGTACCTATGTCATGCCTGCCGTCAGCATCAAGGTATTTCTGTATCGCTTGTCCATTCTGTCACATCTAGATTTCAAGCCACATGGTACAGTTCTCATGTATCTGAAAAGGTATTTTAAACCTACTGAAGCTAATAGGAATTTAGCCAGTTTATGGAAGGCATGACTAGGCTTCAAACAGATCCTAGGACTCAGACTATTGCACTCACTCTTCATCTCAAAAGCAAGACGGACACAAATTCAAACTGAACGAAGAAACTTTCCCTCTTCATGTTCTTATTCTTTTACTTGGCACCGAGCGTTTTTTCGAATAAATCCCATTTTCTTGTCGGCAGGCAGCTCCATTCACGTGGCCAATGCTTTCACTTGCACCTTCTGGTTGAGAACTCTCTTCAGTTGTCTGAAACAGAAAGGAGATGTCAGTGGAGGCATGTGTGTGTCTTCCACCAGGCAGCCACTTGACCTGGTTCCCATTAGGTAGCTCTGCCTGACTCTCTATTATTGCCACAACTTCTTAGTTCTGAAAGAAATTGAACTGATTGTGTAAAAATGTCTGTAAGAGTAGGCTTGCACGCCAAACCTAGTAAAATCTAGATAAATAGCCAATAACTCATCAGGTCTCTGCTTAATTACTACATCCCTAGGCAGAGGAGCTATTGCGTTCCCACCCCCACAACACCACCGGAAAATCCACCAAAGTGCAGTTCAGCAAGCTTTCCTGTGTAGAGGTTTTTAAGGGTGTGAGAAATCATACATGATTTATCCAAAGCTGGGGCTGCAACTTAAGTCCTAAGTTGGATGCGTGTCAGCCATTCATACTCAAAGAGCTATGGTGGAAACAAAACCCTCGGAACTCTCTGAAAACTTGGACACCTTCCAGGCTGCAGGCTGGCTTAGAAAGCCAAATATCTTTCAGCAGCATGTAATACCAAGAACCAGTAGTTGCTGACTGCTGGGCTCATGACTTTGTCCAGCCCAAAGTCTGGTTGGTCTTGTTTGCATACAGGCAGATAAGGCGAGGGGCTTGCCTATAACATGTTGTAAGTCTGGATTACTCAGCTCTTTTTAGATTCACCCCAGTGAGACAGGGTAAATCCTCTCAGGTTTCTAGTAGTGAGTTACTCTCTGAGCTCAGTTTCAAGGCACAGAGCCGCTCACACTACCAAAAATGAAGGCATGCTCTACGAAAGTAATTTATACTTGCTTTGCCAAACACCTATCTGAAAAAGAGTTAAAAAAATTTGAAAACATACTTTTCTTTTACACTGTACATTTGTAGGTGCATTATTTTCTGTCTTCATTCCAGTGGCCTCTTCCATTTCTGAAAAAAAAGTAATAAAATAATTAAATTAAAAAGAAGCGGAGGGGGAATTAAGCATACAGTCTATTTAGTAGCTGGCTGAAGTAAAAAAAATCAGCTATTCCTCTGGGCATTTATCACACAGAAGAAAAACTGAAGAGTGATGAATACTTCCTAAAACATTTTTTGAGGCAATGTGATTAATCTATCAGGACTGTATAGCTTGGGGGTATTTAGAGAAAAGAATGAAGTTAGCAACTTGACTGTAGCACAGGGGTATCAGAGAGACCTTTCAGAGTGGAGTTCTGCCTTTGTCCAGCAGGTTCTCGGAAGTCTAACTTTAGTTGTTATATTTTCAGAAGATGAGAGCATTTAATGTATAACAGGGTCCAAGAGCCCTTATACTAACAGTATAACTGATGTTATTTTCCCCTGGGTTGGTCCTCAGGTAAAAGACAAATAGAGCCTGAAAACCTTTAGGCTAAATTTGAGTGAGACAATCACGTTCCAGTGCACTAGTTAAAAAAAACAAACAAAAAGAAAAAAAAAAAAGGTAGAGCACATTATGGAAAGTTACACCAGTGTATCTGCAGTGTCTTTTGGGCCTGTGCTGAATTAATATAATCACTCCTTAACAAACAGCATATGTGACCAGAAATGAGTAATAACACTGAATCTGTGAGAGAACGGCTCAAGAGCAGGATTTTGCCTAAAAGTTTGGATGAAGTACATAAGGGGCTTTGTATTTATTTATAATAATTGTCATTAAGAACAGCAGTTTGATGAGTGGTAAGAAATGCAGTTGATTACTTTCCCTTGCGTGTAATGGCCTAGGCTATGATGGTGTTTCTTTGGGAAATGAAAAAAGAAGAGTATTCCTTTGAGCCTTAGGACACACATACCTGTAAGAAGAGCATCAATTGTCTCCACTGTGTGTTTTGCATCTTCCATTGTGAAACACATTGGTGGTTTAAATTTTAAAATATTTCTGTAGGGTCCATCTGCACTAAGAAGGATTTGATGCTCTTTGAGTCTGTGGAAAGAGGAAACACCTATGTTAGACACAGGTATAAAACTACGTTGTGTCCTGTCACTTCCGTCAAGCTGAGACAGATTTTGAAAGTTTTCTTTTTTTAGTACTATGTTATCAAAAACTACACAAATTTAAAATCAAATTAATAACTAACTGCTGGAGAATATTAGGAGGGTTTGATCACTGCACATAGTCTTTAAGAACTACTTACTTGTAAATAAGATTAAGGGCTTCAGCTGTGGCTGGTGTTCGCTTTTGCTTATCTTTCACCAGATCCACTCCAACAAACAATCCAACACCCCTGGAGTAGAAAAGAAGAGTACAGACAAGTGAAATCCAGTGTCAGTAAACCAAGCCTTCTGCTGCAAACGCAATACCTGTTTCTAACAACTGTAATTCCCTTCCCTAGAGCACATATGGGGAAAGGACCATGAGAGAGGAGACTTTGTCTTTGGTCGCCTTTTGGCGACTTCACACAATCAAATGGGATAACAGATATTTCTGGATAAATAAATTTACCTGGCTTATTAACGCTACATGGCCAGATAAGAATGACAGAATAATTTTCTTTCATTCTTATCCTGAAAATCGCAAGCCAGGGACACAAATAATGAAAAAAAAGAAGTATAAAAACCCCACAGCACAACCCCTTCCCCCCAAAAAACCTGAAGGCACTTATCAATGGTAGTAACATGAGATAAGGAAAATCCATAGTAACATCTCCCAAGGAAATGGACCAGAGATTTGAACAAGGTCTCTGCATCATTACAGCAGTATGCTGACAACTTGGTTATTCCAAGTGGATGGCTCTTTCTCCTACTCTCCCGGAACTTTTCTAGCGGCTATGCTTGTAACTAATTAAGCAGATGGATGGACAACTTTTTTTAAAAAAAAAATTGCCTTACAATACCAATTTTGGGAAGTCTGTTTTAAAAGAGAGGTGTAGCAAAATCATGACAAGTTTCTGTGTTCCACTCACACCAAGTTTGTTGCTTTTTCTAGCACAGTTACTTTCTTCTCTGACATTGCTGTAATGCACCCACCTGATATCTCCCACTAAGGGATGTTTCTCCTTTTGCTCAGCCAGCAACTCCAGGAGGTAATTTCCTACACGTGTGGCATTTCCTTGGAGATCTTCCTTCTCTATTACATCCAGCACAGCCAAGCCAATGGCACAAGACACTGGGTTGCCTCCAAACTGATAGCAAAGACAAAACAAAAGAAGTCATCAAAATCAAAACCCATCAAACAAAGCATTCATCTATGGCTATCCATGTTGTTTTCACTTGCCCTCTCCTGCTTGGCATGTCATGAGGAAAGCTTGAAAAGGTGGGGATTTTGTGCCATTCAGGCTGTGGAACACCGTCCCCTACACTTGGGCAAGGGAAGGGCTCCCTCTTCCTCGGGTTCAGGTTGCAGTAATTTGAAGACTTCAGGACTGAAGCATTCAGCTTATTGCGTGTGCAGGCAAAATGCTCCTGGGAAGAGCAGCAGATGATAGGTTTGATATATTTTGAACCAGAGAGTATAAATCCCATTAAAAACAGGGGAATTTGTGGTAGCTGGGAAGAAGGCTGAGTCATAGGAACAGAAAGAGGGCTCAGTAAATGAGAAGACTGAACCTCTGTGGCATGCATGCAGATGAAATGTTTCCTGGTAAAGGGTCACTGTCTTGTTAGGTGTCAGCTGCAGAGCAAGGTCTGCCAGGGCATGAGCTCCACCAGCACAGAGCCTATTCTAGAAAATGAAATTTTACACAATCAATATTTCAGAGAGGGAGAGAGAAAGAGACATAAGGAAGAATTTATCTGTATGGATGTGAGCTGAGATGCATGACCTGCCAGAGAGCTTGTGCTGGTCCATATGATGATGTACCACTTGATACAGAGCATATTTCAAAGCCTCTCCATTTGCTTTTAGATACTAGACTGTTGTTGACTCGAGTCTTAGTAATGTGATGCAGTGATGGATGCAGATGCTATCTGGACCACCTGGAAAACTTCTAACTGCTAAATGCACACCAAAAGAAAAAAAAAGGCAAAGCTTCACCTACGAACTTACTGTATTGAAATACTCCAGTCCAGAAGCACCAAAACCTTCAGCAATTTCCCTTGTTGTGATCACACAAGACATAGGGTGTCCATTGCCAATGGGCTTTCCCATGGTGACAATGTCAGGCACAAAGTCTTCACCTTGCAGCTGGAATGCCCAAAAATGCTTCCCAACTCTGCCAAAGCCAACCTGGACCTCATCAGCTATGAACACTCCACCCGCTGCACGCACGTACCTGAAAACAAACACAATAGCTTGAAAGTCTAGTGCTGCAGAACACGGCTAGGCAATCAAGGACAAGGCAGTCTGCATCACAGAAATTCTGCAGTGTGAAACCAAGTCAGGAAAAAAGAAAGAATACAGTTATAGCTATTTTACAGCTATGAAAATTTTAGTATGCTACATGTTAAGGAAAATACTTGACATTTTAATGTCAAATAGGAGTACTGTCAAATAGGAGTACTGTAATGGTACTGCAGGATTATAACTTCATCTTCCATCAAACTTACAGCTGAGGATTAAAGATAGGTAAAGAATGGCAATTATCTAGCTAAAAAAATTATCTGATATTCCACAAAAAAAAAATTGAAATCATACTCTTCAATAAGCAGAAATGAACCACAGATAGCCAAGAACAGGAGAGGTTAACAGCTGAATTGATTAGATAAGTCTACAGTGAAAAAAGCTGTTTCTTTGGTTAATTTTCCCATTATGCCCTTGTGAAGTGCTGTACGTACTCTGCCACTTTCTGGAAATAGCCCACAGGTGGAATTACTTGGCCTCCACAGCTCTGCATGGATTCAGCTATGAAGGCAGCAATCTACAAGAGACAAACTCATGTGAGAGCTGTGTTCATCTACTTGGCCTTGGCACAGACATCTAACAGTCTAGAAATAAATGTTTAAATGTGGGCCTTAATTTAATCACCCAATGGGCTGAACAACTGAAAGCTCTTGAAAACAGCTATGGCTAAAGGATTTATTCATTTTGTAATCGGGAGTGCCCAAATTTGCAGTAGCCAGGGCCACCTTTGCAGCCTGATGGGAATGCATGGATCTCCATTAAGCCCTTGTCCTACAGCTGTTGAATTGGATGACACTTCCTGGTGTCAGTGGATGTTAGATAATGCTCCTGGGAGCTACATAAATTTATTCACAAATGTCAGTTTACAGGAGACACACAACAGTGGGTGCCATTTTCTCTAAGAAGTTAATAAAGCTTGCAGGTATATGTGGTTTTTTGTTGAATCCTGAACACCAGGTAGAGGTGGGTAGAAGCTGAACTCTAAGATGACCTGTGGCTAGCCTTTGGGCACCCCTGCCTAGTGCAAATAACTATGCAAATAAAATGTCAGCACAAGGCACTTGACAAAAGAAGAGAAAAATTCTACAGATGAAATAATTCCAGTTGCTAGGGATGAAAAAGAAAGTTATTTCAAGTCAGGAAGGGTAAGAGCAGCAGATCAGACACACTGGAACATCAAAATTCGTTTCTTGTCAACAGCAGAGGTCTATGCAGCAGAGATACAATATTACCCCAAGGTCTCAGCATAAGTCTGCTATTTAAGGGATTGCATCCCCACACCACTTGTGAACCCCTCCCTGAGCATCAAGAGGTCTCTGTGCTGGTGCAGTCTTCCTGGAAACAAGGCCGAGCAGTAACGTGTAAAGAACCGTACACTACATTTGAGTATACGGCCAAAGAGCACGAAGCGTCCCATAGCATGTGAGGCTTAGCCTTTAGCACAACTTGTCCTGCCACAGGTCTATGTCACCAAAACCTAAGAAATATGCAGAAGAAAGGAAACAAGGGAAGAAAAAACAAAACTATCCGTTAGTGGAGAATAAAAAAAAGTTGATGAAGAAACTAAAAGAAGGGTGATGTAAGTCCGTTGGACTAGAAGGGAACACGTTCCAGTCTCCGCTGAAGTCTTCTGGGACTTCAGCGGGCTTTGGACCAAGCCCTACATGTCTTAACACACTAATGCCATCATATAAAACATTAATACACATTTTAGGTACACCTGTGCAGAAGTTGTCTGTTTTTATCAACGTCATACTGTGTATGATTGAAAGTTTCACCTTTTCATATGACTTCGAAGTTATCTTAAGCTAATAGGCTCAGAAATGTAGTATCAAGATTTTATCCCATGTATTTTCTCCATGTCCTGGAATTTTTTATATATCCTTGCTAGAATTTGTGATGTAGTTTCTCAGCTGACCTCAAACCTTTCCCTACGATATTTACAATCTACCAATTCAATGCATAAAATAGGAAATTTAACAGCTTTGATTGTATCTGCTTATATAAAACTGTGTTATTGATCCATTCATTGATGCCTAGAAAAATTATAATAAGAGCATCAGGTAGAAAATTGGCCCATTTTGAACAGAACCCATCACAAAAAAAATGAAGGGAGAGGGAAGCACATGAAATAGGGAAAGAAATAATTCCTTAGTTGCCTGTTACATGCCCTCATGCCATAACAGATGAAGCCTCAGCATTTCTAGAGCACAAAACACACACCTTGCGTCCATTCTTCTGTGTTTCTTCAATAACCTTTTTCACCTCTTCAGCATAAGCACTGGCTGGATCTGGGTGGTCTTCCCTATATTTCCCTCTGTAGATATCTGGAGAAGGAGCCTGAAAAGACCAATTTATTTATTTGTTTTTATAAAGGCCATCCTTCTGTGAAACATTTACTTTCTTTTCTATTGCTTCACTTTATTGGCTTTCCACACAAATAGGCAATAAGAGTTAGTACAGCCTGAATGTTTGCTTTGAGTTGCAAAAATGCTTACTGGAGCTTAAATCAATCTGGGCCTGTCATGCGCTCAATATTAGTGAATGCAGCTGTTGTAAGAACCATCATCTACCTCATCCACCTTTCAAGACTGTCCTTCCTCTCCCTCAAGACACAATAATGAGTACCCATCCACCACCTTATTTCAGATTCTCACAGAAGATCCATTTCTGCAACTGGAGAGTGGGGTTTTCCAGTCTGTCACTTCCCTACCAGCATTTTAGTCATGATACAAATCTGTATGACATCCAAGCCTCTACAAATGGTGTTAGGAAAGGTTCAGTAACTAAGAGAAAGGAAGTGGTATAAAAAAGGGGATACTACTTTGGCAGTGTGGTTAATACAAGGAAGTCTAGATAGAAAAGACCTGATCGGTGTACATTTCTGGACTGAGAAAAATCTTTGTCTTTTTAAGATACACAAGTTTATGTGAAAAATCACACTCCCTTAGACACCCATGAGTCCTATACCCAAATCCGTGTAAACTTGTGCAATCTGCCTTTCCAGTTTTTGGAACTAGACTCAAAGTCCTGCATATCTTTAGCCAAACCAACACAATGGATATTGGCTAATTTCACCAAATTGTGTAACTGTACAATGCAGTGACTAAGAAAACCTGCAGCACAATGAAGGAAACCAGCCTCACAGCTGAATACCTTCTTAGAAATCCAAAAGCAAACAATTTTGCTGTATTTATTCCACTGAAAATCAGCCAAGCATATGTACACTAGCATCAGCAAAACAGAATGAAAGTATATTTACACCAAAGTGGGTAATTCAATATGCTGCATAACAGGCAAAAAAAGAAAAAAACAAAACAAAACAAAACAAAAACCACAACAAAAACTTACCACATGCACATACTCCTTCTTGCTGTCCTTTCCCAGCTGATTAAATTTATAGGGACTGATGTCAATCAGAGATGTAACATGGCCATGGTAAGCACTGCGTGAGTGTTAAATATCCAAGTCACTTTTCACCAAATGTATAGAAGAGCTAAATTTACAACTGTGCCCATAATAATCCAGAATAAGCAACTGTATCTGCAACACAGTAGCATTGTTTGTGAAGGGATCTTGATTTAATTTACTCAGGCTTTTTCTCAAAGACAACATGAAATTGCTGTGGACTTTAATTCACTAGCAAGAGTGGAAACAGGATAAAATCAAGTGCTGGCATGGGGACAGACCAAGATGATGTCCCCTGGACTGCACTGACTTCAAGGTGGCTGCCCTAGCAGCCTTACCTAGAGCAGAAGGGTGGGTCCAGCTCCTTCATTTCCAACCCATGGGCCCCACTCTGGGCAGCCCAAGCTTTGCAAGCTAGACCCCAACAACATCGTGAAGACTCTCAGGAGTGTGCATTGCATTGAGAAGTGGGGACCTTATGCAGCAGCAGCACACCACTATCTGCCCTGAAGGCACTGCAGGAGAGAGGGCTTGGCAGAAGCCACTGTCAAGAAAAGGATATTGTTTGAATATAAAAGTTTCATACTGCAGAGTATGCTAAAGCTGGCTACTACTGAGGCCAATTGATTTAGAAATGAGGAATCAGAGCCTTTTGTAGCATCTTTATTGAGAGAATAATAAACACTTTTGTTCAGCCAAAAAGTTGAAGCGAAGCGAACCTCAAGCCAAATCAAAGACGTGTCACAATCTCTTAGTAGAACACACATAGGTTAGTGTGTGGCTGACGGGTCTGAACATAGCTGAGTCAAACAAGCTTTATGCTGTTCAGATAGAGACATGTGCCCTTGCAGTTGCTCTGGCTGGACTTTCTAATCACAACCTGAGAAGAAAATCCAGCACTACAGCAACATCACCAAACCTACAGCTGCGTCTAGGATAGGAAAACCCTGAAATGTGGTCAGCCACCTACCCTGTGGCTGGCAGCCCTCTCAATGCCTCCTGATTTTGCAGCCACTTGGTTTTGTGTGCATACTTGTGTTCACTGGAGGAGAGCTGAGCATCATTGCAGCACTGCTGCAGAACTACAGGATTTTTCTTCTTGATCAGTGAATACTTATTTGTGCAAAACGAAACATGTCCAGCAATGTGTGACGAACAGAAAGCCCTTTTCCAGAGCAGCCCAGTAGCCAGACCACTCACTGCTGTGAAATCAGCATTTAAGTCTCTGGCCTGAATTGCTTTGGGAGTCGCTGTGGGAAATGCCCTCTAACAGGTGACTGACCTTCTGGGGTGACCAACAAGCTTATTTTTCAGAGATCTTCAAAATTTGTGTTTATCCAAATGTGAAAAAGGAATTTCCCGACCTGTTCTAAAACAAAAGCAACTTTTCTTTCAGCAGGCAGTAGAGTGCAAACAGCAGGGGGTTTCTGCAAAGCTGCTTCTGAAGTAATGGCAGGAGTTGCCGGCTGCATTCACACGAGCTACTCTGTGTACTTACTTTTCCAGGGTGATCACATCTTGGTGCCCACGGTACTGCCGAGCCAGTCGTAAAGCAAGATCATTTGCTTCAGACCTGCATAACAACAGATACAGCAGCAAAACAGTGAAGGAGCGCTTCCAATTAAAAGGGTATTCCGACAGAAGACAACGCATGGGACTCATGGATGTAATAAATCAACACAGCAGACTCTTGTTACTCTACAGATTACAATGCTAAGGTTGAGACTATAAGTGCCATGTAAGGGGGCAAGGAAAAAACAGCCCTTTGTATAAACAGCAAACAAAGAGATGCTTTATTTCCCTCCCCCAGTTTGCCTGTAGATATTTACCTCCCCTTGGTACAAAGGAGACCAATTTGCAGCTGAGAACACAATGCAGCCACTAACCCTCAAAAAGCAATGCCCCATCTCCCACACTGCACAAGTCTGTTCTCCCCAGTGCTTGCACCATCATAAATCTGCACCCTGGAAGAAGACTCAAGCTTCCAGCCTGATCTGTCACAGCCCCTCTGCTCACAGGTCCCTGCATGTTGTCTATTCTGGACATGTAAATGATCACAGACTACCAAACTGCCTAAAGAAGACTAACTTGTTTCTAAGGTTATCTGTCAATTTACAGATGGCATTCATCAGTCTGTACGTAACAATTCTTGCTTTTTTCCCCCCAGTTTTTTTGCATAGCATTCAGCAGGCCAGTTTCATGTTTTGGCTCTCTTGCTTTGAAGCATCACTCTAAAAATGATGGCTGCAAATAGGAAGTAAGTTTTAATCAGTGCTGGATATATTTTTGTTGCATGTTACTAAGTCCTACTCAGTAAGACTCAGACCAAGCTGCATTGTCTGTCTGAAACAGGAGAAAAATAGTCATAAAAAATAGTCATATAAAAATTACAATTCAGACCTACCCAGAGTTAACAAAGTAGCAAACAGAGAGTTTCTCGGGCAGGGTGGCTGTGAGACGCTGTGCATACTGAACAAGGTTGTCATGCAGGAAGCGGGAGTTTGTGTTGAGCAGTTCCATCTGTTTTGTTGCAGCCTTTATCACATACGGATGACTGTGGCCCACTAAAGAGGAAAATAATTAGTTATTACTAGCAAGCAGTCAATTACTGAACCACAGAAGGATGTTCAGAGAAGTGCTGTGAACATCATCACTTGGCAGAAACGTGTCCTGATCCCTACTGGAAATCAAGGAATGGAAGCAGTCTCAGAAGTCAAACTGCTTACCATGTGCAACGTTGTTGATGCAGTCTAAGTATTTCTCTCCTTTCTCATCAAACATATATTGGCCCTGAGCACGCACTATCTTCAGAGGGTCCTTGGCATAGAAAACTTTACAGGAAGGCCTAAAACATAATAAATATAACACCGTTTTAGTTTTCTCATTTTTCCCCCTCTCCTTTGAGTGCTGACAGGGTTGATTCTTCTCTTCTTCGAAGAACTTGTGAATCATTCAGGTGGTGGTCAAGCAGGGGCTCTTGCTCACAGTGAAAAGCCATGCATTTCCCCAGACACAGTGGCAACAGAAGCTGGTCTTTAATAAGGGTGTTTTCAAAGCTTGACTCTGCCTGCAACTGATTTCACAGGAGAACAGCGTCTGCACATCATTCCAGGTCCTTATATGTCCTGCCATATTTCTAAGCTGTAGCTCTGTTTACATGCCTTACAGACATCTATGGCCAAGTAACTCACTGGGACTAAAGTAAGCTATAGCCAAAAAATCATTACGCAATGGATGACTGTAGCATATAGAGGTCACAGTCAAGAACAAAACACTAATGCCTTGCAGGCTTTATTTTCAGAGGTGCCGAGCAGATCCTAAAACCCTCATGCTCTCACCCTGTCTGCTTTGGATAAAATGTTTAAAAGCAGCTTTTTATAAGCATCTAAATCACACTGACTTCCAGCAGAACTCAAGCTCCGTATAAAATTAACCAAAGTACTCTTTAAACGCTCTTTTTTCTTTCTTTTTTTTTTCCTCCCCACTCTTGGAGAACATGCCAGCTATGTAATTACGTTGAATGATATTACTGAGCAGAAGGAAAGTCTTCTGAACTTTTAGCAATGTTTATATGACCTTGGATAAACACAGTTGTTTCCAGGTAAGTCAGAGTTATTGTTGAGTATAGTGAGGTTATGAACTTGTAAAGCCTAAATGTGACTCCTGGATAGGGAAGTAGTTTGCTTTCTTTCTCACAGCTTCTAGCCCTGTTGCATAGTTCTTTTCTGACATCTTCAGCTATTTCTCTGCTATACTTTGAAAGCAATGGCCATCATCATTGGCCATTTCTTGACTACAGGTTTCTTTCTCTAACCTGTCAGTTCATTCTGTGAAAGTTTTTTTTTGTTCGCCCAGCACTGCTCAATCCTACAATCCTTGCACAGGATTGCAAGGATTGCAATCCTTGTGCTCCCTTAACATTGAGCTGGCCCCTAAAAAGTGGTTGATTTTCTCTCTTTATGAGGCCATGACTTTAATGAATCTTTTGTGAGTTATGAACTTTTACTAAGCTTTCTATATATGCTACATATTTAAGATGCGATCAGCAAAAGAGATCTGTTTTTACAACCTGGACTTATTTTTCACTTGGCAACATCCACTGAAGAAATAATTAAATCTGCACATCCTTAGGAACTAACATTGCCATACAGAGGGATCAGATACGTGCACAGCCTATTGCACAGGACTATTGCTCAGGTCACAACCTCTGGCAGCCCTCCTGCACGTCCCTCAGCTACACTCAGCTTAAGGAATAGCCACAGCTCCATTCAACAGAGCCGGCTGTTTTGCAGGTGCATGCACAAAAACCCTCAAACCCAACCCTGCACAGCCTCATTTTAGACATACACCTGGGTACCACCTTCCGGCTGCTTGCTTTGATCTGTTGGAAAAGTGAATGATGCGTTTGATGTCAATGTTTTAGCATCCCCCCCGCCCGCCAAGACTTCCCAAGTCAGAGGGCTGAGAGGTCCTCTGTGTCTCCATGTCCCCCTCCCCGCTGGGTCTCGCCGCGGGGCCGGAGGGGCTGCCCAGCACTGGCAGCCCCGGGGCAGCGCCGAGCGGGTCCGGACGGGCGCTGCCACCAGAGGCTGACCTTCCTCCTCGTCCTCCTCCCCTCTGCCCCGCTCCCGGCCCCGCCGCCGCCCCTACCCGATGTGCTTCCTCCGAAGGGCGAGGGTCTCCGCCTTGCTGTAGAGCTCCTCCATCCCGCCGCAGGCTGGGCACGGCACGGCACGGCACGGCACGGCACGGCACGGCACGGCACGGCACGGCACGGCACGGCACGGGAGAACACCGTCCGTCCCAGCTGCCCGAGGATTCCCCGCCTCTTATGCCGGCGCCGGCCCCGGCCAAACCCCTCCTCCCGGCCGCCCTCCCTCCCGCCTTCCCCGGCGGGACGGGACGGGACAGGACGGGATGTCCCGTCCCGACCGCTCCCCCATCCCCCTGGGTTTTCCTTTCGGGGGACTCATGTTTCCTGTCGAGCTGAGGCGGGCCAACCGCGGGTGAGCCCCGTGCCTTGGAGTTTTGTTGGTTTTTTGGGTTTTTTTCCTAGGGGTGCAAACCAGCACAAACTCGCGAAACAACGGACTTGGTGCGTGGGGGCGGCGGGAGAGGCGGGCGGGTGCTCAGCTCCCGTCCTGNGGGGGGGGCGGAAGGGGGAGGAACACAAAGCGGATTACTTAATCAAAATCAGGGTCATAATTCAATGTCCCTCTCTGCTTCTTATGTCCCAAAATCTGTTTGTAAGAGTAAGCTATTACTTGTATACGTCCATCAAAGCCAGTATCAGTATTTCCGCATTTCTCGTAAAATGAGGCAAATTAGGAAGAGCTACGGTTTGCCAGGTTTTGTACATGTAAGTAGAAAAGAGCCCTGGTGCTCAAATACATTGGTTCACTCTTAAGTCTAGGCAACATCTAAATATACCTAGTCCTCGATTGCTTTGTAATCACAGCAGCAATACAGAAGTGACTGGCTCGAATAAGGCATTTCTTCATGGTTACACTCAATAACCATCTCCCTGGACATCAAAGCCCACAAGAAAAAGAGGGGCGAATAAGACAGGGGAAGAAGGACAGAATTCACATCAAGACGCAGCACATTTCAAAACAGTGGAGCTGCTGGTGGAGCACCTCAGATTTACCTTCTCCCTGCCAAGCATGCACCATTCTCCTCTGGAGGCTGCTCCTTGAGCTGCATGAGCAGACAGCAGGAACACTCGCCCACGGCCCCACTACCCCATCTGTAGCTCGTCTGTGCCACCTGCAGCACTATGTTTGGAAGAGTTTTCAGAGAGCATATGTAAAGCCACACAATTTCCTGTGCTGATGATACTTCCTTTTTCTTGATCAGTATCCAGCAAGCCATCTCAAATTCTGCAGATTGATGAAACACACTTCCTGATTTTTACATTTTTTTTAGTATCTCTGCCAGCAAGCCACCTTTCTGCTTCTCTAGACAGCACTTCTTTCCATCCAGTCATTTACTTGAGCTTCCTCAGTGTTAAATTTGAAGCTTTCACATTCTGTACTCCAGCTCCATTGGAAACCTTGCCTCATCAACCAACAGAATAGCAGAAGTCGTAGCAGCTCTAACTCTATATCCCAGCAGAGACAGCTGCTGCCTGTCTTCAGTGCCTTGTCCAGGCAGAAAGACTTAAAAAGATGTGAGGGAGTTGCCAAAACTGGCAGCCAGGGCAGTATTGTACAGGCAAAGATGAGATTCATCGATGGGGCTCAAGAAGAGAACAGGCTAACAGAACATCTGCTAACATCCAAACAGAGCCAAGGCTAGAGCCTGTCAGGAATGCTCTCTGCAGTGCTTTTCCATTTTGCCTGCATCTCTGAAAACGGGGGCATGATATTTAGCACAGGGTGGATGCAGTTCAAGTTGTACTATTCATTATATACTGGACTTAGCAGCAATCCCTTTGTACCAGCAATGTACAGAAAGGCTGGGGCCAGGCAGTGAATGGCAGCATCCAAAGCTGTGAGTCCCAAGGCATTTCAGGAGAGATGCTTTTCCCATGCCGGGCTGGTGCCTGCCCTCTGTCGGTGCCGAGCACAGCCTTGTCCCTTCCTCCCGGGCTGCTGCCGATGCCAACACTAGAACACCTCTGCTGCTTACACTGATCTGCCTGGTCTTGCTCACATAGAAACCCTGGACCACAAACAGATTTAAGGGATATGCAAAACACTGTGCCGCTACTTCTTTATAAGCATGCACTGACAGCCTTGTGTCAGGGCTTTTGTTTCAGGTTTAGCAAAAGCAAGTTTGTTCACAGCTAGCTTAGTAATTGCATGAAGCAATAGCAAAACTTCACCAGGAAAGCTTCGAGTGGTAGGTGAAGTAGCTCCTTAGAAGGGAGAAGTTGTTTCCCTGTTCTTTCAAAGCCATGGAAAGGGGTTTAACAATCAAGAAAATATCCCTCCCTCTTGGCTCCTAGATCTTTCACGCTCTTTTGATACTATGAGCAGGAGCAAGCCTGCCAAGTCTCGTGCAGAGCAGAGGTCTCTCCCCAAAGATTAGCAGAGACCCTGACACAGACATAGGCCTTTGCAGCACCACTTGCCATCAGAATGCTATGCAGTAAATACTGGCAGCTATCTCTCCATAGCAGGATTAATATAGAGTAAAATAGTTTCTTTTTTTTTTAATATTGTGTTTTAGTAAAAAAACAAAAACACAAACCAAAACATGCTGTTTACTCCATCCTGCTCTGTTTGCTTTCCAAACATTTTAATCTACTTTTTTCCATGCTTGTTTATGGGCTTTGTCCTGGCACAGTACCAGAAACCAGCAGCCTGGCTTCCTGTATGAAGCATGAAAAGGAGTAAATATTTCTAAGAGCTACCCAAAGTATCCAAGTAAGATGCCTCTGGCTCCATTTTTAACTGTGAAGGAGTTCCTCTGAAAAACAAGATATTGCTGGTGCATCCTGAGAAGAAAACTCATTGCAGATGGATTTGCTGTGAAAATTGATCTGCACCGAAGATCTGTTTCCATACAGAAATTTAAAGATGGATAAACCATACCCGTCTGCACCCTCCCAGGGACAGGCAGCTGTGTGGCATTTGCTCTGGAAAGGGAATGGACTTGGCCTGCGAGTTCATGCAGTGACCGGTCTGGCAGGGCCCCAAGTCAGTTAAGCACAGGGTGTGTCGTCAACTTTGTTTTTATCAATTTTATCTCAGCCAGAATCTACTACCTCACAACGATTTTAATATACCAAAGAGAAGAGAGATCCTAAAAGCCGGCAAAAAGTTACCAGGTACTTGTTAGCTCCAGCAAGGAGCAGCCAAAGGTGATGTCAGACAGACCTTGTGACAGCTCTGCTTAGATGTGGGCACTTTGGAAACTCAGTCAAGCTGTAACCTGCACACACAAAAATAATCAGGGTATAAACCAGCTATTGAACATTCTGTCTTGGTGTAAGCACACAAAAAAACCCTGCATCTTGGTTATGTGACAGGAGCTGTGTCCACCTTTGATCTGAGAGATAAACTAAAGCAACTTGAGTACAACTATACTAGCAGATAGTGATCTCTCTGAAGAGGTTTGTGTACAGTATTTGCTGAACTCTACTGGTCATATATATTTGTATATATCACACATTTACGTATGTTCAAGTAGACACACGAAGACATATAGATACATATATATGTATCTACATTTGAATGCACATATATATATGTATATATAAACATATGTAGATACATATATATGAAACAAACCACTGGGTTTTTATACTGCATCTAGGAGACGGGAGAGGAGAATGCCCTGTGAGTACTCTGTCTGCACATTCCCAGAAGCCAACGGAAGAGAAAAGAAATTAGTAATCCTGGGAAGACAGAAGGACTGCCTGCAGCAACATCACTTAAATGTTTTGGCATTCCCTTGTTTGTTTTCTTTTAATATTTTGTTTGGGTGCAGTTGCTACTACTTGCTGGAACATAAAATGCTTTGTCAGCTCCTTGTTTTTTTTTTTTTTTTTTTAAACATTTGTGTGTGGTTATTATAATTGAACCACAAGGTGAAGCTGTCTTGAGATGAGGACATAAAAAGCCACTTCTGTTGCATTATTTTTTATTTGGGTAGGGATTAGCAGGTTTAGTAGGTCCACAAGGCAGAGCTGCTTAATAGCCCTGAAGTATTTAATTAAAGCTCCATTAAAAAAAAAGAGGCAGAAGTGGCAGGCATTTCACATGCAGTCCCGCATGTGCTTTGGCACATCACAAAATTATGAAGAAGGCATGTGAATAGGAGGCAATGCCAGAGGAAAGTCATGTCCCTCGAGTGCAGTAGGATGTGAAGGCTACAGGATATTGGTTACCTGAGGTTTGGTGCTAAAGCATCTAAAGCTCTAAAGGGACCAGAGTAGTGAAAAATAACAGGAGTGCTGTCAAAGCACTGAATGGGAAACCCTCGGGCTGTTTGCTCTGGCAGGAGTCCAGAACACACGTGTTTGTTTTTTGGCAGGACATCTAGAACTGCATTCCTCTATGAAAGCAGAAGAAAGAGGGACGCAAGAAAAGGGCAAGAGTGGCCATGGCTGAAGCAAGGATGTCACCTGAGTCAGGGCTGCCCGGCTGGGGCGGCAGCAGCGCTCGCTGCTCTCAGGGCCACACGCTCAGCCTGGCAGAGCACAGCACTTTAGTACCTCAACTGGAAAGGGAGCAAAGGTATTTTTAGCCCCCTCAAGAGTCTAAAACAGAGCTAGATAAGATTAATGGACATTTATGGGGATTAGCAAGAGTTAATAGTAGATGCCAAACCTCTCCACCTACAATTCTCTCCACCTACAGTGGCTGCATTTTTGAGGTGATGGAAAGGGAAACAATGTGGAGTATTCTGTTTGTCTGAAATGTTTTGGGATTTAGAAAATCCAAACATTTAAACAATGTATTGAAGAAATTACAGCTGCTCCCCTGTGTTTTTTTGTTTTTTAAATCTTTTGTTCAAGACTCCTGCAAACGTATGTCTTCTGAAACCAGCGTGCTTAAAAAGATACCATTTTGCAATAATTATTATGTTCCATCATTTCTGAACAAACTGAATCTGTGGAAAACAGAACTTTACATTTTCTAGCTCGCGCTGCTACTTGTGACACTGCCTGCACACATCTTTATTCCTCAGCAGGTCAGGTTTATTTTTCACCTTCAGAATTACAGAAAGGGGAGACTGGTGATTTTCAGCTTTATTTCGTTAGATCCCAGGGTGCCTCTGAACTTGCCCAAGCAATAGTGTCAACTTCTGGTTAATACACAGATCCTTGCAACTTTCCCAGAGCGAGGGAAGGCTCTAAGCTTTGCAGCAAAGCTACTTCCTTATGTGATTTGCGGATTCACACGGCCTGTGCTCCCTATTTAGAAAAGATAACGGAAGAGACACTGCTTTGAAGGGGAAAGACACATTAAGAATAGGAAGAGGAAGGTGAGTTTTCTTACTGCACACTGCTGGAAAATAGAACACGCAGCAGGAGCCCTGATTTTCGTGTGAATGTCTGACACAATTCGCTCTAGACTTCAAACTCCAGGTTGGCACAAAGCACCGCACACGTTTTCCAATCCAGACAGACTAGAACACTTCTTTGCACCAACATTAAGAACTTTATAACTATTCAAAATCAGCACCAATGGTTGGATTAATATTTTAATAATTACACACTTTTTACATTATGAAAATAAATCATAAATAGTGTAAAAATAATTCTGAAGATCAACTTCTCACAAGCAAGAAACAAAACCTGAAGTACAAAACTGAAAGAAAACAAAACAATATTCAACTGAAAAACAAGGAGAAATTTTAATAATAAAAACAAAAGCATGCTGTTTGATCGGGTTCAATTAAGTCAAGACCAGTGGCCACAAGAAAGTGGTAAATAATAACAAATTAAAATGGGTGATGAAAACCTTTCAATTCTTTACACTACTCATCAAAAGAGGTCTTGTATTTACAGTGCTAAGACACTCAAAATATTTCTAGTATTGATAATATGATGCTGACCCATGTATTTTTCCCCCCAAGCATTGAAATCCTTGCCAAATTACTTTTCTTTGTATTTTTATCTCTTCTACTTCATTTATGAGACCATTTCAAAAATACAAAAATAACGGCACATATAGATGAACTTAAAAAAGTAAAAAATACAAATAAAAATATATAATATTTTCCAAAGGAAAAAGTCAGATACATACATCTTAGCAACATTTTTAAAGTCATGTGATATTTTCCCAAACATGTACAATAATATAAGAATATCCACATATATGTTAACAATATGTAAAACATTCTTCCACCAACTCAACTCTCCATAATACTTCAGAAAAGTGTGCAAGTACCAATGGGATCTGGGAAATTCATACAATTTCTTTTTTAAATAGAAACAAGTAAAACACTAACGGTCCCAGGTTAAGGCCCCCTGCTTTCAAAGAAAATTCAATTTCCAAGCAGCATTGATAATTGGATGCATTTAAAAACAAACTGAAACAAAAACAACACTCCAAATCTCTTTTCAAAATACAAACTCCACTTGTTCTGTAGAGTATCTTTTTCAGAAATGATGGTGGCAGGCACTTGTTTCTAACTGTATTTAATGAATCCAACCACCATGTAAAATACTTTAATAACAGAGGGTGCAAGAAAACCTTCATTTGTACATTACAGCAACACTGACATCCATAAAAATAAGTTGCAGAAAAGGAAAAAAAAATCAGTGCTAGTTTTAATTCCAGTCACTGAAATAGAATTTTTGCAATGACTACAAATTAGACTTTCTTTTGACCACTATCTTTGCAGATGTGTTTTGCGTGAGTCTTTAGGGTGAAAATTAGGAATCTCATTGGGAAAAATACAGAGATTTTAAAATGTAATTTAAGATGGTCAAGCAGCAGAGATCAGGAAATTTGAGGGGAAGGGTCAACTTCTGCATGCCTTGAACCTCTTCATCACTTTCAATAAATAGGCTGAGAATATCTCTGCAGTTCTTACTGAAGTAGTCCTGATTTAGGCAAAACCCCACTGCTGAAGCTGGCAATATTCCCCTTGTGACAAAGCCCAACACCCGGGTCCTTCCTCCCGCGTGTCTCAAAGAGCTTTGCAAGGAGAGGATGCATCTCTGTCTCCTGGTCATTGCTGGGGATGGAGAGGCACAGCCAAGGCAGGAGCCTTGCACGGCTGAGCCAAGTTTACAATCCCAGTTCTAGGGCGGCCAGTGGGACACCTCTCTCAACACCCCATGGGGATCAAGGATCTGAGCCACGTGTCCTGGCACAGCCCCCGGCCTTACAAGCACCACCCTCCCACGGGGACCACAGGTTTGCTGATCTCATCTGGGTTGCTTTGTCTCTCTTGTGGCATAACCAAGTAACTGGTGGTCACATGCACCCCGTCCATGGGTGCAGTGCCCAGTGGGGCCAATGCTAACTTTCCACACTGCACATCAATCTTAAGAGCTATTCCTTTTCAAAATCTATACTTTATACACGTGCAGATATATGGATCTGATCATTCTGAAACTCATTCATACTACTTACACCATAGACTAAAAGAATATATAAACAGCTGGATGAAGAGTATCATTCTGCTTTGCTACACTATCAGAATATGACATCAAGATCAGCAATAAATAAAAAATAAATCAAAAATACATTGTATCATTGCTCTGTGGTTTAACATTTCATGCTTTACCTCAGGAAAAAATAGTAAGTTGTCCAAAGCGTTCTGAAAGAAAGCTTTCCCGTAGTTAGTCTATGAAGACAAGGACCACGTATGTCAGACATATTCCATACAGTGCTTAAAAGACTGGGGCCTCTGCAGCAGGACTTCTGCACAATGTGGTTTTAATGCACTAGAGTAACAGATAGATTACAAAACTTCATATGAAACAAATAGTGAAAACTCTCAAAGAAACAAGAATTAAACATACTTGAAGAAGTCAGGGATATAGAAACTGTGTAGACTAACACCACTACACATTTCTACAGCCGAAAAGACTGGTAGAGGAACTACTGTTCCTGTCACAAACTAAACAAAACAAATCATATCTATCTGGAGGAATGCCACTAAAAGATACAACAACACACTGGCGGTTCAAACTGTAGCTTTGCCATCAAAAGGAAAAAGATATACTAGCACCAGAAATAGTTGCTTCTTGAACAAAATAAACACATTGCAAGTCTTCACAGGGTGCTTTTCCTGATGAAATATTAAACCCAATTCTTTTTTTTTTCTTGTGCTGACCATGGAACTTTTCTAGATATGGTTAAGTTTCATTTCAATTCAATCTCTGAGATGCAAATATTAATCCCAAATATTCAATCTATATATGTAGTTTAACCTTTCAAATTAAATTGTTTATCTACTGCCCACTCATGATCATTTAAAAGGAATGAACACTTCATGATATTGAACAACACAAAGGCTAAAAAAGCTAAGTAAGATTATTTGGAAAAAAAAGTATTCCTACCTGTTGGGAATTTAATAAAGAAATTCATGTACAAGACAGAAAAGAAAGTGAGTAAAGGTGCCTAAGTGTTTCTTCAGTAGGGTCCCAGTGTCAGGGAGTTAAAAGGAGAATTGAGTTTTGACTAACACGTAACATCAGTGTCTATCATTATTTCCTGAATGACAAAACCACGAACCAAGGCTCTGCTAGCTTTGTTGGTACATACAGAAATGGATGCTAGGAGGGCAGTTAAAAAATATAGTTACACAAATTGAAAAAAAAGAGAAAGTGCTAATGACACCATGCATTTAATAGTTCTTTATCTTGGTGCTATTTCTTAAAAGAGTTGTGTTTGTGGACACTCTCAATATGGAGCTGCTAAATCATCTAGACAGGTACTAAACATCCTACTTGATTTTGCATGTAAACACTCTGCGGGACCTTTAAAAAATATTTCATCTTACTGTATTGATTGCCAGTATTTGGTATCTTAAAAAACATTCAGCTTCTAGTCTCCACATCTATCATATACCCAGCCAAATGTGCCAAGTCAGGACACTGACATGAGAGACTCTTTTCTGTTGGGCAGGCAGCCTGCTCCTCAGCCTGCCGGGTTTTTGAGATAGTGCTTCTTAAGCAAGCAGACTGAAAGTGGCAAGTCAGAGGCTCACACGGTGCTGCTCCCGTCCTCCTTCTGAAAGGCCCTCAGTCGCATTACTGCTGTAACACTCTGGTAGCATTTTATATCCAGTCTGTGCCACGTGAAGGCTTTCACTGTTGTAATCATGACTACTCAAACAGGTTGATAACTTGCGTCTGAAAATTTAGGGAAAGCAAAACATATTTCCTTATATCTGTGGACACTTGTTTATTTCTCACTATTGGGAAGATGGAAGGGAGCAGTAAAAATACACATGTATTCAGTGTATATATCTACATAGTGTCAGGTTTTTGTTTTCATTAGTAAGATAATACTAATTGGAGGCCACTAAATTGATTTTTCGCTTTAAAAACCTGGTTTTTCCTCAGTGAAAAATCTGGGTTTGACTCCCACATACCAAAATGACAGTAAAGATTCATCAAAGAGAAATATTCCATTATAGTGGCATTTCCATTGATCTGAGATTGTGAAGCAACACAAAAAGTGTGACCCCATCTTCACATGGTTTAGAAATGATGGAGCAAGGAAGAATGTGCGTTCCAAGAAGGGCATAATGTGCCCTCGGATGAATGGAGGCAGGTTGTCTTCTTCAACTTTAGTTTTGGTCTACATATGAAAGACAACTCTTCGAAAAGTAACTAAAAAAGTGTGTGATGATCCTGCTATATACATTAGGAACGGAAGTGATATAAAAAGAATTTCCATCTGCCAAATATGGCACCATTTCTCATAAATTAATCTCTCAAACTAACTTCAGTGCACCATATGAAGACTCAAAATTGTAAAAAATACCTCGTGGCAAAACTACAAATGTGCACAAATTACGCATTTCTAGCAATAAAAAAAGGGGAGAAGGAAATGTTTCTCTAGAAAGCCATCTGAACAGAAATAGAGAAAAATCAACACATTAAACAGTGGAGTGTGGTGACAAGTGTGCAGTGATAATCACACAGAATTGTTTCTCTCCAATGTTTTTTGAGTAATAATGTCCACTAAAATCACTGTAACAACATTAAAGGAACAAGATGAATACATCATTCTGTGCAACACAAAAATAAACTCTTTCTTTTCTAGACTTAAAGGCTTCAAAGACTCTGAAATAAAAACTGTTAATACTGAAACAAGATGAATATGCGGCTTGAAAGTATTTTCTTCAATGCCATCATCACAAATGTTGAATACATTATTGAAATGCATTCTTTATGGCAACAGTAACAGGAAAAGGAAACAAAATTAACCATTGCTTCCAAAATCCCACTGAGAAGTTCAGCAAGTTACATGTAATTTGAAGTGAATAACCTGAAAACCACACCATGATACATACATCTCTGGTCAGTTCCATTGTTATCCTCCTCTGGAGGATGATCTGATTCATCCCCACCTCAAGAATTCTTTCTCCTCCAGCAGTCCCAAAATACAATATGCAGAGTATATACTCTGTCCATCCTTGAGTGAGGTTAAGAAGCTTCTGGTCTCAGGCGGTGTCTGCCATCAAATGATCCCTGGAGCACCTCTGTAACCTTTCCAAACAACCCACAGAGAAGTCTGGTTTCTTCTTCAAACTTCTGTCCCTCTTGATGAAGGACTCGACAGGGCCTATCGTGAATGTCTTCACGACCGTGAGCAGTGCAAGGCAAACCGATGCTGATCAACAGGCGAGACCCTCTTTGATCAGAGGGGCCACACAAGACTGGAAGCCATCCACCTGCAGCTGGAATGCTATTCCCCAAAAATTCAAGGCCTCTTTCTACGCTCCTCTGGTTTATCTCTTTTTAGCAATGAGCCATGGTGTGACTCCCTTGAGATGACAAAAGGAAATGACTCAGAAGCTGGAATCAAAGGTCACCGTGAACAGCCACTCATGATCACACAACAAGCAGGTCTGGCACACAAACTCATGCTTTTAGTTCATATGAGCACATGTGGTGTCATGAATCAGTGATGTGTTTAAGATGGACATGGAAGCCAAGTCAGTAAACTCCAACAGCAGCTGGTACAGTACATTTCATAGCATTTTGCTCTTATTTGGTCACAATTTCTTGTAAACTAGTTCATGGCACTCATTGTCCATGCATATCCACAAGCCAAAATAAAAGAATTTACAGAAATATTAATTTCTATTATTGATCATTGCTTTGAGATATCTCTCTCTCTCTCTCATTCGAGAGACAATCTTTGCAGGTTTATCCCGCAGCTATTGTATTGTATAACTGCAGATGTAGGTGAAAAAAAAGATGTATGTATGGACTATTGCAAACAAGTAGAAGCAGCTACATGTAAACATATCTCAGACTTGTAAAATCAGATTTTCAGTTTTCAACTATAAATAAAAAAAGTGGAGCACTATATACACAACTTCATGCTTGTAAGGTTAGATTCATCACTGCAGAGACAAAAAGAGATACAGATTAATCAAATTAGTAAGGTATTTCAGACATCTATTACAAATACATAGATAAGGCAGAGTTGCAAATACGGATGGTTATTTCCTCAGCACCAACTATTCTTCAGAGACAAATGCACCCAGGATTTCACTTATGTTTCATGTTTTCTGATATACTATATGCCAGTATCCCTCCACCTATATTATTCTGAACACTGTGTTTTTAAATCAAGCACTCTCTAGTTAAACCTTTACTAAAATAATGTTGCCAGTTAACATTGCCATAAAACACAAAACCCAGGGGGATATATTGAAGAATAGAAAAGTAAGGCAAAGGTCAGGTCACAGGACACACTGTCCTTCTCAGTATCCCAGAAAACCAATATAATAATAGATTGACAAATATTTTGACAAAAATGCCACATCCATGAGCTTTTATAATGAATAAGAAGCACTGATCATCTGCAGAAACCAAAAGATGTGTGAGTCTTCATGTGAAAAAAGAACAGTCTTGGACTTCCCAGAAAAACTAATGCCAGCTGTTTCTACAGTACTGCCTCAGTGAATTATTCTACATAAACTACAACATACGACATGAACTACTAGCATGGAGAGGTCTGATCTTGCATTGCTAGATATGCCTGCCTAGAAGGCTCTGAAGTGTATCTTGATTCTGTTCAGTACGACTGTGACAGGCATTTCTGTGTGCCAAGGACATACTGCTCCTGAAAAGAGAAAGCTCTGCCCATCCTACCTTTTGCCAACAGCCAGGCATTGGTAATCCATCGGGACCCTGTTTCAAGGGGAGTAAAAGGAAAAAAAAAAAAAAAAAAAGCATAGGTAAGTTTGATAGAATAGATATTCCAGTATAGCTACCAGTTTTAACTTATTTCCTCTCTTATTCTCAAAGTGAAGAAAAAGCCAAAGGAGAGAAGGTTTACACTATAAATACATACGTGCACCACTCTGCTATAAAGATTCGTTGTTCTCTAAATCATTAGAACATCTGTATCAGTTTCTTATTGCTGCTAGAGCTCAGGCTACATGTTATTTTAAATATAATCTGTTTTATTCACAACAGTCTGTATCTCAATGTATAAGATCAGTGAGAAAAAAATACCACCACTTTTATCTGGAGAGTATTGTGTTTTATGGGCCCCTCGTATAAAAGTCACCCTGTGATGCAGCAGCAAGATTCGAATGGGAGTAGATCTTTTCTTTTCACTTTCAATGTTAGTTTTTGAATGAAGGAGTAAAATCTTTAGGCCTGAACATACCTTGACTGCCACAGCGGAAGAAAACATCAGCGGTGGGAGCAGGGCAGTACAGCACCACTGATTATTTCAGTGCTTGGGCAATATGGTCATCTAATTTCTTCTCATGTTAGTGAGAGTCACTCCTTTTCTTTTCTGCTGCTACCCTACCTTCAGGTACCTCCATGCGTCCAGTACGATCAGGGCCAGCTTTTGGCCACAGTCATACTGGTTTTCATGAATCTAATTCCAATTTACATGGCTGTCCAGGGCTTATTCAGGGAGTTATATGCTCAGAATTAGGTGCACATATGATGTAACTAGACTATGCATAAGCAGAAAAAAAATCAGGCCTTTACAATTTTTTTGAATTTAGAATACCAATAGTTAATGTGTTAATTTACAGGTGAAGATAGTGGTTAATAAGTATTTTTGAATATACTTGCATGTGGTCTGATGTGAATGACTTGCTGCTTAAACAAGAGATAGTGCTGCATGCTAAGCAGCTCATTCTAGCAATTATCCATGAACAGAATATTTTTTATCCAAGATTGTTAGTGAATCTTCAGATATAGATGATAATACAGAGACAGAGAAACATTTTTAAATTACAAAAGCATGCTTGATTATCCCCAACAAAATATGAGATATCGTTACCATTAATTGAAAGCAAACAACATGGACTATGGAATAATCTTAATGGACTATGTATTTACAATTAAAAAGCAACTGACTTCAAATTAGAAGTGCTATAATCAAAATAAAACCTACTTAATTTAACATTCATCTCAGAGAACCGTGCTTAACCACCAACCAATATCAGAACATGCAGATCAAATTTTACTGTGAACAATTAAAAAGAGAATCCTCCTTGTATCTTTAGGATATGTGTATGTATTATTCATTTGGGGTTTTCTTTCTTAAATGGAAAAGTGTTTCAACTTACTTTACCAGTAAATAAAAATCACTGTTGCCAGATTGGTACAAGGGAGAGGGTCAAGAAGTAGCATTTTAGTATAGGTGGGAACTTGAATTCATGCTAGCATAGGGTGGGGAGTGTTGTGTGTATTCCAGGAAGGTAAGTTCCAAGGGAAAGACCATTAAATCAAAGACATTGAATAACAAAGACAGTCAGGGTTTGGGCTGCAGACCGTTATATTCTTAGAAACATCAGGTAAGCTTTTTATTTCCAGATGTGTTTGAATACTCTGATGAACAGGCCAGACACCGCAAATATTACTTGTGCGTGGTCTGGAAGCCAAGCTCCAGCTTGGCTTACTGGAAACCTTGACTTTTAGAAACAGTATTTACATCCTTCTGTTTGTGACCCTCATTTTGGCCAAATTGCGAAAACATGCCCCTAAGAGGGCATGGATTTGAAAGGAGGGCCAGGGCGCAGAGCAGCTGTGGGACAGGCCAGGGTGTGGAACTGAGCCAGTGCAGACAGAAGTCATCAGACTTGATTAGAGGTGAACGTTGTGCTGGATTTCTACAACTTGCGCTCAGGGTGAGTAAGGCAACGGGTGTTTTGCGAGGAAAGTAACAAACCAACAGTTCTCAGGGGAAATGTAGGAAGGACACAAACTCATAAATTACCATGTGATGTGGGAACAAATTGCTGAGAGTTAGGCTTAAGGTGTCAACAAGAACGTGTGTTCTGTCACTGCGGTTATGATCACTTGAAGCAGCCGGTTTGTTCATGCACATGCATGTGTTACGTAAATAATGTAAAGTCAGCTCAGAAAAACATTACTTTACATTAAGAATGGCTGACCACAAACAAAGGAACTGCATGCAGGGTTGGTAGGAAAGAGAAATACTGTACCAATTGGCAAGGGGCATCCAGCCCATCCAGGCCAGGCTGGCCTGGCTCCCCTTTTTCCCCCTTAATTCCACGGAATCCCTGTTTGTAAAGATTAACTTGCAATGTTACTGTCAAGGAAATGCCTTCAGTATTGACTTAAATGGAGTGAACAAAAAACAACACAGAGGCAAGAGGAGCAAGCTGACTGCCTGTGATTTAAACCTGTGGGGCACTGATTCTGGCACATTCCAAATTTGGTTCCTTTCCAATGTGTTTTGCAGAAAAAATGAAGAAAAAAAAAATACCCCACCATCAAACCTCACAAATTTAGCCCAAAGGTCTTAAGTCTAGTGCTTTAAACCAAATTAGGAGGTTTACAAAGAGAGTCTGCTGCAGAACACGAAATGAGGCTGTGTTAACAAAGGGCAACAGGTTACACAGTAGCTGGTGCTTGTTCCTCTCCCCTCATTTTTGATTCCATCAGTTTACAGCAGGATGAGTGATCTTCCAATACACAAGTGAGACGTACCAATGGGCAAGGTGCATCTAATCCAGGAGCACCCTGTTCTCCTTTCTCCCCTTTAGGCCCTTTTTTGCCTTTCTTTCCCTTTTCCCCCTGTGGATACAATGGTTTGGATAAAACAAGTTTCATTCTTTTGAAAAAAAAAAATAAAGAAAGATTGGGTTTAAATTTTGGGTTTTTTCTTTTTAAGCCAATGGAGAGCTGAAAGGACACTTACCACTGTGTTCTGGTTTGGATGGTGCATTATGTGGAAAAATAAATTATATGATCACAAGCAAGAACTGCAATCAGTCTCTATTAGTTTGCGTTGGTATTTCATATCAGTATTATGAATGTTTTGAAACCTAGAACAGGGCTTGAAATCATTGATTTCTTGAGGCAGAGGCAAATCTGCAAATCCCCCTAATTCACAGTCCAAAATAAGAGGTCTCCTATTTTGATAAGTGATAGCACTGGAGGCACATCTTCGCTAAGCTGAACTCGTCAGCTTCCCCAGAGGATTTGTCACTAGTCAGAAGTAACTTTGGGAGAGCTGAATCCATCAGCACAGCCTTTTGAAAAAAGACCTGTGGCATAGATGCTTCAGAGGGACAGCTGACTCAATTCCATCAGCTTCCATGGTGTCACATCAAGGGTGAACTTGGCCAGGAGCATCCTCTGCTAACCGACCCTTTGCATTCTGGTAAAAGTTTGGAACAAATCCTGTTCTCTGTGGTGTCCATAGAAACTCACTGGTATCACTGAGGGTGCACTGCTGTCACTCCAAATACAACACAACCATTTCAAACCCTGTTACAGGAATCAAAACACTCAAACTGCTTGATGGAGAGGTGCTATGACACTTTCAGTGATTTTGTATTGTCTTGGTATCATAAAGTAATCAGAAGTGATAATGAGATTATTTATTTAAGCATTTCAACATTCAAATATTCTCTCTGCTGCAGGCAATGTTTCATCTATTTGTTTTACCAAAATTCAGTACTTAGATTTCACATTGAGTTTTCTTTTTAAATGTAAAACTTGCAATGCTTTAATTGTCATAGGAATTAGTTGATTCCCCTCAACAAAGCTACTTGCGAAGATGACCTCACCTTCAAGCAGTATAAGAGGTTTAGAGAGTTCATTTTGTAATTGATTTCACACCAGTTGATCACAATGGTAAATGAGTTTCAGGTTGCTCTCAATTTCACAAAAATCAAAAAGGGATCACTTAAAAAAAAAATTAACAAATTGGACTAGGATTGCAAAAAATGGGATAAGGAAGGATGAGTAAACCAGGATATCACGAAGAGTTGGGAAAAATAGTCATAGGAAAATTAGTATAACATTGGAGAACCAGCAAGTGAGGTTGTGGCTATTGGGAGGATTTAATTTGTGAGGAAAAGGGTAAAAAAGACAGAGGAATTATAAGGAATGAGGGTAGAAGGAGAAGGAAGGAATGCCCCTTTGGAAAGACAAGACGGATTTTGGTGAAGCATATTAAATAGACATTCAACTTGTTCCACACCAGTACAGAAAGACTTAATCCATTAACAAGAGAGAAAAATAATTTTTACACATAAAAAATAATTATATAAATCATATTTTAAAAAGGAAGGAAAGCACATTAGTCATTTAATATAACAGCATACTTGGCACATTCAAATAAAACAAAATGTTCTGTGAACAAAACATACCACAGTCACATCATGACAGAAGCAAAGTTACTCGTCTATCTTTTCTGTGTGCCAAAAGGTCACAGGATAGTATTTGGAAAAACAGCAACCCAAATATTACCCATCCTTACCAAATGATAAGATTGTGATGTAAAAAAATCCTCACAAGACAAGAACCATAAATTTGCTACGTTTCCATCTTAAACCTACAAAGACGACAATGTAGCAGAAAAACCCAACAGCTTAGGGTCAAATTTCGTGCTATTTGTGCTCAGTGTAGCACCAATATATTTGCAGTGAGTGTATGCAAGCACAAAGCATGGACATACTCCAGAAAGGATTCTGAAAATGAACAGTATGGTTTGGTTTCCGACTCTTTTAAATCTTTAGGATTTGTATTTCTTTAACTTCTTGTGTTACAAGCCAGTAGACTATTTACAATTTCCAGTTTTGCAGGCAGATCTATGATCTTATTCAAACCAATGCAGCAGTCACCTGTGTAGAAAACAGTCTGAATTTCCTGGGTACTTCACTAGTTTTTCCACAGACTGAGTTCTTTCTTTTTAATCTTTATTCCTTATCCTGAACTATAGAAACCCACGGGAGATACGGAGCCTCTACATCTGATGAAGATGAAAAAAAATTCCTTTCTGTCCTTCCTCAGTGCCTAGAGAAATAAAAAATTGTGGCACTTCCCTAACACCATTATGGTTAGAACAATCTACAATCCTTACGTGCACAGATTTTCATCAATTCAGAGTGTAAGGGAAAAGGATAATGCCTTTTCATCCTCTGTTCAGACACATCATATTCCTCTGTCAAAATTTATAACAACCGTCACAGTTGTGCATCTGGGACCAGGGGTCCCTTTCCTGCCTTTCCCCACAGCACAATCTCTAACTTTTGTTAAAGCTTATTCGTTTTTGAAAGGAATTTTTTTTCTATTCATAGAACTTGAAAATACAAAATGAATTGTACAAAACTTTTTTTTGGGATGAATGCCCCTGGACTATAATTTTATATGAGTAATTACAGCTCAAACACTTTAAAAAAATCTTTTTACAGTCAAATCAAGAACACATTATAATGCAAACACTGACCTGCTTTCACTGTAGCAAAACTACTGATGGGCTAAAATACAGATCAGCAGTCTAGGCCTCATCTCAAACTTAACAAGTAAAGATTTATTCCCTGCATGTCTATGAAAAAAGTGTCACCGGTTCTCTTTAGAATGTTAGTAATGATACATATTTTTGCAGTGCAATTTAAGTTTCTTAACTAGAAACTCACTAATCTCGATTTGTGCGATGTCAGTCCAACAGCCAATACTGTAGAAATATTTAAAAACCAAGAAATCATAAGCGGGATGGTCAACTTGTTTATCTGTTATTACAAACTGGTTTATCTGTTTAAATGGGTGCTGTTACACCAATTTGGTCACAGATAATTAGTAATTTACATAAAGAAAACCACCAGAACACAGAAGACTTGTTATAATGAGAACTTGTATTAACTGCATTACTTTGTGTCTTTTGAGAGTCAGCTTTCTATTTGCAAAAGGAACTATTGATGCAGCTGAAGTAATTTTGGCCAAACAAGTTTGCTTGCATGATACAAATATTCCCTAATTTATGGGAAAAATGTGTTAAAACTGTGCAATGGAAGTCTCTCCCACAGAGGTCTCAGCTATATCTTCCCCGACTTTTCAGTGGGAAAGACCTTCCTCTGCCTCCTAATTTTCCTTAAATACTTTGGGAATTTTTAAGGCAGGTATCCAATTTCCATTTTTGCCCTGCAGACTTCCTGCCAATCCTCTTTCTGAAAGTCCACAAAAATATGTGTTTTTTGGAACCTGTATCAGACTTGCTAACTACTTTATCCCATTCATTCTCCTCAGGAAACAGGGTTTGCCTTTCCATGAATTTTCAGGGGGATGGAGGACCAGAGTTCCTAGGAGATGTGTCCTGCAGCCCAAGAGAACAAGTCTCCACAGGCAGCCTAAATCACAACTGAACTCTGAAAAGGCCATGTCACACGCAATTCCCACATAAAATTCTCTTGCTCACTTGCAACTGGAAGTCCCATGTTTGACCTAACTAGTCAGTCTCTGGGAATAATATAATNAGAATATGGCTTGTACTCACCAGCCTGACCCACAGAGAGATTCACTGTGCTCCTTCCTTAGAGTGCACTATTTGCACAAATTTTCATTTTATTCAACTGCTTTAAACAAATGTATTGTATATTGTATATAATATATATAATATTATATATTACAATATTATATTATAACATATATTATGATATATATTTTATATATTATATAATATATATATAAAATATATAATAATATAATAATAATATCCAAAAGCAGCACACTGGACCCTGGAACATTAAAACATTTTTACATCCTGAGTGCTGAATCTCATCTGTTCCATTGTCACATTATATATTCATATAAGCAAACTTTTTACCAGCTTTCCATCTTCCAGAAATCTTCTGGAGCTCTGGTGTCTGAAATTTGACTGCCTATCTCTAGCGGTACATGGAAACACACACTCAGTCTGGCTGCAAGGGAGTTCTGGAGGTTGCCTAAGATTCCCATCGTGAGCAGGATGATTCCTGATCCCAGGTCAGGTCAGACCAGACCAGGTTGTGCAGTGCTCCCTGGGCAGTGGTTCAGGCCCCTCTCTGGGTGCCCTGTCCCAGTGCTGTGCCGTCCTCCTTGTGAGAACAATTGCTCTGAACCTCTCAGGGGCAGCTTGTGGCCCTGCATTTCCCCATTTGCCGTTATCCAGGGGAGTTTTGCTCTATCATCTTTGTATCTCCCCTTTCAAGTAGTTTGGCCTCCTCGTTGTCAGACTAAGCCAGTCCACCTCCTCCAACCTCTTCTATCAGCTGCGTTTGCCCCAGACCCCTGTCAGCTTGGTAACCTTCTTACTCTCCAGTTTCTCAAGTTTTTCTTGAACTGTGAGGCTCAGAAGACCATCGGCAGTACTCAAGCAACCTCACCGGAATTGATTAGAGAGGTATAATAACTTATTTTTGTCTTCTGGACACAACTCTTCGAACGTACCCCAGGATGAGAGCACACTGTTAAGCTCATTCGATTTGGCACTCGCTGTTACTCCCACTTAGCACAAAGAGCATTTTGCCCATCACCTCTCTGAGCTGGCAGTTATCAGTTGCACCTTTCGACAGACAGCTGCTCCCAAGGAGAAAAGCTGTTCACTTGTGGCAGACAGACCTGTGCTCTGACAGCAAGCAAGAGCTCACCATTCATTATGATTACTCTGCCAGGTCAAACACTGCCTTTATAATATGCATGCAGCATCTGCTTAAACAACTGTTGTTCTGCAAAATCAGTACCTCAACAGTGATCTCTGAGCTCAAAAAAAAGAGCAATATAGCAAGGGAAAAAAAGGAAGGATGTATTTCATAATACCCTTCTCAATGCAGTCTTGGGAAGTGTTGTATTCATAATACCCTTTCCAGTGCATTCTTGGGAAGTGTTTTGCCTAACCGTACTAAGAAATGGAGATGAACTTTAACACCCATGGTGACTTTTTAGCCCTGCTTCTTGTTTAGGACACCATAATGAGAAATTAACTCAGCCTAACCCTGCAGATGTCAGCTTGACAAAAAACATTTGTCTGACCTAGAAAAATCATCTGCTGCATGTATGGACTTTTACATTAAGCGGCTTGGTGTGAGTTCTAATTCAGCAATTTTAGCAACTGGGCTTTGTGTCCTGTCTTATCCACTTGGTGTGGGACAGGTAGCATGTACAGGCATGGTACACCAGGATCAACCATTACACTGAAAATACTGCCAGGGAACAGAGCTGGACTCTTCAGTGTAAAATTGCTACCACAATGACTAATGTTTGCATTAATATTTCAGGATTTTCAACAAGTGCAGGATGGATTGCAGAAAACGAGCCTAAAAAAAGGGCTGTGCTTCGAGACGTTGATATTTCTAGTTCTGTATATACATTTTTGTGGTTTTTCATGATTTTGCTCCAGCATGTATCTGTGACTTGCCTTTTGGCACACAGTAAAACGAAGATAAGTTTTAATGGGACAATTTATAGCATAAAGACAGAAGAACTGATTAGCTGAGGAATCAAGCAACAGTTAATAACACTGTGGTCACCTTTTCTCCCTTTTCTCCTACATCACCCTTTTCTCCTCGAGGACCAGGGAAACCCTATAAAAACAAAACGGACAAAGACAGGTTGACTTTTATTAACATGCAGGTTAAGTTTTCAAATACTCTTGGAAAACCTAAAAAGATGATTTCACCACATACTCTGTACATATATGTGTGTTATGTGTGGACACATGCACAGACACAAGAGCAGGTCAGACGAGTAAGTCACGGAGTTTGGTAGAGACATTTTGGCAGCTACAGAAAGAAATCATACCACTCAAACTGGCAATCATCCATGCTACATAGCATATGTGCATTCTGAAAAAGACTCCTTGCAGTTAGGGATTTCAGTGTAGGATTACAGAAAAAGACTTTCAGTAAGTCTTTTTAGCATGCCAAGGAAAGAGCATATGTTTTTAAACATATCCCTTACAGGCTATGAAATTATTCTCTTTAATTAGAATAAATTTAGTTAACTAAGTGTTAAGTGACTCCTTGTTCTTCTACAAATGAGTCATCTGAATATTTTCTTAGCAAGCATTTTTTCAGCCTACTGACATCCAAAGGACCAAGTACTTGTATTGCTAAGTACTACTATCTGGTGGTGTCTGTCGATAAGGGCTGTACATTGCACAATCTTTGTCCTCTTTACCACAGAGAAAGAGCAAATGCAGCATTCAGCACGCTCTCTGCAGGGACTGCATGCACACTAAAGGGCAGCAAAGATGTTGTGCTCCATAAGGGCTTTCTTGCAGATGCTTACCGACCCCTGAGAGTGCCCTGGTCATACACATTACTTACATCAAGGCCAGGCTCGCCGTCTTTGCCCTGCCAAAGAACCACAGGAACTGCATTAGCATCCCTCAGACCAGGACATTGCTGCCCGTGTTTAGCATCTCCAGGAACTGATAACCTGGCTTCAAAATTTTGCTTGACTGTTTTGTTTGCAGGCAGATTCCAGGAGGAAGCTAAAAATACAGAAAAACCTATAGAATTTTATTTTTAGTTTATTTTAGTTTAGCTAGGAATGGGAAACAGATATTGGATTTTTTTTTTTTGTTTTCAATTTAACTCACAAAAGTGACGCTCAGATAAAAATGCGTAGCAAGCTAATTTAACACTCCATGGAGCCTGAAAAACTGTCTCCAGCCACTGACTCCTGATCCAATTAAATGGATCCAATTAAACCACAGGTCTGTATTCCAACTTAAATTAATTAATCAAACAGATAAGACTGGAGAGGGTATGGAAACATTGAAAGTCTCCTGGAAAGGCTGGTTGTGCCCGGCCAAGCACATTTACATGGCTTTCCTTGCGTCAAAGTACAGAACAGACGCGTATATGTACACACCTGACCCAGCCATTAGCAGTGTAAACAAGGGAAGTCAACTGATTGTATTGGGGATAGCCTCGTCAGGCCAAAGGAAGTTCTCCCTCATATTTCAGGAATGGGTAACATAACTAAAATTATTGATTTAAGGCACATAATTTCGACCTATGAATGAGCAACAATGAAATTCACACATTGCTTCTGAGTAGATGGCACAGAAATGAAAACAAAACAGGTCTCTGAAGTGACAAACAAAGCAAAAACATAATGGCAAAGAAACCTTGCAGGACGGAAATCCAAGCCCTTTACTGACATTAAGAAATTCACAGCTTTCCACCGTCCATCCTGAACTCCTGGCACTCTCACATGGTCCCCAGGCAGCTGATAGCCAAAGGCTGCTGAACCAGGAGCACCTGCATTCTGCATATCCTCTCTCTTGCTGGTTCATGTCAGGTCTGTTTTGTTACATGCATGGGTAGGAATCTGAGAGTGTGATACAGACCATTGACCTTGCACTGTCAGGGTTTATTATCTATCTCTGCCTTTTCCAACTAATTCTATTGCTAGGTGAAAATCAGCCATAAAGCACACAAGGTTTAATCAGGGAGGGATGAAAAGTGCAGTGTGTACAAACTCTGTGGAACTTACAGGCAAGCCGTATGGTCCTCTGGGTCCAGGGTCACCTACAGTTCCCTTCTCACCCTAAGAAAAGATTACAGAACAAGCAAACAAAAACATTGGCTATCTTAGAAATGATCTCTACCAAGTGCTTTAGGTTAAAGTTTATGCATTCCTAAGTATTTTGAATGAAGAATATCCAAGCTCCTTTATTTTTATTAAATGCTTAAGGAGGAAAGAGAAGGTGTGTATTACTTCTAGGCAAAATTACTTTTTAGGCATATGATATCACATTCATTTTTAAATACATTAGTAACTGTAAAGATTTTTCAAGTGAACTTGCACCAGTGTCAAGTTTAAGCTTTTAACAGCTTAATGTTGCTCTCAGCAAAAATCCAATGTTGTAATGAAAACTGAGGATAAACAGCATCAAGCTCCAGCACAGCAGCTGAGATGCAACACAGTGACAGGCAAAAATAATGTGTCAGTCAAAGCTTGTATTTAAGTAGGCAATGCTATTAACAGAGACATTGTGAAAATTATCCTATGCACTGTGCTGTGTTGCTAAATCCTCTATTGGATTCTAGATAAGTGATGTAAATACCCTGGTTTATTAAAATCAAAACAACTGTAATACTATGCAAGACAAACAAGTACAGAGATTACTCCAGAAGTCTGATCTCATTCTGCACTAAAATCCATGGAAAAATTACCAGTTTCCAGAGGGGTGCTGCCAAAATCACTTTGCAGGCTTAATACAGGATAAACTTTTCCAAATGGAATGGAATTTCAAGGTGACAAATTTCAGGATGACAGTAGTAATCACCTTTGCTCTCTAATCGTTCTTTATCAATATAGATATGAAGTTAAGCCTCCCAAGCCAGCCAGGACTAGCCCAGGTAACTGTGAGCACACATCCCTGTGAGCTTGGTAGGGAGTCAGGGCTGGGAAGAAGTTGTGGAAAGAAGTATTTTTTCAGACTGTGGTGTTCTTTCTTCTGAATTAAATCCATCAGAAAAGCATTTCTCTCTGGAGAGAACTAAACTGCTCAAAATGCTGAGGAAATAAAAGAAAAAAATCCTGACTACCTCTAGTTTTCAAAGCTCCTACTCTGGATTTGTTGGGCAGGGTGACTTCTGGATCCCTTCTTCACCCCCTTTCCTGAACACACCCAAATGCAAGGCCTCGTGCAAGGCTCCTGGTGTGCAGAAGTGCTGTGTTTCATCCTGGCATTTGCTGCACTTACACTCTTGAGATAATTCCCTGTACAGCATCCTCTAGGTTATTTATTACTTATTATTAATTCATTAATGACTCTATAATTAAAAGCATAAGACAGAGATGTAGATGTGTACCTAATTAATACTGGTGATCATCAGCACAGCCAAGTACTTGGCACAGCTCTGAAAATGGGCTGCTATGTTTAAATGTCATTGACTAAACTACACAAAAAAGAAGGCACCAGAACAAACTGAACCTTAACCTGTGGTTGAATAATCCCAGCAATAAGGAGTTTGTCAGAGTAACTGACATTTGATCTGTTTTAAATACTTCATATTTTTACTAAGGTGGACACTTGCTTTAGTCTAGTGGTAATGAGATGTGCCATGTCAGGTCTTTCTGGATTCTGTTATTCCCCTGCTAATTTCTGAGCAGCATTTAGGCTGGATGCCCTGGCAGGACAAAAGGAGTTATTGGGAAGCAACAGCTGATTTTCAAAACAATAAATCCCTTGCAGCTTTAAAGCTTTCTGCTTAATGTGCTGACGTGTGTAGGTAAGAGCTACAAAACTCTTTGATCAATACTTGAAATATGTCAAGACTAGTTAAGCATCTTTTTTTTTTTAAATCTTCAACAGCAAGATGACTGTACAAAGTCCTCTCAAGATAGGCTTGCAACATTGCTAAACATATGGTAGACATAAAGATACTGAATGTATCACTCTAGGAAATAGTCTCATCTGTTATGTAAGAATATATTTGGAGGACTGTATCTCAGAACTTTTTGCTTCCAATACAAAGCACGTGGTGAAACATGTTTGGAATATCAGATGAGGTCCTGAATGTTCACGGATTATATGAGATTGATGGACTGTCATGAGCATACTGCCCTCAACCATCACAATTTCCTTCAGGGCAGCAGATAATGGCAAACTTCAAGAAGGTTTTAAAATTTTTTTTGTGAGACAATCCATCAGTGTCCAAAGAATAGAAACCATAACTTATGTTTTTGCCTCCTATTTCACTTCAGTCTCCTGAATCATGTACAAATACGAGTTACCATTTGCATGAATAAAGCTGAATAATTGGTGTCTCCATTGGGATAGATAGGGAGATTTCATAACACTGCTATGGTGAGAAACATTTTAACCCAATTAAAGATAATGCACTTTCCCTATTTGTACTAAATGTGTGTAGTGATGACAGTGTTGCACAGGCTACACATCTGAAAGCCAAAATCAAGCTCAAAACCAGGTCCTTGCCACCAATGAAAAAAAAATAATAAAAAAGGAAAATGTGTATTTTCAGCTTTCAGATTCCTTTAGCTGGTCAAGAAGTTGGACACACATTATGTCTGTTCTCACCCTTCAGGCTTACATGTCCCCTTTCATCAGTAGTAACTGAAGATGTCAGTCTGTTTTCCAGTGTTCCTTACTTTCTCTCAAGACAGTATATAAGTGAGATTAATAGGTACACAGTCAGATTCAGAGGCCTATTATGATCTACTTCTTCATTTAATAAAGATCGTCTCAGTAAAATCTCTCTAAGCACCTGGCAAAATGGTATTCCAACAGCTGAAGAATTTAGTAAGGACTATGAGACACTAGCCTAATAAACCATATTAATTCACATTATTAATTACCATTTCAGTTTCTACTAAAAAATGTATAAAAAATTATAGTGTCATGCATGATTTTCTTAGTCTACCTTGTCACCATCTAAATAGATTTTGTATAAAGATGATCTGATGTTTTCTCTTTTAATTAAATAGTTAAACTGAAAATCAGCCAACCCACTCTAATTTGCACAACAGCCTGTTCTACCTCAGAGTAGTAATTCAGCATTACCTCAAATGCAGCCTGTGCAACAATGAATCCACGATTATTCTGTAAAATAGCCCTAATGCTCTTCTAGATTAATACTGGCCCAGGGATTTTCTTATCAATAGAGATAAAATGTGGTCCTATCCAGTGACAGTGAGCACTGGCCCTATGCACTGCTTTTAATTAAAAAGTAAAGTCTGAAATCTGCAGACAAAAATGTTTCCCTCCTGCAAGTTCAACAGTTGCAAAGGCAAGCTGTAAAACTGCATTAAAAAGACATGATTTGTTAATTAAATAATGAGACATATATCAACACTGGGCAGCTGTTACATAACTATGCTACAAACAACTTCTCCTCCTAAATGGTAGTGAATAGTTAAGTGAACAATTACAGCAATAATCTTGCTAGTTGCCTGCTTGGGAAAAAGCCTTCCATCTGTCTTGTGAACTTCCTCCCATTCATTTAGCTCCACAGAAAATGGTGGGTGTGTAGGAATTTTCTGCACACCTTGGTCTCTCTTATTTTTGCCAGTTCTCTTTCTATGCTCACGCAATTACCGATTGACATTGCAGCAGCTCCTATCCCCTTCGTAGCTACTGCTTTTTTTTTGTAGCCACAGTAGGGCTTGTTCCAGACCCAGCCGTATGACTTCTTATGACCTTGCATACTCTCACAAGAAAAAAATATTAGTAGCTCTCTTCCACAGACGAGAAGAATAGTTCATATTGTAATTCATTGTCAAAGACATTTGAGCTGGTAGTACATATGCATATCCTTCAACCTAAAAGCTTATAATACAAGAATAAAATGTATGGTATTTTTATATACTTCTACATGCATATCTCATCTAAATTATTTGCTTAAGATAAGAGGATGATGTTCAACTATCTTGTCACAGAGTTGACAGAAGACATATCAAGTCCTAATTGAAGAAAAAAAAAGAATTGAATCTGTAATGCCCCATAAAACCAGAAAAAATACACAAGTCCTTCAAGCACTTAACAAGCCTGAGTGCTAACTGCAGTCTACTGTACAGCCTACTTTGGACTATGCTGCACGTCTTGTATTTGTCCCTCAATACACAGCTCTGTAAAACTGAATCTTACCTTTCTCAGATTGAAGCTAACTGGACCTATGCCACGTGGCTGTGTCCTTAATACAGCTAGTCTGAAGTCGTTTTAGCACAGTTGTTTTGTTAAAGTGAGGAAGTCAAAGAGACAAAGTTCTGGACTGGCAGCTCCTTGGAGGTTTTAGTTAGGCTAAGGTATCATCTTCTGGTTTTTGTATAAGTTGATGGTTGTATCATTAGAGGTGACAGGCTCATAGTTAAAGATTAGAATTCCTATCCTATTTCCACTGGAGAAAATTTACTGTGAGTATTTCAAATTAAATAGAAGGGCTCCTATCTTCTAAGCTT
>VZTE01003713.1:212140-342348 GCA_013397775.1 Eulacestoma nigropectus | reverse complement strand
AAAAAAAGGAAAAAAAGTTTAAATTTTACAGCAGCTGGAGATATTTTTTCCTGGATAAAAACATTTAAGTGCATAGAGGAGAGAAATACTCTTCTTTTTTTGCCATTGCATTCTTATATAATCAGATCACACTATCATCTTTTGTACCAGTTTGTTCTCTCAATTTACACAAAATAATGAAACCAATGAAAATCACGTTCTGTGTGATAGTGTGAACTAGAAAGTCCTGTCAATTTCTTAGTGATTAGTAATTTCAAAATACCAGCTCCCCTGAAGTTAATGAGTTACAATGTCAACCTTAAACAGATAAATGTGTGTGTAACTGGAACACATACACAGTTGTGGGCTGCTCCCCTACAGGTGAGATACTGTTCTGTTTAGTAACATCTAGGCACAGTATGAGTGCCCATATGACATTTTTCCACTGTGGCAGTCACTTTGTAGAGAGAAGCACACGGAACATATACTTACTCTCTCTCCTTTGGGACCTGCAGGGCCGTGGGGACCAACTGGGCCATCTATACCCTACAAAAAAGGAAAAAGGAGGGTAAGAGAGAGGGCTTGTTCTTACAACTCTTTAGTTTTAATAGCTGTCTTGTAGACAAGAACTAACATGGAATCAGTCTTCACCGGTTGAAATTTTGGATTTAATTGTAATGCAACCTATTTGCCTTTCAAAACTCCACCTATAACCTCTCCTGTTACAAGGCAGACCGTCTTTCTTCTATTTGGAGTTCACTACATTCATGGAAGCAATCAGATTTACAAAGATCTTAAATTGATAGGAATAAGATGGAAGAGTCAAAAAAGATTTTTTAAAATTATTGTTTTATTTTTTAAATTGATTATTCTTTAAACTGAAATGTCCACCTGTAAGATGGACTTACCTATTTGCAGGGATCAATGAGAATCTTACTTCCAAGATATAACTCTTTAACTGTATAGATTTCTTTAACATTAAAGAAAGCAGAAGATTTAATATTTATGATGTGTAATATAACAATGTCTGTAGATGAACCCCAGCACATCTGCATCTCCTCCACTGATTCCATCTTAGCATTGAACAGCTATGTTCTCCTGCAATCTAAATCCCTAACCTTATTCAGGAAAATTAGCACCCCAACCGAGGCAGTTGTCCAACCAAAAATCAAAACTAAGCTGCCTTTTAAAGGTTCAGATCTCCTTCTAAAGAGAATTCTCTTTCCCACACATATTGCCCTAAGAGTCTGCTTGAAGCCCCCTCTTACGCAGCACGGAAAACGCCTGTAGCATTTGGCCTTCCTTCCTCTGTGCAGCGAGCGAGCTTGGCTGGCAGAGCCCCTGGGAAGCACACGGACTCAGTCACGAAGGGGGACACAGAAAGACAAGGGACTCACCCGGGCTCCTGGCTTTCCGTCTAAGCCAGATGCTCCCTGTGTGGTTAGGTGGAAGCATGGATGATGGGCACGACACGAATGACAAGAACGTGAGATTAGTAAGTGGTGCTGATGAATAAACACAATTCAAACGTACAGTACACACTGTGACAGGGTTCTGGAGTGGGTATCACATTACTACAGCATGTTAGTTAAAAATTCACATACACCAAGAGCCTGATTCTGTTCTCACTTCAGTGTAACATCACTGACCCACCCCTGCCCTCACATCACGGTATATTAGAGCAGAATATTGTCAGGCTATAGGAGCTCTACAAACACCAGATGTTAGGGTGTTTTTGAGCCTTAACACACAAATATTTACTTTGTAATTTACTTGCATGCTTTCTAATTTGTAAACAGCGACAATACTGAATACTATACACAAAGGAAGAAAAGTGTGTGTTAACTGCGATAGGAAATATTTAAGTGCAAGAATACTGCATTATGCAGCCAACAAAATCTGGATCCTGACCACAATGGCCTCATTCATTTCCAAGAGCCCGGGAGACAATCACATTTCCTGTTTTCCCGAAATACTCCCAGTTCAGAGCACAGTCAAGGGCTGCAGCAGGCAGCCCCAGGCACGCCGGGCGATCAGCCTCAGCATCCTTGGGGACGGGGAGACCCCTCGTGGATTCCGTGGGAATAACAGAGCAGCAGCCGGAGCGGGGGAGCGTGGGGAGGGGATGTGGGGACAGAAGGGACACTTGTCAGGACACAGGGAATAATCTGGGGAACAGCCTCCTACTGAAAAAAAAAAAAAACAACAAACCTAAACCAAACCCCAAACAAACCCAACTAAAATCTCCAATCAACTCTATAAAACGAGCCATTTTTTGGAACTTCAAACACTTGGACTTTGCTCCTGAATATGACATTTAGAAGTAGTAAGGAGGAGCAAGACAAAGAACTGTGTAAATTTGGAAAACCTAGTAGCATATTTTGTTCTGGAGTCTCTTCTACCTTGTAGCCATTTCCAGGGCATCTGCTCAGGCCTCCAAAGCTCACTCTCCACAGAGATGTAACTGTCAGTGTGAAAATGAGCTTTTTTTTTCTCCAAATAAATTAAAATTCTCAGTGAAACTGACCTTGTCCAGAGGCCCTGCACATAATTCTTGAAAATATTAATCAGAGAGGTTTGTGTTCCTTCAGGTCAACTAAGTCTTTTTTCTCCATTTTACTGTTAACAATGTAATCACTGAGAGCAATCCTTATACAATAACAACAGCAGCAAAAAGGAAAAATGAACTCTTTTTCTGAGAAAAAAAATAAAGCTGCCTTTTCAACATGCTTTCAAACACAAAAAGTATTTTCTATTTTATCAACCTACATTTTAAGAACTGTGAGGTTTCCATATTTTTAAGGTTCTTCACTTCTAAGACAAAATTTATGCTAAACACTCAGAATGGAAATTTTCTAAAGAACAAGGCAAAAATAAGAATCCAGGGAAAAAATAACCAACTAAATTCCCTGACCCAATTTTCAGCTTTCCTCAACTAGACCTCTCCATTTGAACTGCAGAAGTGCAATCAGAGGAAGAATAACTGAGGAGACAGGGGAAAGGGAAGACTCCTTTTTCAATGGAAACACCATACAACACTTAAATAACAGCATGACTAATGTAATGGGGGTGATGACATCCTTGTGACACTGAACACTCTCAAGTGACACACAACAAAAAAAAAAAAACCCTGACAGCACTGGATGTTACAGAACGTTACTTGGGAGGATAGCACAGATTTGGGACACAACAAAACAAGACTGGTGCTCTGCTCCAACATGGCATATTCTGTGTATGCTATCGAGTAAATCAGAGTTGTTCATCAGGAGTAGAAAGAAACGTTTGTGATTTGCGCTGAAATTCAATAGTCGGGGTTTTTTACTTACTGGAAGACCAAGGGGCCCTCTGTCACCCTTTTGACCTGGTTCACCCTTCAATCCTTTAAGACCATTTAACCCTGGTTCACCCTAAACGTAAAAGCATAAATGCCAAATTTTTGGTGCTATAATGGGTGCTTAAGCTGGGATAGAAGAAGCCAGCCTCAGAAATAGCAGCAAATTCCAGTTTGAAACAAATTCAACCTTCTCAGCTTACTGGCAATTTACATACTGATTTAATAGTGGGTAAAAGTACTTGGGAGGTGTCTGCTGGAGATTTAAAATCTGTGTGAATAAAAAACTACAGGAAACATATGGGTAACAGATTTTTTTTTAATCTTTTCCTAATAATTATCACTATAGTTAGATGGCTTGAATTAAGCATGAGATTCAGGGGGTTTTGGAAATTCTTCAAATCTCATAAACCACCCTGTGCAGATAATTCAAACTGAAAGAAAACGTTCACAAAAATAAGCCTCAAAACTGTAGGTTTCTACAGTGGGATCTCCTGAAAAGTACATTTGGTAAGAAAGCAATACCTTTCCTTACAACAAACTGGAATTTGCAGCCGAATCTTATGTAAAGGTATTTTAAACCTTTAAGCATACATAATAAACAGTAACAAGTTAAAAGAAACAGTATAGGTTACACAATGCCAAGCTATTTGGGAGGTCCACTGTTTCTGTGTTCATACAGAGAAATTTTAACAATGTAAGAAATGGCACTTGTTGTGATTGTTAAATTATGCATAGGCTATTACATTAAACATCACTATGATGATAATACTGGGCTCAGAGTTGCCAAGAAATCATTCTCTCATAACGAAAAACTGCATCAGCATGAGGACTGCTCAGTCAAAGAGTACTGACCACACCTGCCTCTTTTGGCAAACAGAAATATGTGGGTATTTCATGCAGGCTGCTCCCCATGGCCTCATTGCTAGATTTCCCTTTGATGTATTATGTTACCTTATATTATATTCATATTTTTTAAAAGAAAATCTCAGTAGAACCTAATCTGCTCCTTTAAGTAACTCCAGACATCATCTTCCTGCTTTGCACCCTAAGTAGCCATTTCTTCATTCTTCTATTTGACTCGATGTGACTTTCAGAGCAGTAGCACTGGAAATGCTGAAGTTTTGGAAACAGACCTGAGAAATCCCATAAAAGCCTGAGTCTCCGGCCAAAAGCCTGAGGTAAAGCAGGGCTGGTGTTAAAATGGAACATACTTGATTTCAAAAAATGATTTATGACTTAGGTTTCTTGAGCCAAGGTAACACAGTCTCATAAGGGGTCAAACCTGTGATTTTCTGTCTCGTACCTTTAAAAACCCAAAATAAACTCCCAAAACGAACAAAAACACCCTCTCCTCCTCTTCCTTACTTTTTGAGAAAGGTGTGATTAGAGACCCATCGTGATTTAAATGATCATGCCTGACAAGACCACTGGCCTTAATGAACACAGTGGCATTCTGAATTTTAGCTTACTGGTGAGTACTGAATTAAAGGACAAATTAAAATATTCCAACTCTGCCAAAATTCACTTCTACTCTCCTGAGCTGTTCTCGTGGGCTAAGAGAGCCCCTAAATCATATCTTCATGTACTATGCTATGGAAAATGTTCAAATGGTACTGCAGACCTGTCTGATCATGAATTCCAGTTTGGAAAACAGGAAAATGCACACATCAGTTTGTGATGGTGAACCAGCACAACACGTGAAGGAACTGGTCAGCAAAATACCTGGTCCCTAACAAAGGCCATGAATACTGGAAGAAGCAGGAGATACAAGAGAGCATAAATGAAGAAGAGTTTATCTGACTTCATTTTCTGAGCCTGTAACATGCTTTTGTATTCCAAAGTAATTTGAAGTGCAATGGTAGCTTGCCCATAAACAGGAAGCTAAATAATCTAGTGCCACATCCTGAATATTCATACAAAAAAAATGGACTCAGCCAATGCTGAGGAGAAATACTACTCAGAAACAATCACAGAAAATTTAAAAAGCTTTTAAGCTGCTAATATTAAAATCTGCTTTAAGGTTTAATAATATCAGAAACTTTTATTAAATGAGGCATGACAAAACACAGCTTCATGCATTCAAGAGCAAGGCGTGATACTTTGCAGACATAAAAAGCACGTCTATTCAAGACAGGTATTAATTTACCTTTGGGCCAGGCAGTCCATGAGGTCCCTGGAAATAAAAAAACATTTTTCATTATGAAAATACACCACAGTTTTTTGGAGGCTGTTTTAGCTTTATAGGGATACAAATTACCCCTGTATTTCTGTACTCTCGAAAGAAATTCAGCTGTCAATAAAGCAACTGCAAACACCTGATTCTGAGGAGGAACCAGATCACTAGCACGTTAACACTAACACAGGAATGTGAAATTTTTTTCTCCACTTCCTATGAATTTTAAGACATGCAAAAAATTTTCCAAATTAGGTCCCCTCTTTAATGGCCACATATTCTGATAACACTTTTAGTAAGCAGGCAATAAAGGGGCAAGGGAGCTTAGACCATTTCTAGCCCCTCTGTTCATCCCAAGCTTACCATAGGGCCTGGAGGACCATGTGGTCCTGGTGGTCCAGGTGGTCCTATCATCTACAGAAAAAAAACAATGGCATTAAATCATGCAGAGCAAAGAACTCCCACAAAAATACCACAAGTCAGGCTGACCCTTGTTGGCAAGCACTTACAAAAATAGCAATGCAACAGTGAACATTTACAGTGCATCTAGACAGGGCTTTAGGAATGGGAGTTATTTTGATTTGAAAGACAGGGTACCCAAAGTGCAGACCTGCCTGTGCCATATGGCAGTGTGCCTGTCTCCAGATTCTTATTCCTAGGGTCTATGATACACTTTAAGACACTATGGGGGGAAAAAAAATAAAACTCTGTAAAACAAACAGTACTGAGCAGGGATGCTTGAACTTTTAATATTTTATGGTATGTGCCCTTTAGTTCTCTCTTGTACTACTTAATCTACAGAGCCAGAAGACGATGATGTGTTATTTTATTCCTCCTCAACACTGACAAATGGAAAAGATACTAAATTCAAGCTAGGCTTTGGCATATTTTCAAAATTGCCCTTTATCTCTCCTTTTATTTCATTTGGCCCACTTGTACCAAAAATTCTTTGAGGCCGTTAATAGAGGTAATCGGGTTGCTCAGCATTTAGTGCACATATATTCAGCAGTGGTTTTCTGTGTTCCTAACAAATCCATGGAAAGAATTTAATTATGATATATCCAGTTTAGCATCACCTCTGTTCCTAGATTTAATCCCAATGGGTTGCTACCATAACCTGCAGTGTGGCAGCAGGGATGCTAAATCAGGTCTCCAGACGCATGCACTCCCATAGTAGCTGTCAGTGGCGGCAAGAGCAGCAACAAGATACACTCGACAGATTCCACCATCTGTGAAATCTCCTGAAAATTGTACATCTTCCTTCAAGTGAAAATAAGCAGAACAGATGAATGAATTTGTGAATTAATTTGTAACAAGCTAATCTTCTTTTCATAGAAAGAAAGGCAGAGACACGGGGTGCCTCTTGTGTCCTGTGATGGCACAGGGCAGCCTCTGACTCCTCGGAGCTATGGCTTCTGTCACTAACCTCTGCTCTGAGGTCTCCCATCTTACCGTGCCTTAATGTTAGTCATCCACAGCATAAAGGTACTATGCAGAAGTTTGTTTGGGTGTTTTGGGTTTGTTTGTTTTTTGGTTTTGTTTGTGTGTTTGTTTGTTTTTTAATGCCTTTAGAATGCTTTACGAAAAAAAAATCAGGAGAATGTCTGGTCTCACACAACTAACTCACTACCCTGGGTCACATGTCAGAAGTCAGTCTAGTCTGGTTCTCACTGGACTATCTGAGATTTCCGGAGTATAAGGTGTTGAGAAAGATTATTATTTGTTTGGGTTTTTTTCTTTCTTCCTCATTTAATTCATTACAGAGCCAGAAGGCTTTGACTGAAGAGAGCAGGACTTGTTCATAGTCATACAACAGAACAGAACAGGAATTATATCTTTAAAATTTCTTAAACTGTATTTAGCTCTATGACCAGAAGTCTGTTCATTCTCAGGGAAGAACAGTCATGGATATCAACCATTGCTCAGAATCAGAAGCTGGAGAACCACTGCTGGACTCCTGTGTTCATTGCAACGCCACACTAAGACTTACTGAAGGACCCTGGGCACCAGGCAAACCAATGTCTCCTTTTTCGCCTTTCATGCCATTAGCTCCCTACAAAATCATACAAAACAGCATTTACAAACAGCTTTAATCTTATTAGCAATCATTCTAGAAATTATAATATTTACTGGCAAATAATTACCATAATTACCATAACACAGCACACATAAAAAGGAAATCCCTTAAAAAATTCTGGCACTACTTTGTAAATAATTTTTAACAAATATAAATGTATGCTTTTATATTGATAGCTATCAATTGTAGCATGATATTTATGACAATTCCTTAAACTGGCACTCCATTAATGATATATTGTACTATGGATACAATTTTGAAATTGTTTCTATTTTTACTGCGAAATTTCATTTGTATGAATATGTATATATATAAACATATATACACACGCACACACACACACATACATATATATAAATAGGAAGAATGCATCCCATAAATATGCATGCATTTTCTCTCCCTCCTCAATCTAAGTCACCTGAAATTTCCATTCAAAACATAGCTCCTTTCTCCTTGCCCAAGTTGTGCTATATATTACAAGAGAAGTACAACTTTGGTCAGCCTGCCAACTAATCTCTTTCTTCCCTATACAGTATTTTTTTTTTACTGTAAGTGGAATGAAAAGTTCTGACAATCTTACACCTCCTCCTAGATTAGCTGCAGAACAATCTCAGAATTTTCTCCCCAGTGCTTTCTGTCCCCTTTGCAATTTATCAGCATTGTTAGAAATTCCTGATAATGGAAGAGAAAAAAAATAAACGTATTTTTGTTAAAACTAATGAATTCATTTTTCATACTCACTGGTAGGCCAGGCAGTCCTATTCCTCCTTTTTCTCCAGGCATTCCAGGATCACCTGTGTCTCCTTTTGAGCCCTTAGGACCCTAAAATATGGACTTATTCAGCAAGTCACGTACAGAACTAGAGACACCAAGAGAATTATAGCTTTGATCCTAATAAGCAGAAGTCATGTGCATGCATATACCTTTGCTATTAAAATGCAAAAATGCATATATTATTAGATCACAGACTATGCAGCAACACTATAATGATCTCTATTAATTATTATCATCATATTATTCAGATTATAAAATCTAAGTTGAAACTTGGGATCATGGAAATAATCTCTTGAAACAACCTATGGTTGCTCACACCTTCTTCAATACATGATTGACACAAAATATACCTGCTCTCCATCAGCTCCTGGAGTTCCTGGGGATCCTGGTTCACCCTGCAAGAGATAAGACAAAACTGGATTATCCCAATTGTCCCAGACACCAGAGGAGAAAGCCAGAGAAACTCCCATAATTAACAACAATAAACCCAGAGAATATTCCGTCAAGAAGTCCAGCACATATATAATACCTATATTGAATAACTCTGGGTTGTATAAAGGCCAGGTAAGTCCATTAAAAAAAAGGAAAAAGAAGACAAAATCCCAGGGGTGAAAAGACCCCAATCCAATGGAAACTTTGCCTGCTACCAGAATAAATAAGGAATCATGCCTCTTCATTTATGTAAGGTAGAGAGAGACCTCATGTTTTTTTCCCCTGACTATTAAAAATCACCCAGTGAAGGAGTTCACATTCACAGCATTGTCTTATGATGAGCTCCTGGGTAGCATTCTCTAAGGGAGCAAGTTACTTTGATGGGTGGAGTCGATGATATTGGAAATAAACTCCTGTAATGTGGAATTCTGCTTTACATTGTAAATTTTGAAGGAGAACGCTCACCTATATGAAGGAACACAACCTCTTCCACACTCGAACTCCTCTGTGTTTTACAACATACTCCATGCTGCAGAAATGCTGGGTAGATGATGATGCAAAAAGCAATTTCTGCACACTTAACTGCATACTCCATTATCAATTTTCATATAGAATGAACCTTATTTATCACAATTTCTCAAAACAAGTCACATGTGTATCGTGATGTATTTCCATATGAAATACTGGATGAAGTCTGAAATGTCTAGCACTGTTACTGAAGATGCACCTATCTGCTCTTGCAAGAGCGTAGAGACACTGGGAAAAGATGCAGTATCTAGTATTTAAGAAATAGGAGAAACATCTCAACTAGTTTAAAAGCATTTAGGGAGAGTCCACTAACTTCAACACTTTTTAAGTACAGGCAAATTTATTATTTAAATTTTATTGAACAGTGCAGCATATGGTATTCATTGTCTCTGTGTGGGCTGCTCACTAACCCTTCTGTACCATGGATAAGAACCAGCCAGGTGGTATTAGCAGGCTTGGGTTTCCAGCCAGGCTCCTGCCCACACGTGTATGTTGTAATTTTTACTGACATTAGACAATACTGTACTTATTTGGGTGGGTACCCCTGTGATGTAAAAGCTGCATTCACATGCACCCACATGGTGGCCAGTGGTGTCTTGCACACAGCTTTGCCTACCTCATTCCCACTCAGACAGAAGTGAGGCATGGGAGCCACTGTCTGGTTGTGGGTATACTTTACAAAGTCCTAGGGAGCCACCTCAGCGCTGATCCCTGAGTGAGATGCTTCTGCACTCTTTCAGTACTAATTATTTTGCTGGTCCTTAGTCGAGCATCTGTGTGTGGCAACTAAACAAAGCACCTATTCTGGAAAGCTACATTTCAAGAATCTGGGTACAAAGTTAGAAACATGCCATATTTGATGAATTAAACAACTGTGCTGGAAAGCTCCGTTTACCTGTGTGCATACATCATTAAAAAAACCACAGAAAATACTCCACCCTTAAGATACAATGAGTAAAATAAGGAAAATCACCTTTGACCCTTGCAGCCCTTGGGGTCCTGGTGGTCCTGGTGGTCCCTAAACAGAAAATACAAACTCCTCAACTTTTAAATAAACTCCTGAAGAATTTGTCATGTAAGCACAGGGAAAATGTTAATACAGCTACTGTAACAAAATGGGTTAGACTTTTAACACAAGGGGAACCAAGACCAGTTATGGATAAGTTGTTAACCATGACAGCTCTCAACAACCACAACACTACCACAAAAAACAGTGTTAAAATAACAGTACAGCCCATATTTTATAATAAAGTCCTCTGCTCCTGCTGATGAAATGGCAGTGCTTCCCTTAATGGAAGAGAGAGCAAAACCCAGTCATATTTGCCACCTCTCGCTGCCTGATCCAAAATAATCCAAGACCAGGAGAACTCTCCAACCAGTTGCAAAGAGGATTCTGCAAAAAGATGCTAAGTGCATCTGGGGATACTCTTGGGGTATGGGTGCTTTGTGAAATTGCCATGGAATAAGCTGTAACCACTTCTTTCATTTCTACGTCAGGCTGTGGACACAGCGTCATGTACCAAATACTGGTCTGGATGGTGCATAGCGGGGATGCTTTAAAAAAAACCCACAACAGCATTTAAAAATCTCCTTCATTAATATAAAGCAAGGGTATGTACAGATGGGAAAATACGACTAACAGCAATCTTGCAGAGAAGAACTTGAAACAAAAAAGAAGAATGTGTTTTCCCAATCTCGTACTTAAATGAAATTTTGCCATTCATTCAGAAGGAGCAGAATTGGTTCCATTGTTGGATGGCTTTCAACAATGGGTTCTCTGCTATGGGAACACCAAGCAAAGAAACCAATACATGTTGTGATGAACCATGTTGACATCCAACGAAGATATGTCCTGAGCTAGCAGAATTATGAACATGCTGCAGCACAAAGGAGAAGTTTTACAACACACAGTAAGTCATGCAATACGAATTACCGTGACAGTCAGGGTGGCAACCCTCTGTTGGCAAAATGTATTAACAGAGTTGTCAGGAGCAGAATTAAACAATGATATAAATAATTCTGTTTGCTACAGTTAAAATCCCCACAGAACCTATGCTGCATCTGGGAGACACCATGCCTTCAAAAACATTAATAAACCCCTGTTAGTTTTAACTCTTGGTGTTGGATTAGCTGCTTGGTTTCTGTGGGAATTGGATGAAGACAGTAGTTTTGTACAATTAAAGAGATCAAATGAACAATGACTAAGTAGCAAAAACTAAGTATAAGTCTTCAAAAACGTGTTTTTTAAACTTTTTAAGAAAACATAATGGGTTGGTGTCCGAAGTCAACCAAAATACTAGCCCTATGTTTTGTAATGTTTGCAGGTTTTGCACCAATGTTAAACTAATAAATATGATTTCTGGAGTGGCGATATAACATTAATTTTCATATAAAAATGCAGTGCTAAATCCAAAACTGTCAGTCCACACACTACAATCTGTATACTACAATTCTGCTTTAAATGCTTGGAAAGACAAAGGATATTTTCATCACGGAAGGAGGCAAACTATCTGGACCTGTCACTAGTTTTTTTGCCAAAGAATCTAAAAGCAAGTGGAAAAGTATTTAAATGTTATTTAAATGCTTGTCTATATTTTTAAACAGAGTAAAATCCCCAAATATTGCAGCTTGCACATGCTTTCCTTTTGCCTGTGAAGAACTTACTGGCCTACATGGAACAAGAAATATTTTGCTTTTCTAATTGTTATCCATTGTGCAAATAAAGGTTTGCAGTTCTCCTGTTTTAAGCTTTAAAAGAATCTCCAGTGCAACAATACACACTGTTGGCAAAGATCTGGAACCTACTCAATACAAAGCACTTGAACAAAACTGTTCTCTAACACATGGCTTTAATATACTCATATCCTTTGTATTTCAATGTGTTAATGGAAATACATCAAGAACTTTAAAAATACTGAGAAGTTCAGGTATGAACATATCTAGGTAAGAAAAGCTAAAATAACCATTGCAAAGTACTGTTTACATGTTCACAGTAACGGATCCCTTTACAGTTGCAGATAATTTAATATCTAATGCTGTAGTTCCTACAAAGGTTAAAGTTTTGAAACTACTACTTTTTGCCCATGGAAATTCTGCAGAAGAGGTGTGAAGAGCAATTTTGACAGAGAGATGAATTTTGTATTCGGTCCTCCAAGTGAAAGCCACATACTTTCAACAGGGGTCTTGCTCAAACCATGCTGACAATTTTAAGATTCCACTTAAGACTGAATAGGAGGCACACGGCAAAGTAACTAAATTACTATACTACTTCATGATTTATGATTAAAGTCTAACATGAGACAAGCAGCCCAGATCTTGCAAACTCTTGTCAACTTCTTAAATCCGCAGGCCAAATTCTGTGCAAGTTCACAGCTCGGTGCTGAGCACTCGAAGTTCCCATGTACTTCGGTAAGAGAACTGCAAATCTCAGAGCCCCTAAGAATTTGGCACCAGGAGACTGAGGAATGGGTGTTTGCCATCTGAAAGGACTGAGCTGGATTTGGCAAGGATATTTTTGACTGATCCTATATAATCTTACTTACACCCTCCTTGCACAGCCATTCCCATTAATATCAATTATTTGTTGCCCTGGATCAGAAGGTGATGACATTTGGAATGATTTGCAATGGGATGAAGTCTTCCTAATATATTTCAACCACTGCAAAAGGCTTTAGTCCACTTTTAAGGCTTCTTTATATGCTGCAGCTTTTCTGAGGAAGCTTGAAAGTAAGACTGATGCCAGACTTACGACACAAAGACAGAATACAGGAGATAGAGGGGCTGAACCCCCTGGTAAATCTCTGTCTGGTAATACACAACATTAATTTCAGGCTACTTTAGGCATGGAACCCGGAGAGGGATTTGGATGACTGAAAGTTGTGTGTCTGAATTCCCTTACGAGCCAACCAAATGAGGCAAACATAATGCAGAGTCTCACAACATGCTTATGCAGACTTCCCCACAGACACAATCAAAGAGTGGACTCAGCCTAAGTGACACACACAGCTTTTGGATTTTAGTAAAGGCAGTGAGATTTTCTTTTTTTTTTAAAGAGACTTGAAAACCAAAGGACTGGTCAGACATTTACCCACTCCCCCTGAGTAAATGCAAGAAAAAAAGTTCACCGGCTGCAGTGAGAAAGTGATCAGAGACACAATGAGCCAAATCTAGCCTTCAGTTTCACATAAGCAAGCCTTTCACTTTGGTGGAGTTATAATGCACAGAATTTGCATCTGAGTATGCTGCAATGTAAATCACCTTGACTGCAATGACATATGTCATCTTGGTTCTTTGCTTTTATGCAAACACTCATTCACTCTTTTTGTAACCCCACTTTAACCCTCCACACTTTTCTGCACACCAGTCAAAATAGGTTTTCCAGAAATGAATAAGTGAGAAGACTGGTACTTGGTCTACTTAATGTACTCAAGTTGCTGATTGAATCCACAGCTTGCGAATGGAACCGTGTTACACGGTTTCCAAATCTCAAATATTCTGCTCTTTGCATTTTATACAAAGAGGAGGAGGAAAACAAGGGGAAAAAAGAAATGTCAATATTATAATATATGAATTGAAAAGCAGACACTTCCGTTGAACCTGTGTATTTGGTTTATTACATGAATTCAGCACTGATCACCAAAGTCAGCAGCGAATTAGTTTTGTCCTCATTAGATGATGTCAGTACTCTCCAGGCAACACGAAACTAATTCACTCAGCTAATTTGTATCACGGAAACAGTTTGTCTAGCACCAAACAGAAAACCTGGTTTCCAAATGTAGAAAGCGATTCCTGATTAGTAAGTTCAACAATTTTGCACACAAAATGTTTTCAAGCTCTAGGCAAAAGAGAAATACAATTCTGTCAAGTGACTTTTTCCAAGACCAGACTAAGCCAATTCACCCTTGTTACGTTTGCATACCTGCAGAGCTTCATGGATATTGCCATTATAATCAATTATCTCTGTTGCACCTTGATCACCCTTCTGTCCAGGTGGTCCCTGCAATACATTTTCCATTAAAATTTTGAGACAACCGCCACAGACTATTTTAGACTCGTAACTCTTTACTCTGACACAAGCTTTGACTTGATTGTGTGGTGTTGGACTCTTACTGTACTTACAACATACTACCACAAAACACGGAAGTTAGCATTTAAAGGAAAACATTTTTTTTTTATAATGATAAATAAGCAAGTCAGTACACAGTGATTTGTGCTGCAGTGGGAAAGCAAATACATGAAACCTCTGAGGGAAGACACTTAAGCAGTTCCTACACTCTAGTTCTGTAGTGGCTGTGAACAATGTCAGAACATCTGGCTTGTTACATCCTGCCCACAAATTGTGGATAGAAGACTGCTTCAAATAGTGGCAAGTGATGTTAGTCATATTAAAGGCCAGTTAGCAACCATGTTCCAACAGTGTCAAGTGCCCAGTTTCACCTGGAGTTTTAACTAGAACTACTGCTACAATTTCAGTTCACATGCTCTGAATCTAAGAGTGCAAAACAAAGAGCTCAGATGAGAAGCAGACTTACCCGTGGACCTGCAGATCCTGTGTCACCTCTCTCACCTGTATCACCCTATGTAAAAACGATATTTGAAAAAAACAGATATGCCATTTGACAACGTATCACATAGTTCTTCCCTTTTAAGTATGTTTCCTTATATGAACTGGTTTACAGGGCTTCTCATCATAAACAGAATGTGAATCTTAATTAATGAAAGGAAAAAGTCCTTCAAAATCTGTGTAGTGGTAGAATTGACAATGATGCATTTGGTCCTGTGTGAATTATCAGAGTATTGTATCTGTTTGCAATAAAAAATCCCAAGGAACCAAAAAATGGGTAGATTAACAATTAAGCAATTTGTGTAACATCCCTATTCTTAATGACACTATTACCAAAAGCTCAAAGAAAATACTAGAGAAATGAAATCACTCAGTCTGAAAGCTGTCAAAAACTTCTTCAAATGTGTTTTTAAAAATGTATAAACTTTTCTTTCTGTGATCATGCCTCCACTAACCTTCTGAACTTCCCTGCTCTGAGACACTGCCATTCTTACAAATACAGCAGTGATGTCAGATTTAGAGTTTCTTGACGCCTTTTCTGTGACAGGCTTAAGATCATTACCAGCTTACACACAGAGTTTTTCTTCCTGGCTATTCGTAATATGATTCAAATGATGGGAATTTCAAATGTGTATGCATTCGTAATCCAGCATCCACAAATCATTTAATTTCACAGTCACATTCATAGCAAGGTCTTATATTTTTATATTACTCAAAATTAATAAGGGTAAGAACTGCAACTTTTGGTCCTGTTGAAATCTAGAGAACTTTGGTAAAAGTCAGGGAAGAATGATTAACTCACCAGTGGTAACAGGAGGCATAGAAACCAGAAAACTTTCATAGAGCTAACGAAGGCATACGGAGAGCAGGTTGGTGGCAGGGCATAATCGAGGTTGTGCCATCTGCCTTTCCTTTCAGTGCTGCCTTGGCAGCAGCTAGCAAACATATCATTGGAACTGTTAAAAAACGAAGTTCCCAACCACTAGACTGACTTCTGTGGGCCAGATTTTCATGACAGGTATGCAGGTAAAATGAAAATTGCATATCCTTTTTTGATAAAAATTAAAGGGGATATCTTTATAATTTTGGTGAGTGTGGGAGGTGCCCAGGTACTGCAGTCAAATAAGAGGCTGATTTACTCTTCTACTCTCACTCTGATACTTTAATCCACTTATTAGTTCCCTTGCCTTCCAGTGCTTCTTTCTGGTGGGAATGAATACGGTTAAATGGCACTTGTTTAATCACATCCTTAAGCACTTAAGGCCGCCCTTCAAGGACTTCACAAGTACTGCAAACAGCACCACACCAGCCTACATGGTCCTGTCACCCTTATTCTGATAGTAGACTCAATACCAACCTACACAAATACCTTTTCATTTTGCTTTGACTCCATCATATAACGTTAAGGAATCCACTGGGAACAGCATTTGCACAGCAGATAAAGTAATAGAAAAACATAAATTTTCTCTCCCTCTCCATATATGTGGACCAACTATATCTCTAGAGAGATAGATGGGTAGATAGATATAATCCAAGTAGTCTTTTTACAACAGTAATGCAACCAACAACTCTTGCCTTTGTAGGACTTCTGGCCATCGTATGTCAGCCTGCAGTACTTGGAATAGCACTGACTCCTAGCTCACCAAAGTGTGGATCCACAAAATTATTGCAAACCCACTAACAGCACAGTCAGGCACTGGGTCCTGGCATGTGGGAGGACTAACACACATCAGTTACACAGAGAGAAACCAAGGTGCACAAGGAAAACAGCAGCAGAGTGGAATGGATGTTATAACAGAAAAAGGATTAGAATCACTGGGTTCAAACCCCATATGATTTTACTAAATTTTTTAGCTAGAATTGAAGGTCAGCAGGTTTCACTTATAAAGAACACTGCAGATTGTTACAGGTTCTTTAAAGAGGTAAGTGAAATTTCTGTGAAATGTTGCAAATAATTGAACCTAAAAATCATGTTAATTAGTTCCCTAAAGACAGTTTCTTTACTACTAACCTTTGACCCTTTGGGGCCTCTAGATCCAGGTTCACCTGTTTTCCCCTGTTTGAAGGAAGACAGTAGAAAAATGGTAGAGAAAGGGGAGTGCAGAGAAAAAGAAATTAGTAATGACTAACTACAGTTTGGAACAGCAGAAATACTTTATTTGCTATTACCAAGATAATGAAACTTTAATGGCATTTAATTTAATAGCACCCAGATTAATGTATTCTTTAACACCAGAGATGGTAACAGATTCCACCCTTCCAAAGGAAAAATAGAATTGGCATTAGTAAAGACTAGGCATCATTATCACTGGTTTTCAGGAATGAACTATGTCATTCCATTGTTCCTGAGAAATGATAGCCAAGAGATAGAGAAGATAGTTAAATATTCTAACATAAGGAGATTAAAATAAAGTGTTACCACAACTTCTTTTCCCAACAGTTCAGGTGAATACAAACTAAGGGGCCAAGGAGCACAAAATTAACCTTATTGTTTTCAAAATGCATTAGGAAAGAAAAACTTGACAGTATCAACACCAGGGGAAATATTAAGACAATGCTAAAATGTAGTTAGACTGATCTCTTTCTTAGAGTTAGGAAACAGCATGCAAAATGGATTTTCTCTGCCTTCAATAGCTGCAGTGGTCAAAGAGTTCAAACTTCGATGCTGAAAGTTAGGGACCTGGAGGTCAGTACTTCAGCTGGAATGAATTAGGCCAATTCCATGACAGTGTATGTAGGTAGTATCTTTACTTTGTAGACCAAGTAAGAGTCCATTCAGAGTGCAGTTCCACAGCTGTGAACACAAAACTGCCATTGTCTTCTGGACTGAAGTAGAGTATTAGACAGCATTTTCATTTAAAAGCTCTCTCACCAAGTTTTGTTCTACTTTTCAGCAGGCAAAGATGTGTTCATAGTTGTAAAACTAACAAAACATTTCCAATGAAAAAATCAGACTGACCTTTGGTCCAGGGATTCCAGGTTCACCTCGCTCACCCTTCCCAACAGGGCCTGCCTCTCCTCTGTCACCCTATTGCAACAGACATACATATATCACAAACTACTGGGCAGCCTTTAGCACACCACCAACACAGCAGGATCAAAAAAACCAAGCCAACAGAAGAACTAGAGGTTTAGTTTATCTCTATTTTCAGAATCTGGTGCATAATATCAAAGTTCTATTTCCTGGACATACTTTCAAGGCATTTTCCTAAAAACCCCCACATTTATGAATATATAGTTTCTTCGGTCATGCCTATTTTGCCTCTTGAACAGCTGAATTTGGGGATTCTAACATGAAAAAAGATGATTTATTAATTAAAGTTATGATGTAACAGCTGCCTTCACATTTTTTGAGGGCATCAATATGAATATCTATATATTTATCTCATAGCACTGGTCCGTGACTTTTCACATTTTCTCCAATACTAGTCTCAGTCTCTGCTACTTGCTGAAGGAAGTTGAATTTGAAACCAGCTCTAGGGCTTCACACCAGAGCATTGGCCCATTACCCTTACCTTTGTTCCTGGTAGCCCTGGCAACCCTGGTTCTCCTTGTGGACCAATGAAACCTGGTTCACCCTTTAAAAATACAATATGAAAGGAACGTTGGATTACTTATGTAGCAGTATGGAATTACAATAACATGGGTTTATTTTGGGTAGTATTTCCCCCTGTATTGCTCATAGCTCTCCGGCTGTGATGCAACAGTTATACAGAAGTACTTTTCATCACAGGTAACTTTCATCACCAAGAATTCCTGTGGCAAGCCACCACGCAGCACGAGACGTAAATGAAGCAGAAGGTGTCAAACATGAGGTTTATGAGGTTAAGGACTGCTAATATGCAACCTGGTCTTTAATGTAACACACCAAACTAATATCCAAGCAAGCATGAAGGCAGAAGGAGAGATCTGAGTGTTCCTAGATTTAAAAAGGGACAGTTCATTCCAGTCATGTGTTATGAGGTAGTTTCCTACTGCAGCATGTGAATAGATGGGCAGAAATGGTGTGTGACACAGCAGTGACAAATGGAGATGGTACTGTTGGGATGTGCTGAATCCCCTTTCAAGTCAGAGACTTGCAGTACCATGGTACTTTCCCTCCTCATTCTGACAGTAAAATACTTCAGCTCTCTGCACCCAGACAACTTCTCTGGCTGTGAACAGCTGGGAATAAGCCACAGCTCTCCTAATTCCCTCTCTGTTCTGCCCCCTTCCTTCCCATTCATTTGTACAAACAGGACAGACAAATAGCAAGAATCAAGCAGAGTTGCAGCAGAAGCAGCACTGAGTAGAAGAGTAAGGCCGTATTTTATCAGCTCTCTCCATGCCTGAAGGGAGATAATGCAGGATTAATAAGCCACATGCTTTCCTTCACAAACTCTCCTGAGGTTTCCTGCTATTTAACCTTGCATTTTTTCAGATCTATTTGAATCAAGAAGTTATATCCACAAGCTATTGTAAATTTTAAAATCAGTTATGTAACCCAATTAGTATTTATTTATTAACCTTTTAGCAATATCCCTGAACTTAATGACTAAAAATTACCCATCAAATGCCTCTTCAAATAGCTAAAAGACAGATAGATCATAATCCTGTTAGTGCTATCATTATTGACAATATACAGAGACAGTGCATATGAGCAGCTGAATAATGTTTCTCTTCATCTCCTCCCCTCCTTAGAAATACAGGTATGCTGCACATGGTGAGCCAATTAGGAAGTATTCTTGCACATTCATCTGTGCTCTCATCAGCAATCCATCATTAAGAGTTCAAAGCCAAAGAAATCTTTCCTGTGGTTATATCAAGAACCATAGGAAGCTCCCAGAGACCTCCATTTAGATTATAAAAAAACACAAGTAAATAATGAGCCTTCTCACATGAAGTTCCAGCTGGCGATGGTTCAAAATATGGTAAAGAAATAAACTGAGACAAACATGTCACAGAGAAGCACGTGGGTTTTTTTTTGCTTTCATAAGACAAAAAAAACTTAGAGTTTACGTAAGTCTTCATATTAATACACACCAGCAAGAGTAACGTAAGGTTGCCACTGCAGATGGAAGCACTTTAATGTCAGTAAATTAAGAACAATGCAGCTTCAATCATCTATTTTACAATGAGAGGGTACTCAATAGCTCCATATTGTTTTAATACTGAATTGCCCGGGCTAATTTTTTGGCCAGCTTATTATGACTTCAGGCAGAAAAAATATGCACTGCCTACATGATTCTTTTCAGTGGTAAGGCTTAAAAATGTCACTCAGAGGTTAGTGCATTTTTTGAGTCAAATTCTTCTCTCTGCTCAAGACTACACCAGTTGCACACCACAGGAAAATTTCTGGCCAAAGTCCAGGAAGAAGCCTCACCTTCCCCCAAAATCTCTAAAGAGAGAAGAAAAAGACGCTTTGCAAAAGCTAGTGGAATTGATAATGGAGTAAGCTGGTGGCTTAAGCAGCATAAGTAGAATACAGAGCTTCAAAATGTTTTCAAACATGGAGTGGAAGAAGTGGTGTGTCAGCAGAGGCTAGGAACTGACTGGGTGAGCAGCAGCTCTGCTGGGAAAGACACAGCAGCTACGGTGGATGCCAAGCTGAACATGAGCCAACAGTGTATTCTAATCCCCCATGAAACAAACTGCAGTAGTTAAAACCTGGCTACATTAAGAAAAACATGCATTTCTCCCTCTATCCAGTGCTAGAGAGGATAAGTAGATTAAAAGACAGATCTGATTTGCCATCTGAACTAAGCTTCTGAGCAAAAAGACGTTTGAATGATTTGAAACTAAGCCATGTCTTCTCTAATATTTCAAATCTCTTGAGTGTAACCACAGCATAAGGCATTAAGTAAAATGTCCATTGGGTATACTTCTGCATCCTGCCATAATATTGCTGACTTCATGCTTTTTGCTATCTTTTATGCCACTCAGATAAAAAAAAAAAAAAAAAAAGGAATCTATCAGAATTGGCACTGCCAATGATGAGTGAAATGTTAAGAAAACAGTTCCCTCTCAGTAAGGCATGCTGGTGTCCCTGTTATGCAAAGGCAAGGGAAAGACCTTTAACATTAGTCCATGACACAAACAAGATTCCAGAGCTGTAGAGGAATGTGGTTAGAAAATCAAGAACTAAGGGCTTTAGTTTTTTGTTGTGAATATATGACATGTATGATTTAGTTGGCACATAGCTGCAGGAAAGCAAGAGCAAAGGCTTGCTTGGGAGGGCACTGTGGTTTGACAACATTGCAGCTCTTGTGTTTGCTGAAGCACCTCCTGTTCTTAAGTCTCTTGCTTAAATGAACTCAGAATTTGTTCTGAACAACCGTGAAATGCTGAGAGAAACGCAAGGAATCAGAGTAACTAAGACTTACAATACTTTTCCAAGCATCTCACTACAACTTCTTACAATAGAATCCAAAGCTTTATCTAGTCAGAATGTACAGCAATCTTCTTTGCCTGCTAAAGCTGGGGCAGAGAACACAAAATCTGGAAAGAGGAGTTAATCAGTTACGTTTTGAAAGAAAAGTAAGGAACTCCCCCATGTGAAATACTGTTTGGCAGCTGCATAGAAAGCCATCAGTAACTGATGACTCTTTCATGCCTTTTAGTTTAACCCTTTGGTATAGTTATGAAATCACTGCTTAGAAACCACCACATTGCACAAGCTGTCAACAAGTCAAATTTCAGCATTCAAACTTCATCTACTGTTAGACTTGGAGCAATTTGTATTAATCACAACACAGGCAGCTTGGTTTGAAAAAAAATAACAAGCTTGTGAATTTCTTCCAGTTTACAGAAGTGATGTGTTATGGTATTAAGAATCATTTTTAGTGCCTTTATGTGTTAATATTTTAAGAGACTACCTCCATGCATGCTCATTTTCATTCTCAAGTATTTGTTGACTCTGGAAACACTAATGGGTCAGATAGCAAATTATATACTACCATTCACAAACATTGTTAATGTTCATTTTCACCTCTTATAACAGTCTGAAGCAGAAAAGGGCCCTAAAATGCTGTAAACCTAGTGCAATGTGAGCTCAATCAAAATTTAATATTAAAAAGTCACCTTGTAATTTACTTCAGAGGATACTCAGATTTTTATGAGGATTATTATCTAGACATAATTATAACTGGTTTTCATGATGATCAAAGCTTTTATGGGCTGAAGCAGAGGCTAGCTTTGATATTACAGGTTAACCCTAAGAAGCATTTTAGTTCACTCTGTCATCTTTAAGTTTTACAGAACCCATAGATGCCTAAAACTTGGACTTTTGCTTAAAAAAGGTACAGCAGTTGAAATACCATTTTCACTGCTCGTTTCTGTTTTAAACATCACTAATTTGGCAAATGTTTATTAACAGTGTAGTTCCAATACCATATTTGGTCAGAATTAGCCTTCATTGCACAGCTGGGACACACACCACCACCATTCTTTGAAACTTTGTTCTCACAGACATACCTAGTCCTCTCCCAGTGCCTGAAATATGAAGCTTTATGCTGATGCAAGCAATCAGCAGAGAACAGCAGTTGTTGGGTACCCTGTTTTCCCACAAAAGGTTCTCCCTCTTTTAACCATTCTTATAATGACTATACCACACGTTTTCACAACCAGATCAATGAATTCCTAAAAAAGAAACCTGTGCTGCACAAAGGCATCCAAGCCACAACTTTCCTATAACAACGAAATAAATTCACTTCCATTTCTGAAATTACTATCCTACTTGTAAGTCTCATGGTTACCTTACTATATTCCAGCTACCTCAGATTATTACAATATTTTCTCTATGCTACAGAAACGTGAATAAACCAACCTTTAGACCACAATTTTGAAAGGAGAATGTAATTTCAATTCTTATTCTTATCTAGTGCTATGCACTAGACTTAGCCAGAGAAATTTCTATGTCTAACTCTGACCTTTATTACATAGTTCACTGGTCCCGAAATATTTTGTTCAGTGTTGCCAAGACCATGGAAGTTCTGTGCCTCCTGGCTGAGTGGCAGGTCTGCCACAAGGCAGGACACATACAAACACCTTTCCCTGGCATTCTCGTGGAAATCCGAATGCACCAAGGTCAAGACTCCTGTGTGCACACCTCTGAGTTGGCAAACCACGCCAAAGCATCCTGAATTTCTGTGGAGGATTCTGGAAAGGCGGATGCACCCGACCTTTTCCATAAACAGAAAACCTGGCTGTGTGGGCTGAAGGAAAACCACAACCATGCCTGAACACACAGCTTTGGACAGGCTTGGAGATTACAAACTCCTGCCTGCAGGTCTAGTGGTCCTCCAAAAATTCCTGTGTCTGGCCCAGGCCAGCACGTAAATTCTTCAAGAGTCACAGACTTTGGGAGACCCCAAAGTTCCTTTCTCACAAGCACTGATGTGGAAAGGCCCTCATTTTAATCACATCAAGAGACCAGCGCTTGTCTTCAGTGTTACGCTGGCTCACTTATGAGCATATTTGAAACAAAAACAGTACGATGCCCTTTTCTTGCCTAACTCTACTGAAAGAATCCTGCAAAGGTGGAATTATATAGAAGAGCTATCAAAAAAGACCTCAAACCCAGGTGCAAGACAATTTGGAGAACAGCTATGAAGCTGTAATAAATTTGATTTGGTTCATGGGTACCTGTGCTGATTTTCCAGAAGTTGCCATCTGCTGTCCTAAAAGACTTTGTTTTTGAGGTTGCTATCTAACCAAAATACTGCAACTCCTCCACTCCAGAGAGGTGTGAGGGCCAAATTCTCAGGATCCTGTAACAGAGCAATCCACAGTGGCCAATGAAGCTGCGCTTGTTCATGCCCTCCCTCTGTCTGCAGCACTCAGTTCCAGTGAAGCAATTTCTCAGAAACTCAGCTGGCCTTAGACTATACAAGTCAGAGAGGACTTTGCCACTGTGAAGGGCATTAGAGGGACTTTATATACAGCCTGATGTCCATGGGAATTTTACTCTCAGGAGGACTACAGTATTCAGCTCCTAAGAAGGAAATGAACAAGGTACAAGGAAATCTGATAAAAAAACCCAACCCTAACCCCATTTTATAAGGTCTTTCTTAAGGCTTTTCATATCACTTCAGAATTGGCTCCAGAAACTGCCAGTTAAAACAGGTTGTCTGGCTCACTCATTGCATTTGAAACAATATCTTTACTCCCTAATAGGTCTCTAAATTTAGAAAAACAATTGTGGTTTAGAATTTCCAAATGCGTATTTAGACTTTATGATTCATTTGGAGTTAGAGAAGTAAAACCTGGCTAAACGACCTGGCCAAAACCCTGAGGTTTCACAACAAGCCTCACTTTGTATGACATACATTGCTTTTTAGTGAGCCTAATTTTCTTCTTGCTTTTAAGTTCTGTCTGCTTAGAAAGTATGTTGCTTTGGGAGAGTGCTATCAGGACCAGTAATGATTCTGATTAATTCTGCATCCATTAATTATATAAGGGACTTCTTACTTAAAGGCTAATTATAATTCAAGTCAGCATGGTAACTATTTTTGAGGATAGAATAAAAACACTTGTTGTAATGAGCACCTAGTTTTTAATTATTTTCAATGACTGAACTGCTAAATGATGAAGTGTTTGGCCCCCAATTGTTTCTGTTAGAAAAGAGTTAGATGACAAATCTAAGGAATTTTTGTTGCTCTTCTGAAAGGTAAGGAGCTTTACTGCATACCCTAATTTCTGACCTTATAAAAAAGTGTATATGAGGTACAGAAATAATTTCAGATTACTGATGTTCAATTTTCCTTGTGGATGACAAAGTACTTGATTTCTGAATAGAGTAGGATGTTGGACTTAGATTATTCAACTATTTTCAAAATTTTTGAAAATCTTTGGGTGGTTTTTTTTGGTTTTTGTTTTTTTTGTTTTTTTTTTTTTTTGTACAAAGAAAAATTAAACTATGCTATAAAACATTTGCTGTGAAGTAGATCTTATAAGCTCAGTCTTCCAACTAGTGATAGCTTTAGAGCAAGCAACATTCTGTGTTTCAGTTCCTTACGTTTTAGCATTTTCCAGGACAGAAAATAAGAGATTTGGCGGATATAGTTCCTGAGAGATTAACAAGAACTGGAAGCATGTATCTTGAAGAACACCGAAGTAAGCACTCCTGACACACACATACCATCCGATGTTAATGATGATTTCATTTTCTGGCTTTGATTCTCAAAATCAGTTCTGGGAAAGTACATGTCTACACTACGAAACTGATTACTGCCATAATATACGGAAAGCAGACAGCTAGGAATCAGTGAACAAAGCTAGATATGTAACTATGTACATACAGTTATATGTTTGTATATATACTTCTGCCATGGAAAGCGCATACTCAAAACACATTTGCACTGTTGTGCAATGTACTTTACCTACCCACGCACAGAGATACTTCTGAAACCTAGCCCACCAAAGGTGGGTACTAAGTCCTATTTTTTTAGATCAGCTCCCACTTTCACCCAGAACATGCATCCTTATTGCCTACTCTCCAGTATTTAACCTGTATTATGCTACGCGTTTTCCGCGGCTCAGGCAGAGCACCCACTTTCAAGAACACTGTATGTGAGTGATGAAAGCCTGGAAATTGGTTCACACTTGCATGTTTATATATATATATGTATATCAGCAAAAGTAAGTGTGCATCAGGGAAAAATAAATTCCCTCAAATTTCAATTGATGCAATTAACACGTTCAGCCCATCTCTGTATCCAGGATTTGGACAGGCCTGTCACAAAGTCAGATGGTCCCTTCCAGCTCCTGGGTTCAGGCTAGAAAGAGTTCTGAACATGGTGACCCATCAGATAATGATGAACTGAAGCCTGGGCAAGAATACCTGAGTCCTGGAGGAAATGGAGAGAGAGACAGACTCCACAGGTTTCCTGTTAACACTATCAAGGCATAAAAACAGGAAGAAAAATGGAAATACTGAAAGGAAAAATGCATTAGGAAAATCTGAACAGCCTTCCTAAGAACACCTGTGAGAAAACGGGAATTTACCAAACTTTCCTATAGGCGGTAAATGGCATTGACTCCAAACCAAAATGCTTAGAACTACCATTCACTTCAGATTTCCTTTTATTTTGCTGCCAGATGGTAAGAACAGCACTTGAACACATAAGCTTCAACAACAGTTGCTCTCTTTTCTACAAGAGTTTAAACAGGAGACTAACTTCTATGCATTCAGCTTGAAAATTCTCTCATTTTCTCTGAAATTTCTCTTTTGTAACAGAACTGCCTGAAAGTAGTATCAACTCTTCTAGACCTTAAAAAAGTATAACGTATATTCTGTAGAGAAGAGAGTCTTTCAGTCTTTACAGGGTAAGATCTCTGAGTATAGGTATAGAAAAAAAAAAGGAATTTAAGTATAGAAGAAAATTAGAACTGCTTTTGCTTTCATAAAAAGAAAAATAAAAGGATATAAACTTGATTCAAGTTCCCATATCCTTATCCAGGTTTTTCTGAGATCTTGCTCAGGCACAGTCCCAGGGAAGTCAATCCACAGTAATCGTATAGAAAGATACAAGACACTGCATATTGGCAAGTCTATTGAATCAGCCACTTCCACTGGATTTTAAAACACAGAAAGCTTTCCATACTTCCCAAAAACAGAAGGGCTAAGCAGCCTTTCTCTTCTCATGTCAAACCACTCAACAGTTCAGTTTTCTTGAACACGATAAAATAAAAATTTATATGCGCTCATAAGCTTCAGTTCAGTATTTGATTTAAAAACTGAGGGACAAATGCCAGAAATACCACAGAAAATCTAGATCCTGCAAAAAGTGCTGTTACTGAGAAGAGGCTTGTGTTTTGTGAACGCTTCTCACTGCAGTGAAGAAATTGAAGACTGTACAGGCCAAATTCCAGAAAATGCAACACAACAGATTTGAGAGAAGTCTGACATTACAATGAATGAGGGCATGCATGATTTCCATTACAGTAAGCAAGTGAATAAAAAGCAAGTGCTGCTTTTTATGTATCTTCCTACAAAAGTTATGAGATAAAACAGATACATGAAGTTTGTGTTTCACAGGCAGGCCTCTGTGTCTGCTTGGCATCAGTTGGGGGATAGTAGAGCGATGAGTTAATATTCTGAGTTTAGGTGGAACACATTCAGGGCTCATTAAGTTTCCAGCCATTCCTAAACAGCAACAGGTGCTTGAGAAACGTTTCTCCAGTATGTCACAGACAGCTTCTTCACTGTCTTGGAAATAACTGACTGCGCTTGTGTTTCCTCCATGGCACCAACTGACAATGAGGAGAGAACGAAAAGGAACAGGAAGAACTCCCAAAACATCCACATGTGCATAGTGAATGGGTCTAGAGAAGTGAGAAATAAAAGACCCCGCTGCATACCCTGAATTCAGATATGATACTTGCATGTCTGCCCAATGTTGCCGCTCATTCAGGCTCCAGTATCACATTCAGCCAAGCCCCAACAGGTTCCCAGGAACACTGATTAATTAATTGAAATGGCATTGTAAGAAGCTGGAAGTTTCTCAGTGATTAGTATTCATTAATCCTTTATGTATGTTGAAGCATACAGGACTGAATGTCTTGGGAAGCTTGTTCAGCCATGGGAAGAAAGATGAGATGTAGCTGGACACTATGGTCCACTGCCTGGCACAGCATTTGTGTTTGCACAGGTTGGTTTAGCATTTGTAAAGAGTGCTGTGCGTGTGCACAGTTACCTAAAACATTTCATAATATAGCCTGCCACTGCAGAGAAACATTCACAAGGAAGCAATCTGAAGTTCAACTACGAGATTTAAAGAAAAGGGGACTTAATATTTAACATTTAAGAACTGTATCCAGAAATTTTCAATGTGTAGAATAAACCTGTATGTTGATCTTTTCCTTACCTCTCAAAAAGTTTGGAAAAGGCCTGAAAAATCTCTGCCAACAGCTACTGGGCTGGCATGCAAACGCACAAAAATGCTGTCATCTGTTTGTTAGGAAAAATTTCCTTTATGGAAACTTACATTTTGTAACAAGTTCTTAGATGTTGCAATGACATTGTGAGAGGTTTCTGCTATGTCTTTGATGTTATACCACTACTGCAAATCACTGTTAAGATAGAATAGCAAAGACATATCTTTGAGAGTTTTATGAAGTCCGTATGGGAACAGATCTCAAAATCCCTGAAAAATTGTAACAAGCAACAAGGATCACTCAGGGGGAAAAAAAAAAAAAAAAGAAGAAGAAAAGTCACTGCTCCAACTAAGTTTTGTACAAGATGACAGCCCCAACTGATTCCAAGTCCAGACAACTGGGTTTCCTCCATGCTCAAGTTTCTCATCCTGGTACTGCTATTTCAAAGTAGCTTTTAATTAATCTCCAGATCACTGGCAATTTGTTTCTCTATAAGGTAACACTGATGCTGTTTTTGTAAATGAACATAATGATCGTACCATGGTGGTACATAAATCTTTGCTAAAAGGGAGAGTGAGAAAAGAGGGTAAACTACTACTTTTCCTTTGCTGATGAGTGCCCATATTCCTAACTCCAGCCATTCTCTGGTTTCTGCTACCATGTCTCATGCCACAGACACAGCCTCAGTGACTCAGAAAAAACTAGGGTTTTTTACCACAGTCTGCTTAATAAAACAGAGTTTACAAATGCATTGAAATGAACAGCACCCATTCTGCACTTCTGATGTGACCAGATGTGCTTCGCTCTCTCCTGTGCACATTCTGCTTGCTTGTCACCACCCAGGCTGCAGGCAGTCACCTCAATGCAGAATTGCACTAGATGAAATTTCTTCACTGAAACACCACCAGTCTCCCTCTGGACTAGATTTTAAACAGGAGAAAGTATTTTCCTAAATGATTAATATTTGACCAAATTATTCCATTTTATTCTGCAGGCAACTGCACTGTTTTTCCACTGTATCCACTGAATTTGGTAACAAATTTTCACTAGGCAAAACTCCCGCACTTCATCCGTTTTTTACTTCACACTTTGCCTTTCAGGTAATTCTGGAAGCTGCCTTTCTGAGCCATTCTTATTGCCAACAAATAATTTTCCCAGAGCAGCTACTCAGATGTAGACTTTTTTATTTACTGGTTATATGCATGGACATGTGGTCTGCATGAACATGGAAACCCCGAAGACCAGCCACAACTCCAGTTGCTTTTGGCAAGTGTCCCCAGGACGAGTGCCTCAGGCAAGTGCCCCACTGACCTCCAACGGAGCTACCTCTTTGCTCACTCTTAAAGTAAACAGAATAGGGATTGCTGCCAAAGGCCCTTGTAAAAATAGTTTAATCACACAAGACTCTTCTCCTGCATGATCTTCACTACTCAATACTGTGCTCATTCTTGCAGAAAATGAACAACCTCCATGGGAACTATATTTTCAGCTGTTACAACACACAAAATTTAATGTGCACATTCAATTCTTCCCATAATTCACTAGTAACACAGAAGGGACATTATGCCTCAATGCTGTGGCAATTCACAGGTCCCTTGAGAAAACCAGTGCAAATGTTACATTCCATGAGATAAATCCTGAATCCTACCACAGTGGACATGAGTTTGGTCTCTGACTTATCCTCCTTGTTACGGGGGAAATTCTATGAACTTTCTCCTTGAGACATACACAGGCCCATGCTGGAAGGAAAGAAAAAGCTTCAAAGAGATTTTGTTTTCTGAAAGGACAGTCTTTGCCACAAAGGAAAAGTGGCCGTTCTGATCTGTGCTCACTCAGGATATGTGAATCTGCTCACTCTGTGCAGAATCACACAGTTACAGCTCTAACTGTGCAAATGTCTGCAGCTCCCAGTGCAACCACTTATGCTAGAACTAAACCAACTACGTGTCTTTTGTATCAGCTTAACTAAAGATTCCAGACAAACTGGAAGCCAGGGGCTAAACAATGTATTGTGTCAGGGACTGTAGCTAATACTGAACAGAATATTATTAAACCATTCTGACTCGTCAGTGGAAATCACTGCTGTGTAATGGAGCACAGAGTATTTTTGTCAACAGAGCCAGGTCTCCACGGCCTGTGTATAATTAATGGACTTCTCCAGCTGGAGGCTTGGTTAATTCAGTGGAATATTGCTACTGGAAGCACACATCGAAGTGGAAACCAAGTAAAACTTTGATGACAAGACTTTTCCATTGAATAAAAAAGAACTAAAAACCTCTACTATTTGAGATTTTTTTAAAAAATAACTAGAATGTTCTGCCTCACATTTTAATGTAAGATATACTATTTGCCTACCCATAGACACTTAACCAATTTTCCATGTGAGAACTTTCTGTAACAAACCCCAGTTCAACACCAGAGACACAGAAAAAGATGTACAAGACAAGTACATTAAGTCAATTTGAGCCACATTCTTGCATTTCCCCCCTTCTTTGTAGTGTTCCCCCCAATACAACAGGTACTACAGGTTATTTACCTTTATTCCAGGGAGTCCAGGAAGCCCAGGAAGGCCTGGTTCACCCTACACAGGAAAATTACATAATATTACAGACATTATCCAGTTATGGTCACTATTCAGCGAACAGCCCTGTAAATTCTGCAGCAAGATAAAAGAGCATGAACGACTGCTAGTCAGCTCCAGCAGGACTGTTTTTTTCAAAATGAGTGACTTAAATGTACAATTAGTAAGAGTCATGTTAAGAACTTAGATATCTTCTGAGAACCTTCAATGTGAAGATGACACGCAAGTTGAAAATTCATGTCAGGAAAGCCAATATGAATTCACATTAGCCTTCAGTAACAGAGAAGAAAACAAGAAGCACTGGTTCATTTTACACACTGCCATTTGAGTTCCATACTTATGACAGATGTTTAATTCTGTTCCATTTTCAACTCTGAGCTAGCTATTGTGCTGTGTAACTGTCTGATTTAGCTACAAAGCAATTCAGAAGAGCTTGGTTTAAATTGCACAATTCAAGCAGGACTGACTAATTATAACTGGACCATCAGTTTTATAGAGCTATCCACAGCATCATTTTAGAGCTTGTTCTTTATCTGTGAATATACACGGTGTCATGAAGGATAGTGGGAATGTAACCTTTTACTGCTTTACCCAGAAAAGCCTTGCTTATTTAAAATTGCAATGAAAGGACCTATAGAACTCTATTTGCAAAGTAATTTTGTAACAAGTATTGAAAACTGAATGTATTAATTTTGAAATTAGTCTAAGACAAGAATGACAGCATTCTCACAAATGGTCATTTTGAGATATCAGCTAAATGGAAAGATGTTGTCTAGGGAAATAAAGATGATGAACAGGAAAAAAAAGAGCAATAACATGTGAAGAAAACATTATTTTAAAGGCTGGGGATTTTACTTTAGCACAGAGACGGATTCTAACCAGAACCTTGGATTTGAATATTCCCTGAACTTTCTGGAAGCTCAGGTTTGAACTCTGAAGCCAACTTCTGCCTTTATAATGAGTTGAACTATATTCCAGATTTTTTACACTCACGAGCTTTACAGAAATCCAGACTTCAGCTCTGTGGTTTGGGCTGATAGCTACAGGCTGTGCTATTAAAATATTTTACGTGTCCATGTACACACATGCTTACATACACTCATACACTCACGTACACACAAACATGAACACATGTACATGTAATATAGGTGCTCATCAAACTGCACCACCCAGAGACACTTCTTTGAGGCAGAGGTATTAAATGGACTTGAAACCGCTCATAACAAAACTACATTCTGCCACAAACTGAAAAACACAATAGAGGGGCTGCAAATCACTTTACCAAATGGAAATATTTTTAAGTGGTATAGAAGGGTCTGATAACAACTTCTTTGTCTGTTTTAGTTTCTCCAAGGTTCTAACTGTTCAAATCGCCTAAAGGCACAGGAAAGATTCCAGCCTCAAAATATTAACTATAAAATCAGATGAAAGACTAGAGGCTACAATGCCATTTTCAAAAGACACTTACTTTTTGGTATGTTGATCATCACTTTCTAAAGCAGAAAATGGGTTTATCACTCTTGCAAAAGAATAATGCTTCATTGCACTAACAAACTTTTAACTCCAAACCCCTACTGTGTCTTTCCACTTTTTGCATGAGTAGCCATACATATGGCACTATTACCATCAACTTTTCTCACCTAATTGTGGAAGCACTATATTTCACTTGTAAGCACAGAATTTGAAAATTTGTAATTCATAATATATTAGTATTGCTGCAGTAGGTCCCTATTTAGTCTTCGGACAGAGCTAAACCCCATACACTCACACATAATAAGCAGAAAAGATCCACCAAAGCCAGTTCAGAGTCACAGCAATCTAAGACAATTAAAATGCCCCTAAAAGACACATCAATATGAAGCACAATGAAATCAATCATTACTTTTAATTACAACTAGCATTGTAGATGAATGCATAGCGTTTGCTTTTTTTGGACCTTCCCTAATATAAAAATTCTGAGTATGATTTATGAGAAGAATGACTTTTAAAGAAACCAAGGCTGTGTACTAACTGTGTTAAATAAGAGCAGTGCAGGTTATTCTGCCACCTCTGCGCACAATATGGCCCACAACAGCCTCGTCAGACTGCTGAAATATTGTCACATTTCATCCCATGCAAATAGTACTCGGGTGGGCAGCTCCACACATATTTGTCCCTAGAAGATGGATAAGGGACAACTAGAAGAAGAAAAAAGGAAAATATAAGATAAAAAAGAAGACACAGGAAGGAAATACGAATGGGACACAGAGAGGGGGAAAAGTACTGAGATGATGCAGGTGGCAGAGTTGTCCCTCCAGTTGGAAAAAGGGCCTCCCGTAAACTCTGCTGGTGTGAGCAAGTCCCTGCTAGGCAGGGGTGCAGAGCAGCAGACATGGGGCACCTGGCTGGAGGAGACACACTGAACAGGCATATTATGGGACCTGATGGCTGGGGCTGGGATACCAGTGTGGCACACTGGGAACTCATGAGGTGAATGAAAGGAAGACACTAAGCCCCCCTTTGGTGTGAAAAAGAAGGTGAGAATATAGGAAGTCTGAACTGCATACCTCTCCCTCATCCATGTTGCCTGAATCAGATCAAATCTGAGTGCCTGGCACTGAGAACCAGGAGCCTGATGATAAATCACTGCTAGTTCTGCCTCCACGGCAGCCACTTAATGAGAGTATGAACCTCCATAGGCACTTAAGTTCATTTTCTAGTTTATTACCCAAGCAAAGCATGCGCTGCAGAATGCACACACTGAATGATTCTGTGGATTAGATAGCTTTAAACTACTTTGATTACCTTTCCTAATTAGAACTGCACTTGCAACCATAATAGTCTTAGTTTAGTCTCTGATGGGAGTTATAATTTCTTAAATAAAAAGACTTAATTTCTTATTTATTTCTTATTTGTATGTAATTTGGGGTTTTGCTTAGTCACTAAAAGACCTCGAGTACTAGAAAATGGTTGTCTTGCCACCCACTGTATAGAATTTTAGCTCTTGACTGTCTGTTTGGAGTATCTCAACTGGCAGAAGGACTCTGTTCCACTCTGGCAGCAGTGTGCAGTGGATAATTTTCAATCTTGTAAGAGGCAAGAATAGTACCAATGGCTCCAGAGGGAAACCGAGTATTGCAATGCACAAATCCAGTTCTCTCATTGTCTCTTTGCTCTCCCTGCAGGACCTGCCTCCTGCTCTCATGAGAGAGAGCTGAAGGCACAGCATTCACTGTGTTTGCTGTACTGTAGATTCAAAGAGCAAATTCCCCAGCTTCAGAGGGCCTCGTGCAGCACAGTCATTGTAACTCCTGCAGGACCTTTCCTTGCAGAAGCAGCCTCAGCCACCCAGCATTCAGTGGAATTTCTTACACTGGAAGGAAGAACAGAGCAGCATTACCTGGTCTGTGTCCTTCCAAACACACTGCATGCCTCTGATGGTTTGATTCCCCTCACAGGTGTATGTGAAAGCGAGTCTAACCAATATTTATTTTCTTCCTAATGAGATCTAACAGTGTACCACAGTTTGAAGATTAGTAGTCAAACATGCAGGGTTAGCTTGTGATGACTCACGGAGCAGAGCCATTCTTTGTTAGTCTTTGTTACCAGCTGCAACTGGGTAAGCTTTCAATGCAAGAAGTGTGCTGTGGCTAGAAGGGAAGGTGGGTTAGTCAAAACTGCTTTTCATGTTAATTAGTATCATCATTCCTGTGCCTTTTTAAAATACAAAATTATCATAGACCAAATGTGTACATCCTTGGGCTGCTAAACTGTACTGCCTCGGACACATCCCAGTACAGGTAAGTGCCACTGGTAACACAGATGTAACATCATTTATCACGAATCCAGCAGAAAAGGGAAACTAAACATTTCCAAGCAGTACCTTTTGTCCAGGCCGCCCAGATTCACCAGGTTCACCCTAAAAGAAAACAGATGAAAGACATGAGATCTGAGAAAAAGAATTAATGATGGAGCTGTGGAAAACCGTAACATTAATGATACCCAAAATGTCTGTGACACTGTAAAGCAACGTGCACCAACCACCCCTCTTCTCCCTGCACAACTTCTTCAGAACTACATTACCTTAATTCCAGCCGCAGAAGAGCCAGGGTCACCCTGATACAAAATCCACAAAAAATAATCACTCTTACTACATCAACAGTTTTCCAGGGAACACATAAAACAAATAATGTAAGAGTATAGCAACATCATATAGCAAAACAACTGCATAGCAAGGCTGCCTATTTTCTGTGCTGCTACATAGGAATTTAACTAATGAATTACATCAGTGTGATTCAGAAAAGGAATAGTATTGTTTTCAAGACCTTGCAGAGAGATTCAGCTTTACTCACCTGAACATCTATTATGGTAAATCTCAAACTACACAACTAATAATGTAGGTGTAATAATTGCAAATGTTGTATAAATGTACTTCACAAAGCCAGAAGATGGGACTTTGACGTCTCCAAATTGCTGATCGACATTAAAAATAATTCACTGTTATTTACAAAGAATATGAATGACCATTTTGACCTAATTTTATAGATGGCAAGAGTCAGGTCTCAACTGACAAAATTTTTTGTGCTAATGAAGATTTACCTTGGAAAAAAACCCCAGTGACCTATGAGTTTATCTCCATCAGGAGAGGTCATAGCTCTATTTCCTCAACACTCCAGCATATTTAAACTGATAGATTAATGCATGAAGTGTTATACTTTACAGGATGAGACAGCTACGGTAATTTACATATTCAGGAAAGATCTCTGCTCTGAGAAGGCATCTAGCATTCAAAAAGATTAGACTACATTTTCCTGGGTTGACTGAATTTCATAGGCAGCGATATGCACAGGACAGAGGATCGTTGTTGCTCTTTTTCCTTAAACAATATGCCAAAGAAAAAAGAAAATAAAACCTACTGAAAAGTTTGCTAGTCAGACTATGTACTGTTGAAGATGACTAGAGTGCTTCTATTTGAAAAATTGTTTAATTGTTATTGAAAATAAATGTACATTGTTCACTGAAAGCAGCAAGTTGCTACATAGCAGCAACTTCAAGCTCCTGAGCAGCCTGCCAGTGATTTACAGAGGCAGAATAGAAGCCGGTACTGTAATACACTTTGAAGATGTACAAGCAGAGTATAAATGCTTAATAGTCTTTGTACAAAATACAAATAGGGGACACCCACTCCTGATGTCTCTGCGAATGCCACAGCTTTAGAGCTGGTTTGGCTATGGCATTTTTTTGGTATTATCTTATAAAATTAAAATTGTGCCAGTTAACATGCTCACTGGCCTCTGAAGAATAGGAATACACAGTTAGTGCGGCTTGGTCTTGAGTGAAGAAAACACAAAAAATCAGTATTATGAGGTTGATAGATGCATGGAAACCTGAGCTGCCTCATTTTGATAGACATGCATGAGTGACACTGCTAATATCCCTTACAAGCATGTACAACTGAAAGCTTCAAGAACCTTTTATAGTTATAAAGGGGCAAAGCAACTAGTAAGACACATTAACCAGTTAAACATTTCAAAGGGCAACGACGGATATGGAGAAGCTAAGACACAAAATATTTATAATCCACCTTCATGCAAGAATAAAAACTAGTATCAGATCAAAGAAAAAATTACGGTACAGTATGTTCACGATTCACTGATGAGTCAAGACAGTTTGCAAACGAAGCAACTTTAGCAGGGGAACATGTACAAAGAAGGAAGATACTTGGTAGTTTCTAGGGACCAAGGCTACAGTGGAAGAACAGAAGCAAGAACTCATGTTTGGCATCAACATTGTCTTCAAAGTAGACAATTCAACAAAGACATTTTAATTCTAAAGTCTCAGGTCAAGAATTAAGGACCCAAGTCCATATTTTTGAGTGTCACTGGGTACAGCAGTTCAGAAAACAAAGCCACATTTTTTGCACAAACAGGAACCTGCTCCTAAACCAAGTCTGAATCTGTTGTCACTTGTTATCTCACTCTCTCACCATATGAATAAAAATTTATTATTTATCTCACAGAAACACTATTTAAGCTTTTAAAGAAATGTTTTTAAGTTTTATGAACTACGGATTAAATCTCCTAAGCCTGTGCATAGCATTATGATCTAGTGCAATGTTTTCTGCTTATTTACACAGAATTAATGGCTTGTTTACTGAGCAGGAAGGGTCTGTACATGTATGTGGCTGAACACCCAGAACTGAGTGGATACTAGACTTTGAACACCTTCAACAGCTGTTTTAGAAACAGTCTTTATAAAGAGCCTTTTAAGTCTTACAGTACAGACAGAAATACAAATAAATATAGAAAAAAAAGTCAAGTCTGCTTTGTGAACAAATTAATTAAATGTGTCTAAAACAGTCATTCTGATTTCCTCTGCCACTTAAATGCTTGGCAATTGCTGGGCATCTTCATGCTGGAATTATACAGAAGGATCACAGAGCAAAACCTTCCCCCTATGCTGAAGAACAGGAAAGAATACAAACCCCGTTAAGTAGCTCAAGTGTAAAGTAATGACACCAAGTTTAATGCTTACTCCTAAATTATCTGTCAGAAACCACCCTCGTAAGCTCTCCAGAAAGTGCTGTTTGCAAAGCTACCTATCAAAAAACTTTAAGCTGCAGCTCTGCTCTAAGAACTGTATATTTTTTTCTGGGTGGCAGGTTGTCTTGTAGGCAGGGAAAAAGAAGAAAAACATCGAAAGTCAATGAAGTCATAGTTCTGGAAAGTCCAACAAAAATGAATGCAGAAGATTGTAGCCCTTTATGGTTAAAGCAGTGCACTCCAAATAAACAGAATATATTCCCGTGTCACCACCCCACGTCTGAAACCCATATGAAGCCTAGAAGAGATGGGAGACTTCTGCATTATGAAGTTCAGCAGGTGTCTTGAAATTTCTTCAGATACAGCAATATATACAAGAAGTCTCCTGACGACCTATACTTTCACAGTTTGATCCCAACTTGACTGCCTAACTGTCGAAGGTTCACACAGCAGCAGTTAAAACTTTATACTTGGGCAGAAAGGATTTCCCACTGAAAAAAGGAGACAACTTTTTTCTTTCCTTAAAAAGGATCCCAAACAGGGGGATGTGCACACTGATATGGGCAATATTGGCATTCTAGTGGATGCAAGCCCATCATTCACAGCTAATGAAGTAGAAAAGCAACAGGTGAAGCTGCACTAGGCTACCCAGAGAGATTATAAACTTTTCATTTACTCCTTGTAGAACTATCTATCTGAACAACAATCTCATATTCCTAGCAGATTATATTCTTAAATCACATAAGAGTGGATCAAGATCATGTTACCAGCATACATTGTGTAAGTAAGTAAATAAGGTTCTTAAGACTTTCATCTGGGTTAATAAGCATGACTGCAGATAAAGTATTATTTAAATTAACTCCAAGAATCAAGTAACTTGACTATTCTTAAATCTAATGTCTATTTTTAATTGCTGATTTTAGAATATGCCTTAAAATCCTTCTGCTCTTCAAAGTACAGATTAAATGTGCCCAAATGATACGTCCTGAGGGATTTGCATGAATTCCTTACCAGCTTGATAAATCCATCATAAATTTCTCCTTGCACTGAAATGATGTTAAGTTGGTTAAGCATTACACATTCAGGGGTACAAGAAAAAATTTTTATGTTTCTGCCCAAGTGCAGTCACTACAATAAGTGTTTTTTAGAAGGATATGAGTTCAAAAGTGATGGCCAGAAGAGATCAGTATGTCTGACCCTTTCTCAGGTGCAACACAGCCTCTACCCTGACTGCTAAAGACTGACTTTGTGTAAGGAAACCACACTGAAAACTCCAGTTCAATTTCCTGAGCGTAAGTCTCACATAAAAGAAAACTCAGGAAAATAAAAATTTTGACAAAATCTATTTTTTGGTGATTTCTGCAATACCTTGGTACTTTGCAACAATGAACTAAGAAGGTATAAAGTGAGCTTATTGTTGATGTCACTTGGAATAAAGATTTAAAGTGTGTTTATCGTCAACTCTTGATTTTTCAGCTGCCAGTTTTGGAGCGAAGTTGCCTATCACGATAACGTAATTTTTGTCCCATATTGGTTTGGTGCCTCTCTTTGATGGAAACACAGAAGGGTAAAAGTTAAAGGGTACATCAGAAAACATGGCTATAATTCAACAGAGCAGTTCCAACTGGCAGGTTGTGACCAAAGCTTCTGTATGATGAAAATTTCAACAAAGAGGAGTGCTAGCTAGAAACATGATGATGTATTCTGTACTAGAGCTACTGCTGTATAAAGTCAGAAATCTTATGATTAGTTGGACAGAACAGTGAAAACTTTTCTGCTGTTCATAAAAATGAACTCAACCAAATCACTCACCTTTAAAAAACCCCCAGCTCAAAATGCATTTTTCTTTCGAACAAATTATTATTTTCATTAGTTGGTTATACTGTAAGCATGCCTAAGGCACAAATTTTCTTCTCAACTAAGAAGCAGTGATACCTTTTCTCCTGTGTCACCCTTCAGTCCATTCTCGCCAGCATCCCCCTATAATTAAAATACACGTTGCATTTTAATGATTTTATGTCGGCACACAGTATGCAGAGAAGGGTCAGCATTCCAACACGATTAGCAAGTTGATTTCGTTAATCATTTAATCAATCTCTCTGTGACATGGTCAGGAAGTGGCGATGTCTTATACAGACTTCACTATAACTGGGACCCCTCTCACAGATCTGAAAAAAAAAGCCCCACCCCAAAGTATCAAAATACCTGTTGGTATAATCCACCAACTTTCTCAGTTTACTGCAGTTCAGCAAGGGAGGAATGATTTAATGATTTCATGATGATTCAGCACTTTAAATTACCAATACATTTTTCTTACCAACACAGAGACATTCACCTAGATGCATCTAATAAAATTCAGATGACAGTTACACAATTCCAGTGCTTTTTATTAGGATTCTCAAGTAATTTATAGCATATACTCTCTGAGTCTGAAGTCCTTCATCAACGATTCACAAACTAAAAAAAAATGCACTAAATGTCACTGCTCCAAGGAGCTACCAAATTACTTTATCTCTACATAAATTCTATGCACTGTTTATTGTTAAAAAAGTGATGTTCAGATAACATCTTTTCATGGCTGAGTAGACATTTTCTACTCAAAAAATGCTCAAAATTTTAAAATAAAAATTTCACAATATTTATCTATAAAAAGACCTGGTCTCCACCTATAGTCATGTAACCATATAAGAAGTCCAGACTACATTAAATAGTCTTTGTTTTACGTTAAGAATATAGGCTAAAAATTTCTGTGGGACTTGAGGTTCACATAAAGTGCAAGAAGTATTTAAAATGCCAAAAATATTGATTAGAATAAAGACTAAGTAGACTAAAAAAACATTCCTGGTCTTGGTCAGATAACCAGTAACATTATTCAAATAACATTATTCAGTACTTGTCATATTGTTCTGAAAACCTCAATGTGAAATTCCACTCAGAGAGGACTCTGAGAGCAAGTTATACATCACAGTCACTGATACAATGGGAACTAGCTAACAATCTAGCACCACTTTAATTAAGGAAATGTAGATAACACATAGAAGAGTAACAGTTAGGAATGCCACCCCAAGTTCATTTGACATGATAAAGCATATTGAGGGGATTTGTAACTACACTTTTTAGAAAAAGACAAAGGATAATTATGGAAAAATAGAATGGTTTTAAGTAACAAAAGTTCAGTACATGTTAAAATTCATTGTTATTCCTTTTATGTCTGAAAACAAACGAAGTACTGAAGTACTTTAAAAATATAATTTTAACAGAAGGATTTATTTCATGATGCATATTTCATGATTACATACTTCTGCGTGTGGGTACTGCCTTTCAAGATTTCCCTGGAAAATTTTTATGGCGTGCTTTTGAAAATGTGAAATGAATTGCCTTGGCAAAGCATACTTCCAGCTGCTATTACACAGATTTACACGGATCCAGAAGTGAATTCAGTTGTAGCTGCACAGACACAGCTAAACACTTCTCGAGCAAATTGCACCTCAGTACAAGCAACCTGCTTTCTAAAAGTAAGCTCAGCATACTTGCAGAAGATGAGGCTGTGCACAGATTCCTACTCTGAATAAGGCTTACGTTATTCCTCAAACTGCCCCTGTGTGCAGATGCAGAAGCTCAACTCTAAACTGACTGTGCTCCTACCATCCACTATGCCTGGAAGAGGAGAATTATACCCCGCTCCTGCAGTGTGGAGCTTATTCCACCCCCTTGTCTTGGTGTGACTGGACATCAGAGAAGCAATTTCTTGCTAACTCACTGCACATAGGAACACCATCAGCATGCCACTGGTGCTGCTGGTACCTTTCCAGACAGCATTGCTGAAGATCCTGCAGGCAGACTCCCTTGTTCTTACTTAAACTGACCCAAACACAAATGGAGCATTCAATTTTTCGTATGTGGAGAGCTGGTTATCTGGGTACCGTTTGGAGTCCATGTAGTTATCATTCTGTTACCTAACTGCTTTATTCCACACAGGTGCCAGAGCATCAAAATCAAGTTATGAGAAATGTGTGGATCTCTAATTTATTCAGACAGGCTCATCGTTTTCTGAGACTCGCCATAGTTAGGATTAGTTGCCTGATTGCTCAGCTGTGCAGCCTTTAACACACAATCACCGCACTCTGTGACTGATCCCACCGCAGCAATCTCAGATCGATAACTTCCATTAGCAGGTATTATCTGACCCTCAGAAAGGCTGCATGGTGCTGCTCAAGTTCTAGGTAGTAGCTGTGGTTTTTTGTTTTTAAACTTGGGATCAGTGCACTGGCAACTCTCCAAGCAAATTATCCAAAAACTGAACCACAAGAAAGGAAGCGAAACGTCTCACCTTTTCTCCTCTTTCTCCAGGGTCACCCTGAGGAAAATAATTGGAGCAAAGAAGTCGTAAGTTACTAACTCAGGCAAAAATCAAAGTGTTAGCCTTACTACCATTAGTAATTACTAATGTTAATATTACTATCATTAGTAATAATTATGTCACTACTGACAACAACGTCTCAGATTATAAAATCCAGTAAGAAAATCTCCAAAGAACAATACAATATGTAAATTTAATAGACCTCAATGGACAATACAACTTCAATATATATTTTTTCAAAGCTTCAATGGTTTGCATGTGAAGTCTTCTCTCCCTATTTTGTCCTAGACAAACAGGCATACGTCTTTGAGAAGTAGCCTGCAGGGACCTAGGTGAATCCTACATGTGATTCTTCTTGTTTTGGGAACAAACAAAGGAAAAACACCAAGTCTGAATGTGAAGGGAAAGTCTTATGATTCTGTCAACAGCTCAGAAGGTTCCTCAAGAGAGAGAAAATGCCTTAAGTGTCTTGAACCAATGCATAACTGTTTCAGAGTAAAGAGCCTTCAGTGCTCCTCACCTTCTCTGTAACAATCTCTGTAACAAAAAGATGGCTTATTGCCATTATTTTTTTCAAAATTAAAACATGCTTGAGAAACTGCAAAAGCACTTTTGTGCACCAGCCTGACCCTGACAACTCATCTCTGCATTTCTGGCTCAGAGCTGCACTCTGGCTCATCTTTGCCCCTTCTGATGGCTGGCAGTCGCTAGGCAACTCAGGGACTACAGCTGTGAATACGAATTAAGCATCAACTGCCATAATTTGGCTTCTTCTGTATACAAAGTAAGAAAAGGTCATGCTCCCAAATGGTTTGTTTTCATTCCTGATGGACAAGCAGCCAGTCAGTAAACGCAAAGAGGCTGCCTTGCATGTCTGTCAGCAGCAGCACGATGCACAGAATCAGCTGAGGAGCACATGTGCACCAGAGACGCTCACTCGCAGCGGATGGGATTAGAATTCAGCATTACCCCTTCCAAGAGGCCCACAGATCCCATCATCTCGGACATGTCGAGTTTTCTTTTAAATGAAGTTATCATAAGCTGTATGTTCTATTTCACTTGTTCAATATTAAAACAGCAGAACAAATTATATAACAATAAAGTAAGTGCAAAGAGTAATTCTGATGTAACAAATACAGGCTGAGACATGCTTCTAATGAGGCTTGTTGCTAACTTCCATAATAGCAGGATCAGCCCTCAAGACTTAACCCTGACATTTGTCAAAGAACTGACCGCAGCAGCTCTTGAAAAGAAGCCTGAAACACATTGTAAGGGGCATAAACAAAGCCTTTCTGAAAAGGTCCCCATATTCCCAAACACTTGCAGGCATATCGCATTCAGTTGGCAGTGGATGTCTATGCGTCAGTGCCGCTGACTGGAATTATACATGCACAGCAGAAGAATATGCTTCTTTATGGGGAGATGTGTAAAGCCTCTTACAGCACTGATCACTGGAGGGAGCAGATCATTAAAAGCCAGTCAGAATATAAACACAAGCTGGAAAGCCTGACTGTCATCTACATATGCACTCACACACTCTGTGCTTCAGTTTTTAATCCATTTTCAATACTGACCTTGAGCCCTGCTTCTCCCTTCTCTCCTGCTATGCCAGGCAAACCAGGTTCACCCTAAAGGCAAAGAGAACAAAAGATGAAGATTAGAAAGACATGATGAAATATATGAGTTTTCTCATACTGGGTAAGTAATGATAAACAAAATTTAAAAAGACTCTGCAAACATGTACTCCACAGCTGGGCACTAAAATGCCTTATTTCATCAGTCAGGGTGGATTAACCCATATCAAGGTAAGAAATTATTCTTCTGTAGGAGGTGGAAACACAGAGATGTCCAACTAAACAGAAAGGAGACCTGTGACTCCTGATTCTTAAAATCTGTCCAATTAACCTTAAAAGCACAGTCTTCCCAGCAAGACTGCCAATGCTTTCCTCTTCTCTACAACTTAGAAATGCTGCAAGAAAGGCTTATCTTAATTTATTTTGACATTTGTGCTTCTGGTCTCAGACGGAAGGCAGATAACGAAATAAAATAAGAAGGTCCTGTTTGAGAAATGGAAGAATTTGGAAGAACAGAAGAGCTTTTCAATTTTTTAAATATACTTTGCTTGTCCATTTTTTATACTCTTATACCAGTGGCTGAAAAGTGGTTTTAAAAGATTTAAAACCTGTCAGCATTACATCAATGTTCCAAATTTTGGGTATGTTTAATGGGCAATATATTATTCTTCTACAATTCAAGGAGTCATAAATGATTTTCTTAAGTCAATCAACAAATAACACTTATTTTCAATCTTCTTTCCCCCCTTCGAATTTAAAAGTAAAGGAAAGAAGCAAACAAGAAAAAACCCAAATCAAAATGAAAAAGACCCTCTAAAAGATATTTCTTAGTGTTTATAGCCCATATTTATAAGAAAACCACAGATATTCATTTTAGATAAAATGATAATGCAATGGTTAGACTTTATTGTAAAACAACTAGAGCTTATGGCTAATTATGTAAAAACTTCTGCAGGTGTATGCCTCAGTTTCACAAGAAAGACCTTTGATAACTCTGACACAGGGAACTGCATCACACTTCTGACATGGCAAAGCACATTAAAATAACAGGCAAAAAAGTATTTGAAAAAGTCTGCAACTAGGTCCTTCTAAAAGCCCTTTTGCTACATAAGCGTATAAAATTGTGAAGTTAAATCCAATAGCTAACGTAGCAATCACATCTAAAACAGCAATTTGTATCAGAAACTCAGTGAACAATTTTCACACAGTGTTCAAACTTAGTACACATGATGAACCAATCCTCTGCTCAAAAGTTACAGAGGCATTAAGATAAAGGCTTTTTGAAACACAACAATACATATTTTCTAGTCCTCCATAAAAGCCTTCTATTAAGAAAGAACTTATCTCTTTCTTACTTCCACAGGCAGATTTAATCATAGATATATTAACTCTGATTCTCCATGAAGACAAGTTCCATTGTATTTCTAAATAAGGCAACGGAATCATTAATTACATTTTAATTTCATCAAGAGCTGGACTGTTTTAAAAAAACAAACCAAAATCATCTAAGTTCTAGCAAAACTCTAGTGAGGCATTCTCCAAGCCAGAGAAAAAATTGTTAGGTTCCATTTATCCCACAGGGAATTAAATAGTGACTTGTGTCAGGCCTTTCTCAAGGCCCCTTTGTACTGCAGTAGCTGTGAGGCTGATAAAGTGGCACAGGCATTCAATATATGAGTGGTCAGGATTTGAAGCTGTTGGAGATTAGGTGTGAGTGTCCTAAAGGATTGACCTAAAAGGCTCTGGAAGAAAACTGCCAGTTGACAAAATGAAGCAGAAGGGACCCACGAATATACACTTTTTTCTCCTCATCCCCACACCCCAAATAGGCTTGTTTCTGTCCCCTTCATTTTTGAGCAGCTGCTGTTGGCTGATGCTTTCAGGGGCTTAAATCTCTAATCAAAGGGTTAAAGTTCCAAGCTTGCACTTTCCTCCCAGGTTTACATAGCAGTGCTATGAATGCAGAGGGCTACTATTGTGACAAAAAGGAGACTGCAAAAATAGAACAAAAAAAATATTTTCTTCAGAAAAAAGTGAAAACCTCAGCTTGTCACCTAGTCATAGCAAATCCCCATTCATACCAGCAATCTCATTTCTGACCTATATGCAACTTTTCTATGCTCAGCACTACACTTATAGTACTGAAAATATTAGGCAGAGATATTTGAAGTTCAGAAACTAGCTCTAGGAATGGGAAAGATTGAAGGCGAACCTAGAAGGATAACACAGAAATGACCTTGTGGCTTTTTGCTTTTGAAGTAATTATTGTTCTCTTTCTAATGTTCAGAAGAACAGGGAAAATATTTCTTTCCCTATGTTAGACCTCTATCTTCTTGCCCATACAAGGAATCAGGGAGTAATAAGGTGAAGTGAAAATGTACAGCCCACAAGCTGCTCTGTGCCCTAGCCCTGATGAACATTCCTGGTGCACAGCAAAACAAGCTTTGTGCCAGGCAGTCTCCCTTTGTCACTCTGCCTGGCAGTCTGGCTTTATGTGAAGATATTTTTACAATTCCAGGAAGCCTTAACATAAACCCCCCCAAACAAACAAGAAAACCAAATCACAACACAAAAATAAAAATGCTCCCCTCTAAGTAGTTATGAAGCAAAGAGTGGTTCACTTTTGAAGACGAGTATATTGATAGCTCTTCCCTTGCTATGCGCTAAAATACTGTGTCATTTTAGCCATGTTGGTCCCAAAAGATCATTTTGATTCTTGGCATGAAAATAATTTAAAATATTTCTGTTAGAAAGTTACTAGGAAGTTGTTAGGAAGTTAGTTATTACTAACTTTCAGCAATACGTAGATAAAAGTAACATTTAGTTACTTTTATCTACTTATAACTAAAAGCATGTATTAAAACCAGAGTGCAAAATGCTGTATGAGTAAAACTGGAGTGTAAAATGCTGTATGAGTACGCTTCAGCCCCACAGGTTAGTGTTTTGGAGATGAAGAAAAAGCACAGCTGACCTTTAAGAGGCTGAAGACTACGACACTGCTATTCAAGGAGCGATGCATGCAAGGGAACAGCAGACATTCAACCATGTCATTCAACACAGTAACTTAAATCAGAGTGCTTTTCAACCTGATAAAATGCAAGAAGCTATAAAGCTAGATCCCCAATGTCACGTGTTTTTTACATTCACCAGGCCATGGGTTATGCTTTTCCTGACTGCTATTGTAGTCTCTCTTTGATAGCATTGACAGCAAAAGGTATTAGGTTGCAGAAACAACTGTCTTCTGCACATCAGCTTTCAAATCATGGCAGTTTATTTTTTCTTTCATAGAATCACAGAATGGTTGAAATTAGAAGGCACCTCTGGAGATCATCTTTGATGCCCTTAATTGGATTATATCCAGAATGTCCATGTCTCTCTTGTACTGCAGAGTGCACAACTGGACATAGTACTCCAAAGGTGGCCTCAACAGTGTTTTTTTCCCATTTAAAGAGTAATTTTGTCTATACTACACCTAAATTTAGCTCACAGCTTGCCTTTCTCCAGTCATGAACTCCTGAGAAATTATCACTCAGTAACAGAGAGATGGCATTCACGTTCCAAAACTTTATGTTTTCATTACATGACCCAGTACACAAATAGACAATAAACTATTGGAAAATGCTAGAAAAATTTCCATTTCCCAAATTTCATGTAAAAACTATGCAGCACTAGAAGGTAATTCTCTAGCCTCTGGTCTGCTACAGAAAAAGACACTGCCACTAGAACCCTCCTAGACACAGAAGTGTCCAGTTATCCACCACCAGAATCCAATTTTTTTCAGAGTTTGCTGAATTCACAAATGGTCTCAAAATGGTGGAAATAAAAATTTCCAGCAAATGTTCTGTTGTCCATTCACTTACGCAAAATCAATCAGCTTAACTCAGCAGGCGTGTAAATGTTCCAGTAGTTTATTTGATGACAACCAACACAGAAGTATGCTGCAGACACAGTGGGATTGTTTCGCTGTTGTTTACATGCTACAGAGAAATTGCAGAGTCCCCATCAGTGGAATATTGACAGTTCACTTTCAAAGAGTTATGTTGTAATGTTTGTTTACTGTCAACGGCAGGAAAGTCTTCACCACATTTCAGGAGCAAACCCGTGGACAAGGAGCTGCCATTGACAGTCCCACATGTTAACCACAAATGCCCTTGACAGGAGGATAAGCACTTTGGTTCCTTGAAAACAGCAGCACTCTAACAAACTGAGTTCTTGTCACTACTGCAGTGAACTAGAAAGAAGACTGTTCCATCAGCAAACTACAATGTCAAGGCGTTAGTTACAAAGGGGATCACCTTTAACTATTCAAAACCTTCTGATAATTTCTAGAAATGGCTTCAACAAAATGCTCTGAGTCTCCTAAGTGTTTAACTTTTTCTTCCAACTGATATCAATTACCAAGGCAAACAAAATGCTAACATGTCAAGAATATACTCAACCCAGCCAGTCAATTGAGGAGTTTCAGATAATTTGAATCAAAACCAGAAGGATATTCCTTTGGACACACACCAGGGCACCTTGGTTCAAGTCCTGACACTCTTGAGCCTGTATTAACTGTACAACTGAATTAATATTGACAGACTAACTGTCTTTCCTGTATTCGGGCAAAGAACAACCTTCAGCACCCTGCTCAATAAATAGGTGTAGCAGTTTCCTCAGATATTCTTGTGGTAGGGGCAGTCAATGCTTACACTGAAGTGGATCTGAATTTGGTGAGTACTCAAATGTATACAGCACTGCTGGGGCTCTGCTGGTAACATGAGAAAAATCTGTCAATACAAACTCATAAAATCTGCTTCAGAACAGGTCTGAAAATGTATTACCCACTAGAGTCCATATCAAAGGCGTCGAGGCAGTTGAAAGCATGCTTCTCCTTACTGGAGTGCTTTGTGCCCTTGAGGCATATACCTTCATATCCAGAATTAATCAGCTAAAAATAACATGGCTGGAGGCCCCAGCTTTTCTTGTTAGTAACAGAAAAACAGCCTGGAGGCTGCTGTTCTGAAATAGGTTTTGTTTTGGTGAGATGCATAACTCTGTCTACACCAGCTGGTTGATATCCACCTCACCCTGAAAGAAAGGCTGTCAGTATTGCTATATTTTTCAGTCAGTAGAATGTAATCAATTTAAGGATAAGGAAGCACAAGAGGCCCCAGACCTAATCCAGTCTAATTTTACTCTAAAATACATAGACGAGGACAGAGGGTAAAAAAGTGGTTTTTAAGATATGTTACTACGATTTCCATTTCAAACCAGGGTTGAATTACCTCCTTTCAACTTGCTTTTTGCGCCCCTCAAAAGTAACTTAAAATTGTTTTTTTAAGGACTGGAAATCTCTCCTGGCCCACTCACCAACTGAAATTAAGTGGAAAGGCTCTTCAACAAGACTCAGCTGGCCTGCAAACCTGTCTGAGAACTTGTGAACTACATTTATGATGCTTCCTCTGTATATTTGAAAAAATGTTAGTACATGCATACCCTTCCTCATTTTTCTCAAGAAATTTGATATTTCTACCTTCAAAATGTGTTCCTACATAGCACTGTACACAGTAATAAGAAAACACATGTAAATTAAGAGTAAAAAGAAGCATGAAGAAAGCAGTAGGAAATGTGCATACCCAGATGCTGAATCTACTGATAAGAAGGAAAATTCTTCTGAGGTTTATCAAATTGCTACTGTCAATCTATCAAAAGAATTTGAAATGAAGGTATCTATCCTGACCACTCATCCTGTTTTCAATACACTCTTACAAAAAAACCCACCAAAATACCAAGTACTCCATAACAAAAAGCAATTTATGGAAGTACAGAATGAGGGGTTTATGCACTCCAGACAAACTCCTACTTGCAGCAGAGAGTTATTAGCACAGACTCCAGAAACTGGGATCCTTCAGGCCAAATACCACCTTGACTTAAAGAATCTCTGCTTTTCTCTTTGTGTCGCTGCTGCAGTCACTGAGAGTCTTTATCAAATCAGTGCCACTTAACAAATACAAATATATATTCTATACTTGCGGAGTTGAACTTTACAAGAAGCCCTTTCGTGGCCATTTCAACACGATTAATGTAGAGATATGATATCCTTAGATCACTGCAACCTCACATCTCCATACAGAACTAATGCTTTGTCGTACTTTTCGAGTGCCTGAGGACCTTCTGCCAGGGATGGAGAAAGGGAAGTTTATCTGCCATTTCGTCTGAGATAGAAAGCAACCTGTGGATTGCACAACAGTCGGCAAAGGAAAAGGAGCACTCAGAAAGTCTCCTTATCTCAGCAGGTTTTGGTCCATCCCAGGAACAACACTCTCTCCAGCTGCAGGTATTATTAAGAAGCTCCTTTTCAGTTACTGTTTCCAAGATAAACTTGCTGTAGTTTCTCAAATGAAAGAACAAATGAAGATTGTAAATGTCCCTGCAACACTACCGGTAATGTTGCACTGCGTTTGGTCTAAAGGAAAAAAAAATGTGTGAAGGTTTTATGGCAGTGATTTTGCTACTCTGAATACAAGAAAAATCTACTAGTTAACAGTCCCGCAAAAACATGTGGGTTGTGTAAAATTACACTTACTCTAATATCTAGAGATTGCCTAAGAGAAATTGTTCATATGTTAAGGGATTAGAAAACTGTTCTAAGTGCACTCAGAATTTATGATCTCATTCCCAGACTTATTGGTCAGACTTGTCAATCGTCTCCCATAACCCACTATTTCAATTAAAGAAGAGGTGAAAGGAAAGAAGAAGGAAGATTACAGAGACATGTAGAAGATGGAGATGACCTAAGTCTTTTGTTCAACTGCTTAGGGAGAGAGCAAAGTTAATTCACGGCTGACATTCATTGGCTGAAAAATACTTCATTGTCCAGATGAGAAAAGCATTCACACTCTTAATTTTAAGCATGTGCTTAACACTCACTGACTTTTAAACTAAGAAAAAACATTAACTTGGAACTTAGTGCACTGCCCATGCTGCTGTTTGACAGAGCGAGCTCACTGACTAAAAGGCAACCAAGACAGTAAGGCTTTTGTAAAGTCTCTTAACTACATAACTTCTAAAAAGTGGATGACTCACATCACACATGCAAGCTGAATCCAACTATTCTGCAAATCAACATGAATCTGAATGAGTAAAACCAGGAGTGACAGCAGCTGGCTCATAGTACAGCCCAACTCTTAAAATCACCACTCTGGTCCTCATTCAACAATATCTTCTGTGTCACACTGCACGGAGAATCTGTTTTATCATAGAAATCAGGAGAATGGACCTTTTGGTAGCAAAATATTAACATGGGAGTCCTATGTTGCATTATACTTTCTAACTTTAGACAAACACTGCTTCAGTTTAAACTTCATTCCTACCACTATTTCCAAGCCAACAGATTTTTTTTATCTATTTGTTTAAAAAGATAGCAACATTCAACTTTCATCTGCCTCATTTTATATGAAAACAATGTATTTTCTGCAAATAAGGAAGTGTTTTTTAGTCAGTACCGACCAACAGTTGGGAAATCAAACTAAAGAATGCAAGAGCAATTCATTTTTGTCTGTGTTGCTTTTTTCCTGGTACTTATCTTTTACTTTAGCAATTTAGTTCTTTTCTTAAAGGTCAAAACTAAAGCAGTCCAGCTACACTAAAAACACACTGACATCTTTAATAAAGTGGTAATAATTTAAAAATGTCTTTGACGCTATAGATGCTATGAATGTTGAAGTAAATTAAATAAACAGACACCCATAAATTGCAAATTATGTCATTTGTTTTTAAAGCACAATTTAAAATTAATAATCAGCATTTAAATATGTGTTTGCATCTTCCCATAATGTTCAATTGCATATTTCTTTTATGCCCCCTGGAACATGACTGCAGGTAAGTCTATGTGGTCTCCTAAAAGTAGATATGCAACAATCTTGCCCTGGAGCTTAAAAAAGTTCCTTGTCCCCCAAAGTGACACATTAATCACACATTTGATGCATTACATTAATATCAATTTTTTTTATCATCTGAGTGAATATTTCTGGCTGGAGTTTGTATGATTACTATTAAAAATAAAGTTCTTGAATAAAATATGAATCATCACTTCTGTTCTATTCAATGTGGTTTCCAACTTTACACCATCCAGTCTTCTTATATATTCCCGCATAACCAGATATGCTACAAAGTAAATTTTCACTGGCATTTCAGTCATATTTAGGCCACAAAAATTACTTGAATTATGTACAGCAACAGCATCTGAATTGGTAAGCACTGTCTATCATTCATGTTGCAATTGAATGCAGCTATAAAATATGAAGGAAAAAATATGAGGACTTAATGCAAATTTGTTCCATATTATTTTCTTATAAATTCTGGTCTGAGACACATATATATATATATGTATAGTTAATTCTAAATATTTTTTATTTTGTTGTTCCACATCAGTTGTAATACTCTGAATAGTTTATAAATAAATTCCTATCACTATAGTGAAATAAATTAGTATTATATAATTTCTTATAGCCACTCTCAAAACACAGGTCTAATACTATGTATTATGCTATTAGAAACAATACATCCTCTTTTTTTTTTTTTTTTTAGGGAAGAAAGAATTAGAAGTAAATGATTTGAAATATCTTAACACTTTTATTCCTAGGGCTCTCGGTGAGGGAGGCAGAAGATTGTCTAAAACAACCCTTATACACCACCATCTGTTGCTGCTTGAACCTGGTGAACATATATATCATACATTTTCCTTTTGGCATCCCTTGCCAGTGCTTTTAAAGTTCACTAGGAATGTTAGGGCTTGTGAGAACAACAGATGGATAATACTCTGTACAATCAAGGAGGTGTACTATTTAAACTTCATCACCCAGATTTGCCAAGAAACCTTAGCAATGCTGCAACACAGCCCTGCTGCTTTATTATGACCTCTCCTTATGGAGGGCTGTTCTGAACTATGACTTTACAAAGAGATGACAGTGACTTGCCTAAATTAGCATTTCCTCCTAGTTGTCCTCAAAAATATTTCTGTTTATTTCTCTGCGTTTTCATCCTCAAAATTTAGTTTCACATTATTCTCCAGCTGCGTTTCCATCTCTTTTTATTTCTCTATTTATTGGTTGTATTAACAATGTATTGGCACTGTATCAATACCCAATATCAACTTAAGTGTTTGTGTCATGGGACTGAATTAACAAAAAGTAAAAAACCCTTTCTTTGTAAATATGCTGACTAAAGTAACACATTATTAATATGCATTTCTTTCTCTAATTTATCAGTCATCATCAAATCTGAACACCAGACTTTCAGCTTAATTAATTACATTTGCTGCTTGTTCAGGTAAAACTAGAAAAAAATTACTTCAGCGCACAAAGCACATCATATGTTCTTTCCACAAAGCCAATTTGAAACCACAGCTCTGGATATAAGGTTGCATATTGCTCATGTGAACAAGCCCAAAATTGCTTTAATCCACTACATAAATAATGGCATTGCTGAGAAAGTCAGAGAACTCACCACTTGTCCATCTCTCCCTGGAACACCAGGCACTCCGACAGAACCCTGGAGGGAAACAGACGCCAGTGTTTAGCAAATTAAACAGGTCATGAAACCTTTCATCTCATAATACAGTATTTAGAAATTATGGTGAATGCTTGCTTATTGTAGCTGCAATAAATTTTTCAAAAACTCATTTTTATCCAAGCTGAGCTCTCCTTTCAGTTGAGATTTTATACTAATTAGAAATATTCTCATGTTGTACATTTTAATGACTGTATGGCCTTTTCCAGAAACAAGCTTCAAGCTCATGTTTTGTAATGTTGTGGATGCTTCACAAGAAATGTAAGAATTAAAAAGCTATTTTATTTAAAGCTCTCAATAAATTTTGAGACTGATTCTATGCAATGAAACAGCACATGAACAAAACTATTAATGTTTCTAGAGGGATCATTCAAGCTCAGTAACTGGTAGCATCAATCCATCTCAAGGCTTTTAAGAGATAATCTGCAGTGATTCAGTCTGACAATACCAATTACAGATACACTTTCAAACTGCATCAATATTAGCGCAATCAAAATTTAAAAGTCAATGCAGGCCAAACACAAGGGGCAAAGAAGGAAAACAAAGTATTAACATTGATTTATAACATTGGAGGGATCTTGCTCACAAAGCTCTCATGCTATAAGTTTCTATGTGATGGACAATTTTTTTGAAGGACCTGGTGTAACCTGCTATGGAAGTTCAGTGAAAACGCGACACATGATGAAAGCAGGAAACCTGCATCTGCTTATACAGCATTCTCCTCTTATTTTATAAAGATGGTGCTGCTCAGCAAGGGAGCTGAAAGAATTGGTGCATGGCATTTCCCCCTCTATTTGGGTGAGAGGTGTCACTAAAACTGGTTTATTCAAAGGTCACCAACACCCAAAGGAAATGCGTCCAAAATGGATACACGTGTTTGTCAATGAATAGAGTTGGGAAATGCTGTGAAAACAGGAAAAGGAAGCAACTCATGAAGGTCTCAAAAACCCTCCAAGAGCCAGTAACAGAGCTCTGAATCAGTAAGAAATAATACACTGCATCCCAGCATATCTCCATGACCCACAATGCTCTCCCCTTTCTCCCAAAGATTCCACTTCCACTTGCTGTCTCTTCTTGCTGGATGCATGGTCATGGCTTTTAGCCACTGCAAAGGGGCCTGAGTAAACATTCTCAGATCTCTGTATCAGTTTTCCAGAAAACTAGAAGGTAAAGCTCAGGAGGGGACTAAACCATCAGCCTCAATAAACTATCCTAAATGTAACAGTTTCTCTTCTCAGTGATAGCTGATTATTTTTCTTAAGAAACACGGGACGTTAGAAATGTGTAGAATTGTAAATGTGTAGATGTGTAAAATGAAGCTGAGTCTACCGTGATAAGTAAATGTTTATCAGATATTCAAAAGTTCATCAGCATGTGGGTTTTTCTGATGCTGTACATACAAAATACCCTCCTTCCCGAGTCTTAGGGTATAGCTTTATAAAGGCAGCTTAGACATGAGCACAGCTTTAAAATGCCACATTCCTGCACTGCCAAACACGAAGGGTAGTCCTCTCATTCAGCCTGCAAACTCATTACAGCTCACACCTGCCAAAATTCCACCAATTCACATAATTTGGGATTATATTTTTACATATCACAGGTTTTTCTTTCTTTTGTTAAAAAAGTTTCATTTTAACAGATGCAAGCAAACCTTCACTCTAAAGAACATTATTTCAGAAGAAGAAAAATAGGCATCCTTCTCACAGATGTTAATACTACTTATTCCTTCCTCTTTTTTTCCCCCTTTATACAAATTAAAGCTGTTTTATTAAATATCTTTCATGAACCTTTTCAATCTTTTGAAATCAGCTATAAAATTACTCGCCTTGGTGGTATGTGGGTCAGACGCTGGAAAAGTACCACTCACTAGCTGTTATTGCTGATATTCTGAGGACTGTTTTAATGGAGTAATTCCATAAATCCTAAACTCACTCAATCAAACTGAGGCAGTCAGCTTTAATGAGTGTAAATAATGCTGGAGGCATTCCCAGGAAATCAGGTCTCAGGTTACCGAAGGAACAGGAAGACACTGTCAGACCACCTGAACACCACCAACCAAGCACTATTTATCAGCAACACCTACGTCCTTTGTTTCTGCTGGTCAATTCTTTAGTCATATGGCACTGATCTACTTGAGTAAGGACATGTATTTAATCAGAAACTTTATCTCCCCACCTTTCACAATGTTTCAACTTTGGTTTCCTAATTGTACCAGCGTATGAATGAGAAAATTATAGTGACCTTTTCACCTGAAAGTTAAGCAGACAGATTGAAAACAGTCTGCTCTACATTGCTTGAACTTCCTATGATGGGGGAAATGAGAAATCTTGTGTCTCACATTATATGGCTGCATTTTGCAAAAGCAAAATTCAGAACCTAAGCTAATTGATTCAATGCACTGTACAGTAGCTTATTCCATTCACCTTTTGCAGTTTGGCACAGGAGGAATAATCACTTTCGCAGTATTGTTGTTTATACTATACCTTTTGTCCTGGAGGCCCCTGAGGTCCCTGCAAAGGGAAAACAATTCAATTAACATCAAAACTCCAGCCAATTTAAACTGAAATGAATAATTAAGACTGTCTTATTGTTTAAGCACTCTGACACTGGACTGAAACCAGCTGATGTTTTGTAAATCAAGGAAAAGTAAAAGTTTATGCTCAAAATGCACAATGAATCTTTTCACTTTTGGAACTGATCTAACTACTAACTAGAATACTCAAATTTTCCCCCTTCTAATCTTTTCTCTTCCAAGCCATCTGTTTCTTCTAATACTGACAAATCTCTCAGCATTAGGACGACTGTGGTTTTTCTCTCTCTTGTATCAGCTAACAGCCAGTTGTGTGTCCACAGTAATATATCAGCTTGTCAGCATAAAAACAAGGTTTATGCAAACAAGTATTTTTAAGACAGAGAGAAGCATAAACCTCAAAATCTTCTCACCTTCTAAGTATCAGCACATATGACTGTGTTACACACAACTTGTAATGTGTGCCATCATTTTCAAGTGAAGAGAAAAATCATTAACTTCAGGAATGGTTAAGAATGCTCCTGGGAAGCAAGGAACCACCATTTTGTCCCCATGACCTGGGAAGGCAGGAATAGAGATCCCAACTCAGGAAAGCTTAACCGCTTAATGTCATACAGGAGTCAAAGTCTCACTGATAGTGATAGGAGCCACTTCTCATCTGGTGTCTCTCAAGTACGCAGATGCCCACAGCGGAGAGGGGAAACAGACAGAAAGTAGATCAACCAACCATGTGTTGGACACTTTGGCAGTCTGTTTTGGTAACAGCCAGACCATGTCCACCAGAGTTCTATGCACTTTTGTCCCCAGGTCCCTACTATGGGCATTGGTGCAAACTGTGGGTGCTGGTGCTGTATCAAGCAAGGTGAATTCTGGGTCCATAAGGGTGCAAAACACAAACACTGGAGAATCCAGATCCTTCTGGTGTGAGAAAGAATAAAAGAAGAACTGATTGATACCAGAACTGTAATTGTTCAGAAAAATAAAAGGATTTCTGCTTCAAAATGTGATGCTGATTTTATTCTTAAATTAGTGCGAAGTTGGGCAGAATGCTTCACTGTTGGTAGATGCAGGGCTTGTTGGAACATTGCTTCAATGAGACTTTTAACTGCTAACAAGGAAAAAGCTCCACTGGTGGTAATTCTGGATGCTATATCCACTGATGCGGATGAAAGCCTTGCAGTTTTAAATGTGGATTCATATGCCTAAGGTTTGGCATGAAACCTTGCAAAAGCACAGAGCAATGTTGCTTCTTCAAACTTTTGCCTGATTGTCTTAACAGAAAGAGAGTATTGTGAGCATCTACTTCAGACTGTAGACTGATTCTGATAAAGGAAATCTACCTGTGAGGTGAAGGGTGACAATTTTACTTCCTTGTCTTCAAAAGAAAGCAGAAGCATCTAAGCACTCAGCACTGGTGAGGATCAGAGCAGTGATATAGCGAGCATCTGCTTTTTCAGATGGAGAAAAATGTCTCCAGCTCACCGTGTTTCACAAAAACTGCTGTTTAAATCAAGTCTTCTTTTCAGTAAGTGCCTGAGAGTGAGAGTGATCTGCTAGGTAAGAAACCACAAGTATAACAAGTCCACAAACAGAGTTCTTCCCTTTCTTCGAGTGCCTTACACCATCCTTCTCTTCTTCCGTGAGAAAGGCACAAGTTTCTCTAGCATCTTAAAAACTCCAAGAAATAAATGCTCAAACTAGTGCTTTCCCTACATCAACGTTATCAAAATAGGCTCCAAATGTCTATATCCTAGGCATCAGGTCTGTTGACCTGTTGCGAACTAACCTGCTACATTTTGGGGTTATTTCAGGTCTTGGGAAAAATCCCTCCATCAGTAGGCCAAACTGAATACAGAACAACTGAAGATCCCCTTCACAGCTCATACCAGCTACTTCTATGTCCAAGGGATGGATATATCAGTTTATAACTACTTAAGAAGCTATTAAAACCTTTGAAAGACCTTCAGCTATATTAAATTACCACTTGGGAGCCCTTAACACAATACTACTGTATGAAGGTAAAATGATAATTCACTTACTAATATTATCCCCCAAAGCAACCTGTTAAATGTACTCTCTGTTGAAGACTTTGTGCCTGGTGCTTGCAGCTGTCAGCCTGTGGGATGGATATAATTCAAGACATTGCAGAAAACGTTTTTTTTTTTTTTCCCCAGAATTTCTGCCTCATCCCTGACATCATTCCAGCTTCTCCATATGAGTTACTGAATATGAAAATATTTACATAGTAGCATAGTCTTGCTCTTACGGTGCCTTTAAAATCAATCATTCAGAGAAAAGAAGTAGCAGATACTTATCAATAAACATCTTATGCAATTAAAAGTTTTCCATTTTTGGTACTTAAGCCTTTACTCAGACTGGAAGTAGCCCTGGTGTTTCACATCCATTGAGCCACTTGATGACAAGAACAGTCCTCAACAGCACAGCTACCTTCAGAAATGGTATGGTATTTACTCAAAAAACCAATTTCAAATAAAAGCTTACCTAAATTGATACATTTCACAATTTACAGGGGATAACGAGTGCTTCTTATCCTTAGAATGTTCTGACTGCAAAACACATCTGAATAGAAACAATTTTTCTTTAAAGCACTGCTCCTTAGCATTGGGAAAGAAGCTCAAAGCCACTGGAAACTCAACATCTCATCCATTGACAGCTCTCATCCCTCCCCCACATAAGCCTGCCAGCAGCCACTCAACAGAAAATGTGAAATTCAGTTACTAACAGAAAACTACTCAAAAAAAACCCCCAAAACCCCATAAAAACTCAAACCTATAGAACACCCCGGATTTCTGCCTATTTTTCTAGAGTTACCTACAATCTCTGAGCAAGGCACAGAATGACACTGGAGAGACAGAAATAAGCAAGTAAATAAAATCTGGGAGAAAAAAAAGAATATGAAAGAATAAAACAAAGAAAATTTTTAAAAAACCAACAAGGCTTTAGCTCATTTCCAGAGGAGTAAATGACAGCTTTTAAAAGAATCTATGTAGAAAATTCCATATGAACATGTGGATTTTTCCCCCGTCTTATTCTACTGAACTGGGGAGCATGCTGTGGTTCTCACTTGATGAACAGACAGTAAGACCAGCAACCAAAATCTCTATTTAGGTCTTAAAACAGAACCAGAACGCAAGAAATACATGAAAGTTTCCAACCAGTTCCTCAGGATTCTTTGTTTTGATTTTTTTTCTTTGTTCTTCTGTGTTCCGTAACAGCTGCAGCAATATCCTAGCGCTCCTGTTTGCTCCAGCACAACCAAAGGGATGCTTCGCAAACACAGACTCAGCTAAGCTTCCCTCTGGACAGCTATTCTGCCCCTGGGTCCTGGCAGCCAGTGCAGAGCTGCCGCCACGGGTCCCGTTTTCATTCCCCTCAAGCCCAAGCCCAAAGCCCCGGCTCTGCAGTGACCCCACACACAGGGAACCTGCAGTTATCTCCACCAGCTGGAGGCTCCATCTACACCCCAGGTAACATACTGCCACTCAGCCTCTGTCACCATCATCTGGGTATATGAAGGACGTAAAACAAGCCCTTTAAAACCATCAGCTGATCAAGAAAACAAAACAATCCCAGAGGTATAGAATTCTTTTACTTCCTAACTACCTATATATATATATATATATGAGATATCTATCATTGATCAAAAAATCACTCCATAACAGTCTATGCAGATTATGTTGATAGCAAATATTTGTCTTTTGCCTGCATCATTAAAAGCTGCCAGAGTTTCCACGTAGGGATGCTTAGAATCAACTCCTAAACCATTGGCAATTGATGTCAAAAAGCTCATTTTATGAAGAGCATCTAGGCTTCAAAAATTCCAAAGAAAGTTTGTGAAAACTGTTCGGATGAAGTGACTGCTCAGCGTTTTTGAGGATTATGCCACTTTTCCTCAAATTGACATACATTTGCAGAGGAACTTCAGCTGAGAAGGTTGAAAATTTTGGTTACAAGACTTGCCCAGAATAGGAAGATAACTAAATATAATGAAAATAAAAAATAGTTCTTACTCTTTCAGCCATCATGAACATTTCAAAAGAGCCCTTTGCCATCATGTCCAACTGAGTAAACCAGCTAGGCAGCTGTGACAGCTTACTGCAGGGCTTCACTGAAATAGGTTCTCATTCAAATAACTCCACGGTATGAGGATGGAAAAACAAGGTGTGTTCCTCCAAAGAAATTCAACTGCTCTCTGTGTTTCTCTGGAGATGGAGAATTATTGATAATACCTAAATACTTGGAAAACTGGGTAACTACAAAAGTCTTCTATGCAATTGTGTTCTTAAAAGGTAAAATATTTCCACTATGAATGGCATTCTTCAATCAATGTTTTTGGAAATCAACCAAACCTCTGGAGATTGCCGCATGCCAAGTCATTGCATAATAGAAATGATTGTATGAAGTTGGACATTCCAGTTGGTCCTTAACAAATAGCTGTTCAGAAAAAATTAAAACAAAAAACAAAACACAAAACACATCAAAAACTAACAAAACCCCCTACAAACAAGCAAAAAAAAAAAAACCCTGAAACCAAATCAAACTGAAAAGATTTACCTAAATGTACTTAAAACAAAGTTTGAGGTCCAGCATTCTTACTACACCTCCTTTCTAATGTTACAATTATATTTTCCTTTTATGCTTAATACGTTCCCTGTGTTTTAGCAAGCTGCAAAATAAGAAAATTCTGCCCTGTAAAGGTTAAAGCTGCAGTTTCAAAGAGAGAGAGAGTAATTCAGGGTGTGATATATTAGCAACCCTCTCAAGGTACTTTAATATTCAATTTCTAGGGACTCAGTCGCTTAATGTTTGAAGAAATGTATGAAATAAAAAGCTGGGGCATTTTCCATTTGCAAGTCTGGGCCAGGAATAATGATTTGTTTTACAAGCTGTCAGAGTTCATGGACAATAAGCACAAACACCAAATGAAAATGCCTAACAAAAATAAAATGAAAAGGTGAATGTTTCTGTATACTAAATTATACAGCAAAATAGGTCACAATGGTGCAATACACTGTCATACAAAAACTCTCCTATTCCAAAGCCTCACAAACAAAAAAGCCCCCCAAAAACCCAACCAAAGAACAACAAAACAAGCAAAACATTTTTTTTTGACTTCCATACCTTCTGTGAAAGTAAAAGCTCTTCGTAACCAGGAGGCCTCTGGGAAGTATTGTGCCTATATTTCTATTAAACAAAAGAAATTCCAGGACTATTCCTGAGAACAGATATTTCCCCTTTGCTGCCTGTAAGAATCATTAAACACTTAGAACAGAATCATGGAATCATTTAGATTGGAAAATATGTTTAAGATCATTGAGCCCAACTGTTAATCTAACACTGCCAAGTCCACCACTAAAACCATGTCCCTGAGTGCCACATCTACGCACCTTCTAAATAACTCCGCAGAGGTGATTCAACTACTTCCCTGGATGCTTGACAACTCTTCCCATGAAGAAATTTTTCCTAACAGCCAATCTAAACCTCCACTAATGCAACTTGAGGCACTTTCCTCTTGTCCTATCACTTGCTACTTGGGAGAAGAGATCAAACCTGGCTACAACCTCCTTTCAGGTAGCTGTAGACAACAAAAAGGTCACCCTTGAGCCTCCTTCTCTTCAGGTGAAATACCCGCAGCTCCTTCAGCTGCTCCTCACAGGACTTGTGCTCCAGCCCCTTCAGCAACTCTACTGTCCTTCTCTGGACACTCTACAGTGCCTCAATGTCGTTCTTGTAGTGAGGGGCCCAGAACTGGACACAGCTCTCGAGGTGCAGCCTCACCAGTGCCGAGTACACGAGGATGATCCCTTCTTTATTCCCACAAACCAATTTCTTACCAGTCTAATGGCATAAAGAACTGAGAATGGAAACCTGAACTAGCAAATACACATGAAGAGAAAGCACAGGTTTCATACAAAGCATTCACCTGCATTTCAGTGGATCTTGTGTCTGGATCCCATTTCCTTTGTGTAAAATTCTGAAAATATGTACCTGCATGGTTGAGGACTGTTTCATAAAGATTAAAGTTTCTAGAATGCTAGTATTGAAATATTCAATGCTGTAATACTGATGCATCACCTAGATATAAGAATGATCAGCTAAGAAAACAGGTCAACGACAGTGAAAAACCTCTTAAAACTTCTCATAAAGCAGTGACCCCCTCCCACACTATCTACCTTAATTGACAAAAAGAGCAGCAGTAACTACTACTTAGTGCTCAAGAAGAGCTTCTTATCTTGATTCTTTTAGTCATTGTTGTGGCAGCCATTACCGAAGTGCAGAGGTTCCAAAATACCTGACTATTTTTCCTGAGATCTCTGGCAAGTTAAGCCCAGTGCAACTGTACTGGTGAAAAACAAGAATAGTTGCTGTGAAAGGCACAGGCTGAGAATTTCCATTTCATCTGCTAGTTCTCATAAACTTTTGCAGCTAAACAGCTTAAGAACAACACCTTGTAAAATTTACTATGAACATGCTACCAGAATAAAACAAAGAAGGCGCCTACAGAACTCCGGCCATTGAAAACAAAATCACAATTAGTAGCTTCCCAAAGGAGCTATGAAGATTCACAGCAGCTGAGAATCTGGCCTTGACCATTGGCCTGAAAGCCTGAATTGAAACCAGCAGCACTTCCCAGACAATTCTGCCTGGTCCCTGTGAGTTCATTTTAACCTAAGATGAAAAACAGTGTTAATTCATTTTAAAGATGTGATATTTTGCAGACTTAACTGCAAGGTTACACTTTTCCACTGTCTTTCACAAATATGGCTATGTCCTTTGGAAGAACATCCTCCTTTTTTTAATAATCAGTAAAAGCAGTAACATTACCTTTTGTTTTCTTGAACAGATGCCCAGCAAATCTGTATAAGCACAAAAGTACTAGTTTGGAAAACAATGTATCTTAAAGCAGAGGGATTTTGCATTTGGGTTAATCATTATAGTACAGATTTCTTTTGCAAAGAGACACCTTTACCTGAGTTCTCTGGTTATTCTGGAGCGTTTCGTTCATGTAAAACATCTGCAAAATTACTTATCTGTCTTTAAGGCCAATTTTGGGGAAGAATACATGGAGGTTTTCTTCCACTGACAAGAAGTGGTTCTACACTAAATATGTTTAAATTTCCTTCTGAAAAAGGAGCTGAAAACACAGCATATTTTAATACTCCAAATTTTTCTTAATATAAACTAGCGTAAAATATTTTACACATAAAAGCACAAAAAAATCTCTCACATGGAAATTAGGAACAAAACCACCCATGCACACCTTCTATCCCACTGCAGTTCATGAATCTGATCATGTTGATCTATCAGTGTCAGCCTTTAATATTTTCCATCTCTGACTCTAAGTTCTCATGAATAGCCTGCAACCAGAAATCCTAACTCTTGGGTAGAAAAGAATCTCAAATCCATCTATTATTCACTCTGAAAATGAGAAGATAAACTGGAAAAATTCTTGTATAGTATTCAACAGTCTTTATCACCAAGAACTGCAGACAAATGGCAGGGGAAGCCGGATGAATTATGAGAGGCAGGACACAACTTTAACTGAAAATGTTGAAAAGCTGTGGAAACTACTGGCCCTCTTACTTGAGTAGCATACATTTTTCTAGTTCCACATAACATTTCAAAACTTAATCCCTTTGGTCACCCCACTGCTTGGCCTCCCTCTGAATTCTCTTAATCCTTTCTGCACAGAGGAATGATACCTTCAACTCTTGAAGAAAGTACATCTGCAGGGCTTTCAAGTGTCATGGAAACCAGACATAAATTTCAACTACTAGTCATTCTTTCATTCTCTTCTAACATTAAAGATGCCTGCAGTCACATCTTTATAACTTAAATCTCCATCTCACCTAAAAAGAAATTGAAATTTCTTGGCTCAAAGAGAAAACATATTCTTCCTGACACAGCAACATACAGATCAAAAAATCCTTGCAAAGAGCTCTCCCAAACATCTCAGCTGCAAGGACAGATGAGCAAAAGAACACTGGCTGGCACTTGGACAACCTGGAATTATTTTTAACGGAGAATGAGACTCCTCTAAGAAAGAACTAAATCTCCCACGTCCTAAATTGTCCCACCACCATGCCATAACCCACACATTTTTTTACATTGGAAACAGGGAAAAAGGAAGGCCATTCCTTGTCTTGAAGTTGAGCTCTCTTGTGCCAAAGCAGAGCTCATGTCAGAGAACTCAAACACTGTCATTCTCTGTCTATGGCCCAAACAAACCTCTACCGCCTGAGAGGGAGAAAGGTTATTACTGCCCTCTCTCAAAACATCACCCTGAAATGTTATTTTCCTTTTATTTCCTAACACAGAACTTCATTAAATATGAAGAAAATCACGGCAGCAGATTCTCAGTTGGAGCAAATTGCCACCTTTTCACTAGAGTCACTGGATTTCCTGTTCCATTGAAAGGAGAACATGAACATACTCAGAATTCCAAATGCATTAGAATCATTTCAACTTTCTGTAACTCAAGGCACACATTGCTTGAGCAGGTGTCGGGAGGAAAGGGTGAAACCCACAAGATTTGTCGAGGAGCAAATAATTTCACTCAAAGTGACCGTGCAGCTGGGAACGCCAAAAATTTTGGTGTGGGGAAACTCCAGCCATTATGTCTACTGTTGTTTATCCTCTGCCTGTTTTGAGAACCAGAATTCCTGTGTGGAGATAAACTCTCACACACATGCTTGAGCCTTCTGCTGGGAGAAAGAATGTTCATAGAAGCAGAGCCTTGTGATAAACTGCTCCTGCAGGAACCCTGATACACTGAGGTCAGTAGCAGCCCCACCTCACCCTGCTGTGCACTAGGATGAACTAAGCCTAATGGAGCCTGTATCCATGTGTGTCTCTTTTCACTAGGATGAACTGAGCCTAATGGAGCTGTGGCTCTGTGTGTCTCAGCTGCCTGGTGTTGTGAGCGAGGTAATGAAATAAATCTACTCTTTGCATTTCAGCTGTGGCTTCGTGGCTGCCCCGGTTGCCTGTATGTATTGATTTACACAGTGGGTCACACGTTACTCAGCGTGTGTCACAGGCTTGTGGTACATTCTGAGGAACAAGCTGGAAAACAGTTACCTATTTCTGTTGCCGTATCTTGTGCTCTTCAAGAAATTTACTCCTCTTCTTGTGAGAAAATAGAAAACTAAGTAATTTCAAGCTATGCCGTTGTTGGTTCATACTAAGGCTGCCAGCTCTATCAATAACATGTACATTCATCTAGAAATACCAAGGCATGTTACCAAACACAGGTGTAAAAAATGCTTTTGAAAGAGAAAAACGTCCTGTCCCCATTATTATAATCCAGAGGTCAGGATTGCTGCTCTCCCTAACTTGAAGAGCACCATTGGATTTAAAGCGGCAGAGAGTGTGACCCTATAGGCTATAAATAGCCTTCATCTTCCACAACCTTCAGCATGTGCACCCAAACTGTAGGGATTCTCTCCCAGCTCTTAGCGCTCTTATTGGCTGCATCCAGCCTCCGTCTCGGAGGAAGAATGAGAATATATGCCACAGTACTTGCTTCTTACTGGAAAGGGCCTTGGACATGTGGGCAAGTAGGAAACCACAGCACACTCCAACATACAGACTTTCGGGAGACAAGGATTCGTAGTACTTCATGGAACTCACTGGATTCCTGGTTTCAAATTCATTGGGAAGAAAAACAGGAAGCTAACTCAGACTGCAGACTCTTCGTGTGAAACCAAGGCACATCCTTACAAAAGAATTCCTGCAGAAATAACCTAGAAGCTCCTCTGGGCAGAGATCTCCATTTTCCTTTACTTCAAAAAAATAATAGGTGAAAAATGCACAAAAAGAAACTCAGGCAGAAAAAGGTCTGTGCTCCTCACCACATAACATACCTATTTCTTCTAGCAATGCCATCTTGCAACATACATGTTGGGAAATCAGCTATTCCTGCAGCAGTATCTGAATTTCCAATTTGGAAATTCATGAAATGCGTGATGGAAGTTGTCAAAAGCAGCTAGATAGTCCCCGAGTAAGTGTAACATTTTCCACAGGGAAGAGAGTCTGCAAATCTGTACGGGCATAAAGAGTGTGTCAGAAGCACCAAGAAGAATAAAAAGCAACTAATTACCTCCCCGATACTCTGATGCTCTTTACTTGATCTATACACAACCTAACGTTTAAGCTGTCAGACTGACTTTTCAAGCAAACATTTGGAGGTGGAAATTCATATAATCTGGGATCTTTCTCCAACTGAAGCTTGCTGATTTGATTTTTAAACACCTTTTCTTCCTAACTAAACACATCTGCATTTAGAGAAACAGAGCAGTAACAGTTTTTCAGTTCTTAGACACAGATGGTTACGTTAGAGCAGTGGGAATGTTCTGAACATGGGGACTAAAAGGTGATGGATTAAAAGCCCTCAAGGATCCTGTGACTCTGCAGATCTGCTCTTCAATAGAAAGAAGACACTATTGCAGAACCTGAGTGAGTTCTGTCCAGAGGTCAAATAGGAGAATATTCCAAATACAAGAAAACAAACCAAAAAAGCTCCCTTCCTAGCTATTGCATCTATTCTTCCCAGGCCCTCAGAAACCAGAAGAACAGGGTAAAAAAGAGCCCAGAAGCATGCTAAAGCACGAGGTACTACCTTTGGGAGGCTTTGATTTTGAAACTGATAAACCTTTATTGCAAAATGAAAAAGTACAGGTCTTTAACTACCTGATCACGGCAGATACTTCCAGGTCTCAGAATCTTAATTTTTTTCTTTCAAAAGATATTGGATTTTGTCAATTGAAAATGTTTTGCAATTTGTCAAGGTAAAATATCATCACACCTGTTTAAATCTTTACAAATTCAGATAGCAATCATATCTGCACTGATTGTTGAGCTGATTATTACTGATAATCTTCCTCAGGAACACTCAGGAATCAAAACCACATGCCCCGGGCTACAATCTGTCATCTCTCATAAAAATAAAAATGACCGTGTTTAGAGAGATCTTAAGAGAGAAAAATCACTGCATGTTCCACAGTTCTGGGAATACATGACAGGCACAAACTTATGATGCCTTAACCTGTGGCTAAAGCTGATTTACAACCAGTGGAGCTTCAGTTTACTTCCAAATGAATAGGAAGTATTTGACACACACAGAGGAAAAAACTGAAACGTGAGAAGAGGAGAACATTCTGAGAGTTTCAGTGCTGTGTCTTCACTGTTCTGTCCAGAGCCCTTGCCACGGAGACAGCTTGAATTTTGGCCTGTAAAACAATTAGATGGTTCCTGTGCTGCTCAATAGTCTCAAGGTAGAAACAGCTCAACTTCAGAGACAGTGTTAAGAGTGGGCCGGGAGCTGTGAACCCCTGGCTTGGTTCTTTTTTTTGTTTTGCTGTGCTCTTAGCTGTCTTATTTCCCTCTGCTTCTGCAAGCTTAAAGAAGTTGGCCTTATGTGACAGGTGACTCTATTTAAACAGAGGATGTTTTTCTTTCTTGTGTTTTCTTCACAAATAAGGCTTCAAATAGCCTGTGACAAAGGAAGGTTAGGAAATACACAGCCATAAATCTTTTTGGAATTTCCCATTTTAAAAGGTATATGTCATGTTACACTTTCTTAGCAAACTGGAAGAATACTTACTGTCAGTCCTTGTTCTCCTGGTTTTCCTGGCTCACCCTTTGAATAAAAAAAGAAGTGAATAATTTCAGCAACGTCTTGAATCCTGTTTTCCATCCAGTAACAAAGTATCTTAAAAATTCTTAAACAGGTATGGCAGCTGACTGCATATTAAACATACTACTTTTTTGCTTTTTAACCTGGTAGTCCAAATCACAGACATCTTAAGAAGTACTACTCCACAGTCACGTAATGGTATAGTTCTCAAGGCAAGAGTTAGGTATTGGTGTTCTGACCCTGTCCCAATGGTTCCAAACATAATATTCCATTCCACAGTGGTAAAGGACACAGAGAAAGGTTATTTTCACACGTGTGCTGTATCTCACAGTTTATATATTCCAAGGTTACTGTTCAGTGTCATCACCTCAGCCAGCAGGCATAACTTACCACTGTCAATTACCATGTTCCATAAAACCATGAACATTGGTATTTTGAAGCCATGCAATAATTACTCAGCTGTTAAATACCTGGATTGGCTTTCAAAATGGTAACCCATCATTGTTCCAATGTATTCTCTTTCTATGGGCACAACTCTACATAAAGTCAGAATCTATCTTCTCCCCATTCTTCCCATATGAACACATACATCCGTCTATAGAGACAGTAAAACATATGAGTCATACAATGCAGGCTAAAAATACACATCCAAAAAAACCCAGAGCTCCTATCATTTTAGTGGTCTGGTTTATACATCACTCCCTTGAAAACCCAACTGAGCATAGGGCAGTCCATGCACTATTGTATCAGCACAGCTGCAGGGTCTTCTTTAGCAGCTTTGTCATAAAAGAAAGCCTGTCATAAAATTGACGAGAGCTGTTTTGATGTCGTTGTTCTTGGCAACTGAAAAGAATCAGAACTGCTTCTCTGGGTATGCATGCATTGCACTCAGAAGCAAACACGCAGCATCTGCAAACACACCGAGATAGCTAGGAGGAAGAAGGCATGGAGGCACAGGTTTCTGGCTGGTCATTGCCCCAAAACACCACTTTATAGCTGTGGTGATTGTAAACCTTCTTTCTTGAGAAGGACAGGCTGGAAGAGAAGCCCTGCTTTGTCTAACCCTGAAAAAGAGGCAATGTCTGCCTAATGGTCGTTGGTCACTGTAAGGACATCCTCCTATAGCTGTGTGATGCTGCAACGTCCCAGCTCAGAGCACAGTGCAGCTGCTGTTTTCAGCTCACGAGCTCAAAGGTCCACACAAGTCTTTATCTCAAAGACAAAGCTATCCTTACGTCTCAGCTAAGTTTTCCCTTTACAGCTCTCCTATTTGACTGTATATCACACAGCCATGGAGGAACAAGCCTTCTGAGGATCAGGAACATTAACCTGAGGGTGCAGAACAGTAGCGAGGGGCAGCAAACTGGATGGTTTCTACCTGAGTGCTTGTTTGTATCTGATTCTAAAGCAGTATTATGAACTGATTTCCCACAATGTCACAGGGCTTAAGATAGCCACAGCTTAAAAATTATAAAAGGAAACTCTGTCTTGCCATCTAAAGACAAAACCACTGCAGAACTATTATAAAATGGAATGACCTCATGGCATAAAATGCATGACTTTCCTGTTATGAGAAACACTAATGATCCCTTTGCTAAAAAGCACAAAGCAACATGCAGCCACACTGTAATCAGCAAGGCCAGCTGATTCTGCCAGCCCCAGGTATGTGAGTTAGTAAAACACCATCGCTGCAGTCAGAAATGGATTCTGGTTTCAGTCTTGCCCTTGCTAGATCAAACCAGCATCAACTCTGCTGACCACAGTCCATTTAACCACAACAAAAGAACACAAGGGAGACCCAGAAGAGGCCCAAGGCCTGATGTGCCACAGGATTAATAAGAAAGAGAAGACCGCCAAAGGAAAGCATCGCAATGAGAGCCACAGACTTGAAACATCATTTCATAACCTTGAGCTAAAACTTATAAGAGAAGTACCGGTAAAAAATCAAGCCAAAACAACAACAGCAGCAGCAGACCTTGAGTCCCAGAGCTCTCAACTGGCCAGCTTTGCTGGATTTTCGGAGGAAATTTTAGCAGCATCTTACTATTATCATGTTATATTACATTTAGACAGTTAATTCCTGAATAGGGTTAGAACAGGAGTGTAGATATTTTCTTTTTTTGGTTTTACCTAAAAAGGCCCTGCAGGAAAAAATTACGCCTTCCTGTCCTGGCCTCATGTAACAACCTATGCTTTTCCTTCAAGAAATCAGTTTCTGTTTCCAATGCTGGTCCTCACCTTGCTGGTTCCCCATGTGTCTTCTTGGCCACAATCTTTACTTGTCATGCATGTGAAGGTGTGTGTATATCTGTACATGTGCCATTTCAGTTTTCCTGTCTCCCTCCTGTCTGCAATTCCATTTCCACACTGACAACACAGTGGCATTCATGGTGGAAAGAGAGATACTTCTTTCAAAGGAATAAAAATTAAGGAGGCCACAAAATATAAAACGAAAATCAAACACATACTTTGGTAAAAAGTCATGTGTTTAGGCATCTGTTTAAAAAGTATGGGATTGATCTTGTGCCTAAAACAAACAATACACAATATGATGGATTCTGCTGCTTGTCCTAATGAAATACGGGGGATGAGCCAAAGAAAATGGTACTGTTCTTGTTTAAACATGGTAGAATCTAACTCCAAACTTCATCATACTTCGGGCAACTTTAGCAGTTTATTACTTTATTCCATGACTTTTGAGGTTAAACCATTAAGAAGTGAAAAGTGAAGCCCATCCACACTACGAGGTCTCAAATGCAGCTTTATCTTGAAGTTTGAATAGAAACATTTATTACCTGTGGAGAGCGGCAGACTCTCTTCACACAGCTATTAAACATCAGTGAGCAACTGAGAAACCTTAGAAAGCGTGGGGAAACTGCCAAGGGTGGGAAGCAAGGAACCTTGGTGTTACTTCCGGCCCTGCTACACACTTGTTCTGTGTGTGTGGGACTACGGGTACACCATGAAATCTGCCTGTGGTTCAGCTTCTGCATGCCTTACTTGCCAGTCTTACCTCAGAAAACGTCTTTGAAACTACGCTGGCATACATTGGGGAGAAATGTGGACACCAAGGCAGCAACAAACCAACTCACCGTTAAGCCAGGCATCCCACGAGGACCATCTTTGCCGGTATCTCCTGGGGGACCTCTGGGTCCTGGTGGCCCTGGAGGTCCAGGGGGTCCAGCTTGTCCTTGGTCCCCCTAAACCAACAAAAAACTCATCAAATTTTGCTTTAGAGGCATCAACCACATAAAAACACATCGATTCACCTATAACGAGTGCAAGACGGGCTGGAAGAAGCTGCCATGAACTGGACAGTGGCATCTTCACTGCTTATGGCAGAAACAGCACTTTGCCTTGAAGACCAGCAGTTTGTATCTGTCTGGTGCAATCAGCCACAGAGCAGAAGGTTCAGATTCCAAACTGCTTCTCTTACCACAGTACATACGCCAAAATTCGGGATAGTCTTGAAATATTTTACTCATCTAGCTCTCCAGAGCAAGTGACTGTTTTTGATAAGCATCTGTTTGCTTCATGATTTGCATAATCATAACAAAGTGAGGCAAAAAAGAAAAGTCGCATCTGAGAATATATGGATTTGCACAGCAATTTTCCAAGCCCATGAATGATCTATGGGTAGGTTTCAAAAACGAGCATGGAAAATAACTGCTTTTTCATGCAGTTGTACATAATTTTCCATCTGTTTTGAGAGGCTGTTTTATAGAGACAATTAGATAACTCTCTTCATTTTTACCTATTAATTTGTAAAACTCCATTTTCAAGAGAGTTGTCAAAACATATTACCTTCCCCTCTAACAAAGAAAAGACACCCCAGAATGGTGCTTTAGTTATTTCCAGCACGTCACTGCAAACCGCTGGAAAAAGCTGCTGGCATCTCAAATGTGGATCACTTAGCAAAGCCACCCATAGTCTTTTAACTGTTAATACCATTGACAGTGGCTTCACTTCAAAGCATTTTCAAATTAATAACCTGCTATAAGAAGGCATCTGACAAAAAGGTACAGCAAAGAGTAAACTGAATGTAAAGAAGAACCAGACTCCAGTGAGATGAAGCACTACCTTAATGAGGCGGCGTTTAATGAGCTGCTGATCAGCAGAGAGAAACCCATGATTGATTTTAGGAAACACCATCTGATCAGGCAGGTGAAGTCAAAGGTTGAAGATCAGAGATGAGAGAATTGAAGAATAGACATCAGAAGGCCCGAGAAAGAAATAAAGACATATTCATTAGATTTGTAATAGCTAATATAATATGAACTGGTGCTTCTGCCTGAAAGAAACTGTGCATTTTCTTTTGGAAAAAATTTACCTCTATTGTACTTGGACATACTGCTTATGAATTAAATCATATACAATGACTTAAATGCATAACTGTTTTCTCCTCAGATTTTGCATGAGACTTCTTCATTAATTATGTTCATTAATTATGTGCATTAATTTTTTCATTATCTGGGCTCTAAAAATCAGTATTTTTATATGTTGTTCTCTCAGCAAAGCTTCTAGAGACAAAGCACCAGTTCAACTTTCAGTCAGATGTTCTAACCAGCATATTGTGCCATGAAGAATGGTGTTATTTTCATAAGGACTGAAGTTCCAGCTTGACCAGATTGCTTCCTGCTTAATTTGCAAATCCACTTTGAAAAAATCTGGACGTACAGAGTAAACCTCTGATATCTAATACAAATATCTGACTCTACATGTAATCATGTATAGAGTTCACTGACATTTTTCACACTCACGTATGCCTTAGGGAAGCTGAACAACAGAAAAAACCTCATCTGAAAATAAAATACTGACCAAGACCATGGGGAATGTAGGCATTTCCAGGGGTAACACTATACACAGTTATAGATTTGATTCCACGCTCTGCCTCAGGAGTACTTAGACCAATGCAAAGGCAGTGAGGGTGGGCATAGGTACACCATAAGGATTCACTCATATTCCACGTTAAAAACAATTTTTCATGTGCACTTTTATGCTGATACAGAGAGACCTGACTGAACAGGTACATGTCAGCCACAAACCTTGACGGTGAGGATCTGATTACTGTGCAGAGCAGCAACTGTGGGGAAGCCTGGCAAACCCTAGGGACACAGCACAACATGGTACGAGAACAGCACGACACAAACATCACAGAGACAATTTACTAAAAGACAAACAGAACAAACACTACGTTTAGTACACCCCACGCTGGCGACTGACAGGAAACGGCCTCTCTGTCATATGGGAAACAGAGTTGGGTCTGCACTGCACTGCAGATTCAAGTTCACAATGAGAATATCAAAGAGATTTGAGAAGGAGCAATCCCATGAAGGTATCTTTCCTTGAAATTACAATAAATAATGATGATTTGACAATTGTTAAGACTATCAGCCAGCGCATAATTGAGCCATTTTCAACTGAAATGTACTACAGCACTTCATGAGATCTATGTAGAAAGTCTTGACTCTGGGTTGCTGCAGAACTTGACAGCAATGACAGTACACTCTGAAGTGCTTTGCGTAATTAATATTCTGCTCCTCACCTTCTGTTTAACATATGACATTCAGCACATAAACTGATAGCACATATACAGCTATAAACACTGAACATAAATCTACTGCTAGATCTTGGGTAGTCCATAATGGCCATGGTCAAAATTTTCAAGACATTTCAAGATAGTATTTTCACATCCATTTTTACTCCCCAAATGTTGTATGCCACATATGGTTTCTCATATTCTACTCTACCAATATGTGCAGAACTTGTTCTGTACTGGTACGAAAAGGGAAGAGTGTGGTAATCGCGGCCTGCTGTCACAATACAAGAGGGTGAATTGTGCTCTCAGTTCACCACCTTTCTTGAGCTGCCTTGTAGGGTGTGAATTAAACTTTCTGATAAAGCCAAAATCTTATGCAGCTGAGCAGTGAATTCCTAAAGAGGAGGAAATCCCTAAGTCCTCTCCTTGCCTTTAGCATAGCACATTGTCAGAAGCAGAGGCTTGTTCAATGGCAGAGAGACATTAGGCTGAGGAACACAGAATAAAATATAGCCAGGGAGCTCTAAGCCCCCACATGCCCACAGAGCACCTTTATGAGGTAGAATTGGTAGCACAGCCCCTCTGGGGGCTCCTCCTGGAGCAAACAGCTGCACCATGGCAGCTTAGCACCTCCTAAAGGGAAGGCTGTGCCCAGCTCTTGCTGCCAGGCAAGGGGATTTCTGAGGAGTCCCACGTGAAGGCTCTGCTGGTGCAGCCCATGTTGGTGTAGCACATGAGCTCTGTGCAGCCCAGCTGGCCTGGTGGGGAGCACCAACAGGCCAGGGCAGCCTCCCAGGTCTCTCAGCTGCAGCAGGTTCTTCTAATGTGGCAAATACTTGCTCTGTTCATCTCCACATGCAATCACACCAGAGATCCTCTGGATCACAAAGACTGCACCAGTCTTTACAAAAAAGGCAGGGTAACTTTCTGATGCATACACGTTCTTCACTGACATCTTGGAGTTGCATTTAGCACCTTTATTCCTGCTATACATCCATGAGATGAGGAAGCTGAGACCCTGTAAGTCGATCCCATAAAGCCAGTGGCTAAATGCAGCCTTCCCACTTCACTGGGATGAACTGTGGTGTGGCTAACTGCATCGCTCAGTGACCTGAAATCTCCTCTTTAGAAACAAACAGAAAACAAAACCAAAAAAGGCTAAAACTCACAACATATAAAGGGACTCACTCCTGAGACACTGATAAGACCGGAATGATACATCATTTAGGAAACAGATGTATCAAATTTGCATTTATCTTATTATGGCATATAAGTTTAAGAATTTATGAGCTAGTAATGTGCCAGAATCTTTACATCTGTGACTCATTAGCCCTGCTGTGCACATGGTCCATTTCTCTTCTAGATAAAACTATAATACCCGTGCAATGGAAATGAGCATAAACAAGAAACCTACATAAGAAGTAAAATCTGAATAGCAAGCAATAAATGACATTTATTGAAAAAATGGATAAACAGAAAATTTTTAAACAACTTCATTTTCATTTATCAGCCTTTAGAATTACAGCACAGAAATGTTCAGTTACCTCTAAATTAGCATATTTGCAATTGGATGGTTTAAACTCATATTAATTTTGATTTATTTCATCTTCACATGAGGGCGAATTGAGAATTAATTAAGAAAGGCGCTTATTCAGAAAATATACTGGTTTGTCATGAAAGATTTTTTTTTCCCTTGGGAAGAAATGAAAGACTTTGGTAAGATTTGTGTAGCTGTACACAAAATCATTTACATTCAGCACTTCACAGTCCAGCCCCAGCGTTCTCAAAGCTTCCCAACACCACACAGGCACGTTCAAGATTAGCTATCCATCCTGCAGTTTTCTGCCTACATAAACAACATGTGGCAAAAGGGGACAATCCCATTCTTCCATCTGCAGCTTAGTTACTTCTTTCAGCTTGTTCCCAAGTAGGACAAAGCTTTCCTTCCTTTGCCCAAAGTGGCCGTAATCTCAGACCTAACATTCAGATACGCGCAAGGGCAGTTTGGACCTGGATCAGCTCCCCATGAATAACACACATCTTTGGAGAGAGCTAGAAACACGGGAATGCTAAATGGAACCCAGCAAAGAAACTACAACGGGTCCATAGTTTTTGCATGTGTGGGAGGCTTTAGAAGGCATTGCACCCTCTGGCATCCATGAAAGATAATGTTGGCACACAACGAGCTTCTAAAAAGGCATAAAAAGAGCTATCCTTCCCGCAAAATGAGTTCTCTTCCTTTCCTGTCACTCTGCTATAAATATAGCCACAAATATCCCCTGGATCTGTTTTATTTTTTCTCTGTCTAAAGCTGTTCTGAACGACAGATTCAAAGTTACTCAATTTTTTCTTTATTTGGTTTGATTCTTGAACTGCACATAGGAAGGGTTCTTGTTCTACACCCTGGGAGGCCCTAACAGAATACAAAACACTACAGTCATCAACAGCGACCACTGGTCTACTAAATTCCTCTGCTGACAGCTACTCAAGCTCACCCTGAAATGCTAGCTGGTTACAATTTCTAAATTAGCACAGTTGTTGCATGCCTCACTGCCATTTTTGCCCAAATGCCAAGCAAAACACGATGACTGATGGAGGCTAACAGCCATGGGGACCGCATTACCTACCTGGCAGCATAGGTAAAGCCTACTTGCCCCATACAATGGCTACTGAGAAAAGCAAGGGATGCCAGAACATCACATCATTCCCCCGTCTGATGTTTTTTACTAGCTGAAATACTTCTCTTGTTACATTCATCACAGCCTTGAAGGATGTAATTCCCACTAGCTGTCCTAGATTTTCCACAGTACTTTCAGGTTTGTCCGCTGGTCCACAGGAGGTCAATATGATAACGTTGCCACACAGCAAGTACGATAACATCAAGCAACAGCGTTACTGGTTTTACACTGCACTGCATACACTCCAGTTTAACTACTGCATTTGCTCAGTATAGTAAATGTCACAGTCCTCCCTAGGATTTTCCTTCTGACCTGCCAATAAACCCAAGCTGCACAAGCTTGCATGTTCCTGTGAAGACATGGTAAATGAGACAGGAATTACCACCTGCTGTTCTCTTGCACTTCCTAAGGTTACAGCCAGCTGCTGCTATTTCACATCAAATCACACAGGCTTCAGGCCAGAGTGATCCTGACACTCTTTATGGCTGCTCTGCCTCTCTCTAACACCACCTCCAGTTCTAATTAATCCCTCAAACAGAGTGCCCGTCCTGTGGCTAATTATTGTACCTGCCCTGGGGAATACAGTGTTTGGTATCACCCTGTACAGTGCCATGGACTCTCAGCAGGAGCTCTTTTATATAATCCCTTTTATCATAACTGCTGCTTTCTCCAGCAGCAAATCTGCTAACAAAAACAGCACACCACCACAAGACAAAAATCCAGAAATTTCTTTTCACTTAGGCAAACATTCAGAAGAGTTTTGATTTGAATACATTATGTAATGATTCACACTTCGTATTAAAATAATAAAAACGTAGTGTTTAAGATCTGGCATAAATAGATCACTGTAGAAGCATTATTTCCTATAATGACCTCTGTATCCACAGTGAATTCTACCTGACACTGCATTCAAGCTGAATAAAAGTCGAAAAAGCCAACCCTTCCCTACTTTTGTCCTATTATTAGATGAATTTTCAGGGAGGCAAATGTCTTTTCTACACAACTCAATCACATGTTCTGAGGAGTGATCACCATCTGACCTCCATAAATTATCCTTCCTGAAGGCAAACCTGCTACTCTCACTGGAAGTGGTGGTAGGCATCCAGTTAACTGCAAGATGGGCTGGTCCATAACCAAGGTGGTTCTCAAAGAACAAAAATCTTCTGTCCTGGCTTATGTTTCTCTTCAAATTTTATACCTGCTGCAGTTATGTGATGCAGGTAAGTGGTTCAAGCTTCTTCCATGATGGTTATAAGCACTGGATTAATTTTTTTAGAGTTATTTTCAATCAAATTTGTCTAAATCACATGTTCAGTTCCGCAGCACTTCTGCGTGACAGCCGTAGTTTGAGATACAACAACTACACGATGTATTTTCAGTCACAGGACAGGGCTGTAGAAAAAGGAACAGGATGTACAGAGACTTCCTTCCTCACCATTCCTCTGGCATTACTAAAAAGGGGCAAGATGCGAGCCAACTGGTGGAGAGCGAAGACACGCACTGCCCAGCTCTTAAGCCAGGAATGACAACATCCTCGTCTCGGGAGCAGGTATGTGGCACTTTCTCTGGAGTGTCACAGCTGTTCTGCATTCCCCAAGGGAACCTCAGGATCTGAACATCAAAGGCATAGCTTGGCCCAAGAGAGTCACTCACAGCCGAAAGGACACTCCTGTGAACTCTGACTCTCAAGTCCGAGTGTCCCAGTGCTTTAGACAAAGTTGGCAGCCAATATCATCTGAGTTCTTTCCTAACCTCTCCTAGTTACAGAGCTCCAAGTTACCTTGCTCCAATTTGTCACCCTAGTTTTGCCCTAATGGAAAACAGGGGAGCCACAACAGCTCAACACCAGTGAAGTACAACAGATAATTAGTCCCAGGAACGGAGTAGGTAAATACCCCTGCTGCATTCTGGCAGATAAGGAAACAAACTCTTAGAAGTTAAATTAGCTGCTCACAGACAAATTGGCATTAAACCAGATGGCCAGCAGTTTTCTCAATGATTCTGCTTTGGTGAAAGTTCTGTTAACAGAAGGAATCACTAATGCTTTTTTAATATTCTTACTGTGGCACACTAAGAGTGCAGTCTGAAACAGTAGCTAGATACAGCTTATAACTTGATCTATAATTTGATTTACACAGGACAATTAACAACAGAAGAAACAACCATGAGTGTAATCATACTGGTAAAGTATGAAATTAAAGCAGTACTCTGTGTCTGCTACATGTCTGAAGCAACATACAGTAAAACAGAAGATATGCTTTTAGACACATATAAGAATCATCAAGAGCAGAAGAAATTAATAGAATATGTTTCAATTATGCAAAATTGTATTTAATTAACATAATTCTTTGACTCTAATACTATACACTTTTGCTTCGACAAGATGTTGAATGAGGATAAAAATTATCAGCATGAAACTTTTGGGAACAAACCTTCCTCTAACATGAATGATTTACCCACATTCATTACAGTTAGCAATGTCAGCCTGACCTGACTCCAAAAAACTAAGTTTTGCTTTTGGGGAAGGCAGGAAATCAGATTAACTTATATGCTACTACTCATTTTGTGAAGCAAACCTGTTCCTTTCTTAAAAAAAGCAAACAACAACAACAAACAAACCAACCAAAACCAAAATCCCCCATATAGTACAAAATACGATGGCTTTAAAAGGGGGTGAAAAGTTAATGGTCATGGTTCAATCATCATTCAGCAACTATTATTTTCTGACTGAGGTACTGATTCTAAGGGCATGAACACAGGTCTTCCATGCATTGTCACTAGGAGCAGGAAAAGGCTCAAAATATTTATTATATATTTCCTAGAAACATATTAACTAATAATGATGCATATCTATTTTAAAAAGGCTTTTTAAATTTTCATTAAAAAAAAATCAGGTCAACATTTACTGCTTGCACACCTTTAATTTCCCTTTAATATAGGGTAGTTTATAAAAGTTGTGCTTTTTAACACAGTGAAGCGATACTTCTATTTTAAAAGAGAACTTATGTCTATATACACACACATCCGTATTTAGTTACTTCAGTAAACAGACTGCTTCCAAGACTATTTTTGTCAATATTAGGTAATTTTGAAATAGTTTGTCAGCAGAGAAGAGCAGAACTTGCAAAGCAATGATTTCTCTCTACCAGGAAGCAAAGCAGCACATATATTAAAAGTAAACAGGGGAAAGGGTTAACTAGAAAAGAACATTATCTATCTGAACCTTTTTTAACAGGACTCAAGGAATGTTTTTAATCTTCAAGTCAATAAATCTTAACAAAATAAAATAAACTTCTGAGTTCCTGTCTTTTCTAGAACTTCATTTTTCCTGCTTAAGATATTTTAGAGATATTATCAATTCTGTGCCACCCCAGCCAACAGGAAAATTTACTTAAACATACCAAAAGGAGAAAATTATTTTGTGAAAATACTTAAGTATGGCTTCTAGGTGGTATCTCATTTCACCTAGACCAAAACCAATTTAAAACCAGCTGCTAGCTAATGATTTCTAGCCCTGATAAGCAAGAAATCTCTCATGTATCTGAACTAAAGGACAGAAGACACTTATTATGTCATTTACAGAAGGATGTTGCTTTCTGTTGAAGACTGAGGCAAAGATGGAATTAAGTGCCTCAGTCTTTACCTCATCCTTGATCACAAAGTTCGCCTCCAAATCCAATAAGACATTCTGTACTAATGTTCCTGAACATTCACCTCTGAAGACCAATTCCCATTATCAAGGTGCGGTCTCTACTTGGACAATACATCCTTTGCAATCCTACCATTATGAAATTTTCAAAGGCTTTTTAAAAATTGGACTACAGCTGAACAACTGGAACTGAGCAGCCTGATATCATCATTTATTTGCACAGTCCACAGGCTAAACTCTATCATTTTTAATTTTCTCATGGCTCAGTACAGTAAAGCAAATCTCCATGGACATTTCATGAAGCCATGCCCTCTGCAAAAAGAAGAGCATCCAAGAGATATACTAACATTACCATTTCTTACACTGGTATCGAGGAAAGCTAGTTCTGCATTTGACCTAAATGTTTCATCAACCAGAACTTTAGAGTAATTAGAGATCTGATAAAAAAACACATAAAGAGATGAAAAAAGAATTTTTTCCAAATAAGATCAGGACTTACCATCACCACCTTATCGGTGGTCTCATGTGATTAAAAGCTATATTAATTTGCTGCTCAAACTCACACTCAGGGTATGAATTTCAATATCACTCACACTACCAGAATGTGTTTTGGCTCCTATTTTCTACAGACAGCAAGGACACAGGTAGATCAAGCCACATTACAAACTAGAGCCCTTATGCCATCTCTACACAATGAAGGAGACTGACCTGCAGATTACTTCTGAATTCTTAAGAAAACTCCTCAGATTCTTTAAAAAAACCAACACAAAACCCCAGCCATATTATTCTAAAAATACAAGTTCCTCACCTCTTGGTAGTGTTTGCAGGGTTGAGTCCTTAGTGTATGACTTTATTGAAGGTATTTTCAAGAAAACCTGAACTTCAAAGCAGTTCAGTATATATTCGACATGTCCAATGACTGTGAACATTTTGAGGTAGCTGATTACATACTTTTACGGTTTTGAAATTATTTCAGAAAAAAGGATCCGTCAAAAATCTCAAGATGAAAACTTGGGAGGGACAGAAAACAACAATATCCTTCCCACTTGCAAAATATTTTCACAAATATCTTTTCTTTTCAGCAGAATTTTGGAAGTTTAAGGTCTCATCTTGACCTGGACAGTCTTTACATTTTATTTTGATTTCTTTTACTAAAACACCTGGAGGAAAGGAAGCAGCTTTTCTAAAGAATAAGGGTAATTTTGAAATTTCTGTCATAGCTTGGAACACTAACAGCTTTTGCTAAGTTAAACGCTTGTTTCAAGCCAATATGTAAAAATATAAACCCAAAGAAACTTCAGGTGACTTACCTGTAAAAGATGAATTAGCGTTAAAATGTTCACTGCTCTTGGACATTATATCCAATCTGTCTGCAAACTTGTCAAATCCAAGCATTAATGTCATGCCCCAGTTACTTTCAGGCACAATATTTCTCGAAAATAATATTGTATGCCATTACCTCCAAACCCATTTATTTTACACACGCAGTGATGGAAAACTATGTGCAAAGGTAACCAACCAGGACTAAATGGGTTTAGTTTCATTTGGTGCATGAGTGGCTTACATATAAAATTTCTGTTAATTATATTGTAAATCCCCCGGCACAGCAGGTTGAACAGATTCACCCTGAAGACAGTCATCAGAAGTGATAACTGCTGTACCATGAAACATAAAATGGTCAGAGGCTTCATAGTACTTATTACTTGAGAAATATACAGGGGAAAATAGGAGAAGACGCTGTAGAACACATTCAGGGAAAACCAACAACACCGGGCAAATTTCCCAAGTTAGACCCATATACTTAAAAAGGAGGTATGTTACTGCAACCTGCATTGACTAAAGAATTGGTAAAGTTTCAGCTTGTCCACAAGATCCTAGTCACCACCTCTTCCTCTCCATTGCTGAACTTAATGAATTCTTTTTCTGTAATTAGATACAGAATTCAGTCTCAAGTGCCAGCTGCTGCTGCAGATACAACTTTGCGATGTCCTTATATATGAATTCCTCAGGTCGGATATTTTCTGCTTTTTATCTGCACTTGATTTACCAAACCTACAGAGTAATCATAACCATGATTTGTATGGCTCAGTAAGGACTCTACTGCCTGCCAGTACAGGGAGTATGTCTCGGCAAAGTGGGACACAACAGTCTCTGCGTAGCAGAGGTCCCACTGCAGTAACACTGACCAAATCTGCATCTTCTTACTGAGCATTGCCAGAGCAGGCACTGAAAGCCACACATGCTTAACCACTCAATAGTTCTTACATCCCTTCAACATTTTGCCAAGATTTCTGTATCATCATTCCCTTGTGTTGATATTACTTCATTTGTTCTCCAGTGTTCAGACCTCTGTGTCTTTCCCTGGAAACTTCTCCAACAGTCATAATTCCAGATTCTTATCCTCAGCTATGTAATACTCTTCACAACACTGCTCTTCCATATTTGTTATTGCATCCCTCTCTGATACTTCCATCGAATTTACTCTCCTGTTCTTTTGAATCTAAGGCCACAGTTGTGACCATAAATATAAGAACACAAATTCTCTTGAATGTAAGGCCACTCAGTGCAAGTGCTTACACATGCGCCTGTTTTATGCCACCTGAATGGAGCATCCTCTCCTAAGCCACAGGCACTGCACTGCTCTCCTCTCCTGCCATCTCTCTCCTCACATTCCCCGTGAAGCACAGAACCAGACAAAACATACAGCCCATTATGGCCTCTGAGAGATACTAAATTTGCTCAGAAGTTAAAAGGAAATTTTTACATTATTCAGAACCTTCAGTTCGTGTATTAGCTTAGAAAAAAAGCACGTTGCTCTCATTGTTACCCTCTACTTTCTTTTATTTATTTAAGTAGTTTTGCAACTCTTCTTATTGAGTTTCAACAGAAATAATATTTAAAGCTGTTCACTGTCAGGCTGCTGTCTTTATGATGTGCAGCCCTAGCACCAAGCATAACAGGACACCCTGGTAGTTAACAGAACATCAAAATCAGCTGTAAAAGCATGTTGTGACTTTAGATAATCTTATTGACTGAAAAAATGTAAAATCCAATTAAATCAAATTATATGAAACAAAACAGTAGAATAAAATAAAGTTGCAAATTCAAAATATTTAACATAGTTAACAGAAGAAAATAATCCATGAACATACAGTTATGGAAAAAATTATAAACAAGTAACCAAAGAGAGTTACTATATCATCCAAACAATGTAACCAAGCGTTTTCTAATGAAGCACAGATGTAAAGAACAGTGAACTAGCACAGCCAATGCATTTGAACTTATACTCCTGTATTCCTCTATTTCTCTGTTAAAATAAACATGATATTTAGAAATTAAAAGAACCTTTAAATCTCCTAAATTAAACCATGTTCTAACCATCTGGATTGTAACTACGAGGTGATAATATTGTTATTATTAAAAATATTAAATAAATATATGTCAGGAAAAAAAAAGCTAATACATGCATACATTATATTTGTTTATAATTCACTAAGTATCAGCTACATTTTACATGAAATCCAGAAGTAAGTTTATTAGAAACCCACTGGCCCTCTGCATTGTGGAAGCCCATGCATGGCGTGAACACATTGCTGGGGAAACTGAATGGTTTGGTTAGGAAAGCCAGCTTTATAGAGCAGAGCAAAATCACTGTGAAACCTGCTTCCACCCATAATGGAAACTTCACTGTGGAATCCCTCAAATCTTCCCAGACACTACCTGCTCATCTTCAGCATTACTGTCCTGCAGACACTTCAACATGCAGGGTAAATGCAGCTAATAAGCATAATTAGCTCAGACAGTGTATTTTAATTTAGTTTTGCACTAAAGACTAATTGCCTACTCAGCGAAGGGGAAGTGTAACATTTTTTTTAAGATGCTTACCCGAGGGCCCTGATCACCTTGATCTCCCTGCAAAGTGGAAAGATGAGATGATAGGTTTAACACAGCATCTGTGTGCTACCCAGCTCTCTTACATAATCTAACATTTCACTGCATCAGTACAAACAGTCTCTTGAGTTCATGCTGAGAGGGCTTTCCAGTCACCTTCTAAGAATCACCCGAACATCAACTCACCTTCTCGCCTTTTGGACCAGGAGGGCCCTGAAAGAAACAAAGGCAAAGATTAATTACTGATACTGATGAAGTCCTGGGACACAGCAAGAAACAGGTCTGCGCCAACCTGCAATTTCTTCCCAACTACGTATTTCCTTACAATTTTTAACTCCAAATGCCAGGGCTATTCCAGAGATGGCTTCTCCACTGTACTAATAATAGGAACTGCACACTATTTCTTGAACAGTTTGCTAATCCTGTGTGTTGAATCAGTCTACTTTGACGAGCAAAACTGTGCCTGAAATGGCAAAATTTCTACTGATTTCACTTAGGAACAATAGTTATCTCCTATGAGATAACAGAAGTTTTCTTAGACTGCAAAAGTTCTTTGCAAGTGCACTTAATAAATTCAAATACATATAAATCTGTCATGTATTCTGGCACCCTCCTCGTCTTAGATTGCCAAAGAAAAATGGATTAGGAAATCTAAAAGTAGGGTTTCCATTCCTTTCTTTGGCAATATTGATGTTTAGTCTAAAGCATACTGTTTAGGCAAAATGAGCTCTTTGTGTAACATGATTTTGCAGGAGTATTACTTTTTGTTACTTACCACCCAACAAACAGTAAGGTGACAGAATCAAAATATGGAGGTCCTTTCCAATTCCATTTTTATTGAGCACTTTCCAGAAAGCTACCAGCAGGCTTCTAAACTACTAGTTTTTCAGTTTAGTATCTTGTGAATAAAAATGCTATCAGTCTGCAGAAAACTTGCTGCTTACACAGTGCAGACTCTGCCTCCAGCTTTCTGAAAGATATGCAGGTGTTTCATTACAAAGAAGGACCTGAGCTACATAAGAAAGCAGCTGTAAACAGAGAAGGAGCCATTCAAGCTAGCATGGTTCACTGTTACAACACAAAGGGAGCGTGTGGCAGTGTGTGTGTGTGTGTGTGTGTGTGTGTGTGTGTGTTTGTGAGGGTGCAGAACAAGAAAAGATTGTCACCAACAACACTGGTAAAAATTCATGTGGTTCACATAAATGCAGTGGAATGGAGGTCAGTCTGCTGTGTATTAAAGACGTGATCAACCACAGGCAAGTCTTCGAGAATCCCTGTTGTAGCCAGTTTTCCGCTTAGTTTTAAGGGCTTCTGATGCATGCCAGAGAAGAGCATCTGCTGCTAAATCTTTCAGGGAGTTAAAGCATATGCCTTTCCTGCCATGGCCTGCCATCTCTTTTGTCTGCTGCAGAGGACACAGAAACAAGTCTGCCTCCTGATGTCCCTACGTCTCCTTCAGGAAGGACAGTGCTCAGTGCCAGCAGAGTGGAAACTATCTGCTCAATTAACTATGACCCCTGCCCACTTCATGTTGTGCCGCAAGCACTCGGCCTTCTTTAAAAACAAATTAAACAAAATAATTTAATGAACAGATACAACCTAGCTGCACCTTTAAGGTCTCTCCATCTCTTTTTTTTTTCATACTTTAACCCTTACTGTCCTTTCCCAGTTCACATGTTCACATAAATACATACTGAAAACTACATGCAGCACTGTCTACTTTCAGCTACAGTCCCCACATATCTGTACTGTGATGTGACATTACAGCAGAGCAGGTCTGCTTTAAAACTGACACATACATGCCACCGAGCCTGCGAATTTGCAAACTCAAACCATCAGTAACACAGTAATTGCAAGATAGCAAGAACTAAAATCAGTCAGTGCTGGCTGTTGCTGCCCTTTCCACGGCAAACGCTGAGCACAAGCGAAGAGCTGTGCTCCTGTGTTCTACCTCCTTGAATTATCAAGCCACTACTGGCCCTGAATATCTTACTGGCTGCAAAGTGCAAATAGCATGACCCCTATCTGCTACAGTCAGAATCCAATTTCTTGGGCCTTAGGCATGAAATCATAGATAACATGACATGACTGAGACTAAACAGATGTTGTCTTGCAGGAGCTGTTGCTGCCTTCATTTAGATGCTCAATGCCCTTCTTACGCCCAAGAGTGGCCCTGCTTCTGATGGGTTTTGGCTCCTAACTTTTCTGAGGCATGCTTGCCACAGCTCTGCCTGTTGGCAGAAATTAAGACAGGAGAGATCACATCAGCTGCCTGAACTAAGCTGGCTCACTGGAACAGAAAGAAGTTAGAGCTGACGTGAGGGGTTCAGCCACCAGATCTGCAGGATTACTCACTGTCTCCCTGGTATGGCAATATGTTCAGCCATCTCCAGCTGCACAAGTGGCCCCTGCCCCTACCCTGCATATTTTCCTCTGTCAAGAGTTCTCTGAAAGCACAATCCATACCCAAACATGCTTTTTAATAAGACTGAATCATACATCTCAGGTTTTTTTTCTTCTTTTTCCATGGAGGGTTTTCTGAAAATGACCTGTGTACATCATAATTAGAATTTGTTTTGTTTCTCATTGTTCAGTGTTTTCTCTCCCTGAGTGGCACACACCACCACCTCTATCGAGTCACCCTTCCAGTACACAAATTTTTCATAAGTCTTCAAAAACATCTGACAATTTCATTGCACCAGGAGTTAAAAACAGCTTTTCAAAAGGCGACAAGAGCATTTCTGGTGTGAACATTCTCAAAAGTCTCTTCACTTGTATTTGCAATTCTTTTGCTTTCCACAAGAGTCTTGAAAAACAAACAAACAAACAACTGCAAACAAAAATAGCTCTTTTGGATGCAAGTGAAGAGAACCAGTGGGGTTTCCTGAAAATAAAACTTAATGCAATACTTTCATGGCTTGCTCACCCATCGCTGGCTTTTCCCCCGCTGTTTCAATTGTCCTCTATTGTTTTGCAACTTTAAACAGAAAATTCCTATCCTCAGCCTTTGACATCTTCTTTCCATTCGCACTGAGAAATTCTCCCAAGGTTTTTACTGCAGAGTTTATTAGTGTGTGTACACTGAGTGGAGGCAGAGAGGAAGAAAAATCTGAGGGAAAGTTGAGTTTGTGGGGGTGGGGTGTGATTAGGAGACAGATTTGTTTAAAGGAGGGCAAGGTTTCTTCTGTTTAAGGGTACAGACACAAAGCACAGAGTAAAATAACACTAGTTTTGTAGGCCACAGCATAGACTCGCTGCTTTTTTCCCAGGGAGACTTCTGTGCTTTCGTTTATGAGATGGCAGAGATCAAGCCGCGAGCTGCCGAACAAATGTGAAAGCATTTTGTGTAAGTTATATGAAACGTCTGAGGTCAGAGCATTTCTGAAATAACTTTACAGTGTTTTCACTGGAAACAGAGGCTCTTTTCTCAAAGCGTAATTATCTACTCCAGACTACTATACATTTCCAAGGAGAGTTTATAGCCTGTTTCACATAAGCAAGGCCTTATAAATCTCAAACACATGCAAAATCTGCATCCATAATTAGGCGAAAAATACTACTGTTTTTAAAACAAGGTCTCCTAAAGCAGAGTGAAAGGTCTGCAGGCACCTGCCAGCCAAGAACAAAGCTGAAATCAGGGTCAAATCCAAAAAACAGCCACGTTCAGGATTAATGACAGGTGACCCCTTTTTCTTTTTTTCCCCCCCTTTTTTTTTTGCTATCAAAATCCCATTTCCATTCTCTGATGAAATTTTACATTATTATAAATATGTGTACACGAATAGAAGGGCAAGAGAATGCAGTACTAGAAAACAGGATCCTTGCAGTCTTCATCAGAAAACATTCCCTTAGAATTAACTGTAATCAGCATGATTTTTTTCACACAGCTGGAATTTTATAATTCATTCCCTGAAAGATGCTAATTTTGTAACCTACCCTTGAGGCCATTGCCACCTATATAGTTTTGCAAAAGTTACATTCAGAGACTTCTTAAAAAGCCAGTAGTTGACTTACACTGGTTTTACAAACATTCATAATTATCAAAATTCTCTTACAGATATATTCTCTCCACATTCCTATTGCTACAGACCTGCCTTTAGCCATAATACAGGAAGTTCTGCTGTAAACTCACTCAAAAGGCTCCAAGCATTGATAGGACAGTAGAACTGAAAATAGTAAGGGATTCTCACTACAGGGTTCAAAGAAACAGCCATGTTGAAGGTTCTGTACAAAGCTCCACAGTCAGGACAGAGGAATGCAGATTTTTCCTGACTGTTAGACAGCCCATATGATACCTCCGTAAAAAGGACCTGCCAGTCCCCAGCACAAGCTGGTGATCCAACCAATGGAATCAGTTGGACTGTGACAGTCCCAGGTCCCACTGGGATCACCCACCTTCACAGCTCCTAAGGAACATGACATGTCAAACTTGACAGCTCCCATCACACAGAGCTACCACAGAAGGCACAGGTGATAATAACCTTTCCAACACAGTCACTGCTTTCCTACGTTCCCACCACAACAGCCACAGGCTAGGGCGAGCTGGCAGCTGGAGGGCTGAATGCAGTTTGCAAGGTTCAGCCTTCATTTTCATTCGGGATCGAAGAGCAGTCATCCCCACCAGCGGCTACAGCACCCACAGTGTGACGGGGCAGCCTAAGGCAACAGCGGCCTTGCAGAGAGGAGCTGAAAAGTGAACCAGCTATTCCAGTGTCAGCCAGAAAAATCCAAAATGGGAGTCAATTTGCCAGCTTAGTTTAATCATGCTTTCACAACTAAATAGCATGCCATACATTGCCTAAGTTAATTCAGTACTGCAGATTACTCTGAGGGTAAAAGGTGGGTTCAGCACCTAACAATGAAATAATTGGATACAAAAGTCAAACTTTCTTTCTTTGAAACTTGACTCTTGACTTCGATAAATTACAAGAATCTGACTGGAACAACAGTCCCCAGTTCATCCTATAATTGCTGCAAAATATTAGGACCAGATATGCTGAATCACAGGAGGTTATACAGAGTGTTATGAAACACCACTGTTTCATAACTATTTCTAAGTTCCTACACTCTTTTCAGTCTTGTGTCCACTATGCAAGCCCTGAACTACTGAGCAATGTGGTTTTGGCATCTCCTGAGCTTGGCCATGTTTTCAGCCAGTGTTTACATATGCTGGTTTACGATGCCAACATTTCACCTTGCATCAATTTTACAAGTACTCAGAAGAATTTTCAGTGAATCTGAACAGTTTCTACTGCTGAAGTCCCTTCTCTCTTACATGTTTTATTCTTCCCCTGTAATATGACTGACTTATGATGAAAACTTCAACCAATCACCTCTCAAAAGAGTCTTATTAATATTTCATTTCTTCCCCTTATATTCTAGAGTCTTTGTTAAAATATCCTAAGGCAGAGAAAAAGAAACCTGAATTTTTGACACAATAATGGTGACTGACTTAAAAAACATTATGTAAATGATTTAAGCTGAGAAATATAAAACTGATTTATGTAGCAATCTAGATAAAAAGCTCAGTTAACATTCACAACAAGAAAATTATAAATGACTCCTGCTGTAAATTCATACAACTGTATTCAGAAGTCAGTGATTTATAGCGATATATAAATCAGACAAGTTTATAAACTACAGGCAGGAGAACACAGTCTACCCAAAATGTGTCAACAAACCATTTAGACATGTAATTTAGACATTCATTTCTCATGCAGTGCTCTTGCTGAGTCTGGGATGGGGTGCTTTTTTTGAAATTTATAATGCTGCTCACAAAAACCATCAGCTCACATCAGAAGGGTCGCTGCTGACTGACTAATCCAGTACCCAGGATGAAGCACAAGGCCCAGTGTCCCAAGCAGAGACCTCCTAAAGGGGATCTCCTCTTCCTTACTCTGACATACTTTCTTTCTTTGATTAGCCAGTAAGACTGTCATCTTCTCCTCCCCTTTCTCTTCCTTCTACAGACAAACATAATGTTTTTCTTTGAAAACCTACAAAACAACACAAACGGTCCCACAAAGATTCTGTGGTACAGAGGGTATGTGACTATGTACCCATAGCCTCAGCATGAAAAAACAAGGATCAGCTTTACTATTTCCACAAATTAATTTAAGTAAACATTATGATTCGAATCTTCTAAGTTTCTTGCGAGTCAAGTAGCTGCTGTATGTGCCAGTTAGACCTATTTTATGGTGGCAGAAAAAATTGGCACGTTCTTAAAGAAAAGAAAATGGCTTCTGGTTAAGTCAGAAGCCTTCTGACTTTCACTTACTGGTCAATGAACTGTAATACATGTATTTCCTGAATCTTGGCCCTTGTTGCCTTGTCCACAGCGCACCTTCCTATTCTCCTACTTGTTAGATAAGCAGAAGTTTACTGATGATGTTAGAGATTTGATGCAATGCTGTAAAAAAACCCCAAGAAGCACCATAAAGAAATTCCACTCTCGTAAGCTGGTAAAAGAGGACACAAAAACACAGATGAGAAAACCTAATACTTCTGTATCTCTCACGTTATAAGAAAACAACCAGAGATTCTGATTTCAATAACAGGAAGGAAGGAAGACTGCGAGGAAGATACAACGACAATCTTGGTTATTTCAAAAACACAGAAACACACAGATTTTTGGTTGGCACTCAGAACTGCAGGAAGATATAATAAAACACAACTGATGTGGGCCCTACAGAATCAATATTCAGAAAGCAGACTGAACAGGGAGCTTTTTTTACTATTACTGTTGTATTTGCTATTTCCACTGCAGTCTCAGGATTTTTTGGAGTTCAATCTATGATTTTTAACAATATTTTTAATGATAACATAGTATCAGCTTCAGTGTTCAATATTTGGTTTATAAAACATCTCAAAAATGAGACATTTTTGATACAGACTGGTTGAGGCTTCCTACTCTTCCACCCATCCTCCAGCAGATCCCTGACCCATTAGATATCCACCTGAGACCTGAAAAAGCATCACATGCTATTTTAGAATCACCAAACAGTTTGGGTGGGAAGGGTCTAAAGGTCATTTAGTCCATCCCCCCTGCAATGAGCAGGAACATCTTCAACTTGAACAGGTTGCTGGTCAACAAGTTGCCTATCCAACCTGACCTTGAGTGTTTCCAGGGATGAGGCATCCACCACCTGTCTGGGCAACCTGTGCCAGTGTTCTGCCATCCTCATTGTAAAAAATTTCTTCTCTATATATCTAGTCTCAATTTACCCTCTTTTAGCTAAAAACCAGGAACTCTTGAACTATCATAACAGGCCCTGCTGAACAGTATAGTATGAACAAGACTAACTCCTCATCCTCCAGTAACTCAGGTAGGCTGTTCTGCACTCCTTTATCTTCACAGAGCCTCCCTACTTCTTCCTCCTCTTCTTTTTTTCCCCACTTGATCCTGTACTAGATGACTATAAAGCAGAATTTTTTTATGCTCTCTCCAGTAGGAATACCCATACTTTTGTGTGTGTGTGTGTCCGTGCGTGTGTGAGAACATGCTGCTGGTGGGATTTAAAAAACAATACGGCATTTCTATATCAGCATTCACTCAACAGTTGAGTGGTTATGTCACAATTGACAGAAAAGTTAATATATAGCATGGTAGCTATGGAATAGACAAAAATGAATCTGCTGTCAATAGAAGAAAATATTTATTTTAAGTCATGGGATTCTTGATAAGATTCAATAGCTTGTAAGATTCAATAATAAAAGAAAGTGTAGTTGATTTGGAGTCTTGTACCTTTTTTAACAAGTATTCACTATATCCAACAGCAATGATGCCACAGGAATTCAATGAATTAAAAATCTATAAAAAATAATGCTTGGTAAACAGGAAGAATTAAAGGCTGCTTTCAAATTTTACAAGAACAAGAACTAGAGTGCAAAGATTTTTCAACATTGATCCACCTTTTCTTTAGAAGAACTGCATTATTTTTGTGTCAAACTATTGAAGCAGGAAAAATTTTATAGCTCTAAACTGTTTTTATTTCTACAGATTTCATGCCTTTTATTTTGCATTGAACATTGAAAGGGATATAAAACAAAGGAGAAAAAGTAACTAGCACTCCTTAACCTCCTGATTATCTCCATTTATTAAAATAACAGTGGCATAGTACTACTCCAGAGGAGCTTTCTGCACCAGACAGTGAGAACTGTATCCGTAAGCAGCCAATAAGCAGAATATACAGAGCTATTTTGCTCAAAAATACTCATATACTTCCGGCACCTTGATCTAAGGAGGTACTTTGGGCATTGATGCCTTGAACCCATGAATGAAAACATTCTACCTTATGGAAGCAATTAACATGCCCTAAAATCAAATAAAAATTTGAGGAAAAGAGAACTAAAAATAAAAATGAAAAAGGATTCATAAAAGAAAGACCAATATAGTCCAGTGAAATTTAGGGCTTATAAAACTGCATTGAGATTATGAAATTACATTCTGGCTTTCTTTCCTAACACAATAGAAACTGAAAAGAAAAAAAAATACATATTTTGCCAATCAAACTCATTAAATCTTTCTTCCAGTTTTTTGAGATAAAAAATTCACCATTAAGTACTTTTTATACTTCCTTTGGTAGATTTCTATCCATAGGCCAGCTCTCTCATTTATTCCTAAAAGCTTGGTAAGAAAAAAGCTCCTCAGTGGGAGTTAACAGCTTCCTTTTATTTTCAGAAACAGTAGTTCATATTCTAATGTTTCAGCTATTTTCTAACCTAAAACCTGAACCGTGGTTTCTGTAATTCAAACACCTCTGGTGCTTCCCTGATTGTTTACTAGCATGGTAGACAATTCAGCTGAAATGACAGTGCCCTTTGCTCATTTAATCTTCCTTTTTGTTTGACTTAAAAGAACCTTTTTGATGAGGATGGCAGGCTGAACTTCAAATATTTTGAAGAAAACAGACAAAGGATGAAAGCAAGGGAAGGGGGGAGTTTCAGAGCAATGGAGATTCACCACTGCCACTCACTACCTAAAGGAGAAGTACCTGTGGTCATCAAAATGCATCTTCCAAGCTCCCTGGCCTTTTGGATATTTCAACTTTGCTGTCTGCATTACTACTGTGTGATGAAATAACATCCAAATATCTATCAGGCAGATCCTCCTTTGACCAGCAGCTGAGTCTAGGAGATTTATGTACTTCATTAACAGATGCTGCACAGGGTCCAGCTCTACAAAAAAGTAGTAACTACACAGAAACAGATTAATGAAATTCAAAAAAAAAAACAAAACAAAACACCCTCTCTGTTCATCTATTTGAAATAAGGGCTAGTTTCAAAATGAGGCTGTTTTTTGAAGAATTTTGGCCCATACCTGCTATCATATCAAGGCACATTTACTTTAAAGTAACAAAGGCTGAATTTGTGTAAACAAGCAAACCTGCACAGCTCACATCCAAACAAGGTTTTGCAGCTAACATGTATTTGCTGTATTTTAACACTAAACCTACTTTCAGCAACAGGATTTTAACACAGACTTTGAAATAGGGAAGGCCAATTCCATTCTTCCACTTACTGTGGTGACTCAACACCGGTTTCAGTAGCAATGCTCTGAGTTTCACTCAGTATTTTAAAAGGCAAGGCATACTGTCCGTACACTGTTTTTTCTTTTCCAAATTTTGCTACTCAGTACAGGAGACATTTTCTCATTCAAGGTAGTAGAATGTCAAAGAAAGATTTAGATATTCCTTTAGTGTTGTCTGCAAATGCTACTATAAAATGCTACTGTGAAAGATGTGTGTTAGACTATGTAAATCATGAATGGTTCAAAGAAAATGCAGCAAAATAGTAGTATAAAGCCACAGCCATGTAAAAAATAGCATAAGGGGTAGAAACACTTCTGAGACATCCACAGATTAAGAACAATGAAATTATTTCAGAAACTAGGTAACTTTTTAAACTTCAGGGTATGCTAATGCTTGGGAAAAATTTATTTCAGCAAAGTACCATCCATTTCTCTGAGGATCTTATTCTTCTTTCTTTCCTATGCCCCCTTGCAAGTTCTGTAGTCCCTTAAATCGTTCCTGTGCACAGGCTCCACTGCCAAAAAAGCCTTTTTACAAGAACTGTCTGACAAACTTCATGATAAAAGCTACACTGCACAAACCCACCTGAGGTGACCTGCAAATATTAGGTTACTGCAAGTGTTTCTGAACTATCCCAGGTACAAGTCATTGCTTAAAACACTCGACACTCTAAGTCATAACTCTGGACTTGATGGGGATGTGTCTACCTTAAATCACAGATTAATTTATTTAACGTCAAATAGTATACAGAAAAAAAGCACAAAAAATAGCATATAAAATTATATTTATGTTACAGTAAGACAAACAAATGTCAGTATAAGAACTACATCTTTCATTTTTCTTCACCAATTCCCTTATCTACAAAGGGGAAAACTCCAATGACATATTTCATAGAGCTATTTTGAGAACTGTTCAGATTTGTGAAGTTTGAGATGGAACACAAGATAAATGCAGATTAATTTTTATATCAACTACAAACATACACATACTTTTATATGCAGACATATGTAAAAGTGAGATGACTGAATATATTTTTATAACCTATAAGGCTGGAAACATCTTTATACAGGAAGTAATTTAAGAAAACATAAAGTTTATTAAAAACAAAACTGTTTTCTCTTCAAGACTAATAGTACGGGCTACAAAATTCAGAACATCTTCAGGGGAAATTAAACACATATGTATATTTATACTTAAATGGATATTCATTCTTTTTGGCAAATGATCACTAGCAGACATACTGGGCAATATAGCTGGATTGTATTTCTGAAAATACGTGATTCTCTTACATGTTTCTCAGCAGCTCACAGCTCTTGAACATTACTGATGGATCTCAGTAAAAAACTATATCAGGAGATCCTACGGTATTGCAGGGACAGACAAAGCATTTTTGAAATTGACAATCTGGATTAAAGCTCACAAACAGAATGGACACTTTCATGTCATGCTCATTGGTAACATTACTGGTAGTACACAAAATACTCCAATGAAAGTAACTGCTGCATTTTCTGGCTTTTTCTTCCTTCTCTCCTTGAAACTTGACTCATACTTACAGGAAAGAATAACATATCAGCACAGCTCTTCATGCCAGCATCAATTCCATATAAAAAACCTAAAGCTTTTCTACTAAAATATAAATTTGCTTAAAGTAAAATTTCAGTTCACAGGAGTGTTTATAATGGGAAACACAAATTTTGAAGGTTTCCTCTACCAGCCTGAGATCCAACTCTCCCAGGTCTGCTCAAGTTTACAGGACTTTCAAGTATTAGCACGAAACATCACCAGTCTCTGAACTGATAATGGCTTTCAAAGAATCTCTGATAATATGAAAACCTTGTGAAAGGCTAATGTCTGAGACATCACAGCATTATCTTCAAGTCACAATAAGCTTGATGAAACACATTTTTATAACTCTTAATTTCTTTTTTTTTAAATTAAAGCTAGCGAAACTACTGGGATCTGCAACAAATTGAACTGGAATTCAAAGCTGAAATACAGCATGAAGATCACTAAAAACAATAAGCCAGCATAAGTTTAATATCAAATTAAAAACATGTGCAGCAGGATAGTAAAATACTATATAATATTCCCAAACACAGTGCAATACGTTGCTTTGACGTAATCCCTAACAGAACACAGAACACACTAGTGTGTTTCTGCCATATGTAGAGTAAGAGGAAGAAAATACAGAGGTCATTTGATAAAGAAATGATTTAGGAACACAAAAAAATATTTCAGAGTCCTTCATTGTATTTTGACAACCCTTTGTAATGTCATAATGGAATCACAGTACTAAGTTTGCAATTGCTTTTTTGTTCTCATATGTACTCTGTTAAGCTAAGCAATGCTTTACCAAATTAAGGCTTGCAAGTAATTTTTGCTTCACAGTTTCTCACTTGCTGTTAGAAGATCTACTATGCCCTGGTGGCAGCTGGAACTTCTAGATGAATTGATGGAATGCTGATGTGTGATTCCCCATCACATTTATACTGGCATGTGTAACCAGTGAATCAGACCTTCATGTTTATTTTATTAAAACAAACCCAATTCTTTTCAAAAATTAATGATGCCATCATGAAGAGAAGTTGGTAATATCCTACAAATAGAAAGCTCTCGTGCATGTTTTCTTTTAAGAGTTTTAAATATTAGTTTTATGTAGTCTTATTTTAGGGCTTGTGTTTTTCAGACTAACAGTATCATAAATTGTTGCTATGTGAACTACGAAATGAGGAGATCAACTTGTATAAGTTTTGGGTCAAACAAACTGTTCTCAAACCCCGTTTTCCAAGTGTTCTTTATCTACTCCCAGAGGAGATTTCAGATTCAGTAAAAGAAGCCATCTTCCTAAGAGCAGAATTTATTTTACAATGACATCCACAGCTGATAATTATGTTGCATGAATAGCCCTTTTCACAGAATTGTGTACAATGAATATTCTTATTTTTGTGTTTGTAGAAAATCAAAACCTAGACTGAATTGGTAATTATAAAATTAACAGAATTCAAGTCTGATACTTTCTGAATCAAGCAAGAAAATCAGAAATAAATTATCTGTTCCAGGAAATGCTGTGGAACATCTGAACATCTTGTTATTTTAGCAACGGAATGTTACTGAAATTGTAACTCAAAAGCTTGCCTACCAGAGTAAGTAAAAGAACACAGTAGCACAGTTGGGGTAGGAGTCTGGCCTCCTCTTGGTGTCTGATGAGCAGAGCTCTAAAAAGTCTAATTACCCCCAGCTAAGTACACTTAGCAGGGTATTGAGGAAAGTCAACAATGTGCCATTAGAGGCTCCTTTGCAATTCCTGACAAAAGGGTGGGAAAAGACAATTAAAAAAATATGTTGAAAGCAGAGCATAGTATCAAATAGTACAAGAATTTTTTCTGTTGATGCCTGGAACTTTTACTCTCCTCTGCCTTTTTAAATTATGTGTGGTGCTTCCTTAGTATTGGAACAACTGATAGTTCAGAACCATTTGCCCCTAAATCTCCAATTCTGTGCTCTCTTCTTTACAGAGCAAAGAATCATCTTACTTGCACTAGTACTATCTGCTTAGCCAAGAAAACCATTTAATATTCACAGCTCTTCTGGTTTACACATGTGCGTAAGTCTACCAGGGGAAACTGAAGTGTTTTATATTTTGGAAGTGCTCATTGTTGTTGTCAATGCCTCTTAACAAAATTAACTTCCATTTTATTACATACAAAGCTGAGAAAGCATCATACTTAAAAACAATTAAATGCATTATCTCCTTCCGAGAAGACACATTTCTGGCATCTTTTGTGTCATAAACACTTTTGTATACAGTAAATGAAATTTTGAGCATGATTTCTCCCCTTACATTCTCTAATGTGGTTCATTTTAGCAACTAACATAAAATGAAAAGCCATGAAAATGGCATTTGTTTCTTCATGTTCACAAATCAACATGAGCTATTTCCCAAAAAGATCTCATAATTTCAATAGTGTTCACAAATGCTATTACCATTTAAGAAAGGAGAATGGCAAGCAAACTAAAGTTCTGCCTTCTAAATACATATGAAACTTAGTACAAGCTTGTTTATTTATGATGCCCTCAGATTAATTTCTGTTCTCATAATTTAAAGTAGATTGTTATTAGCAACAAAGTGATCAAGGATTTATCTTTGTATAAAGGAAGTAAGAAACACACTTTTACAAGTCTGCTACCTAATCTTAAACTGTCAAAGTTTGACAGCAAAATCTGACCAGCAACTTGTAACTCAAAAGCAGATCAGCATTTACATATTCAGATTGAGTCAGTTTACAAAGGAGCACAGGGCATCAGCTTCTAGAAGGAGAAACACCCCACAAGATCATTCCCTACAGTGAGAACAGCTGATGGCCGGAGTACAATCACTGGGATTCTTCCAGGTGCAGTAACTTTGCTGCACTGCGTATCTGAAAGCGATGAACTATTTCTTCAGTCCTAGGCTGATTTTGTCCTTCATAAGTGTATTTCTAGTTCCCTCCCCCACTCTCCATGTAAGTAAAGAGTCTTGAGGCATTCCTGAAAGCAAACTTCTAGGAAAAAGGAATGTGGAGCTTTCACCTCAATTTATGGTGATCGGAACAAAAGGAACACGTCCAACTCTAACAATCTGACAGGTAGAGACCACTTTGCAGCACTGGTCAATAGGCCATTATGTACCTCGCCCACACATTAAAAAGCCATAAAAACACATACATGATCACTTGATGTTATCAACTGCCCTACTACTGAATGGCATGCACTGAGAGGAATATTCAACAGGTTGTGGAGTGCAGATAGCTACCCAAATGATCAAAACTGAAAGGGAAACTCAGCAGGAATTACAGTACATTTTCTTTATACACCCCCTTTCCCATCCTTCCTACCATCAGATACTATTTTCTAAGATCTAGGAGTTCTCCCTACCATCACAGTGTTCTCTAGGAAGCGATAAATATCTTCCCAAGAATGCTGCCTTCCAAAACCACTCAAAACTAGGGCCTGTGGCCTGCTGTGTTTCTCTGTCCTTTGACAAAAACCAGAAAACTAGAAGTTAAAATGGTTCCCACCAGCTCTGTTGACAGCATAAGCCAGTAATAGCCAGTTTAACCATGAATCAGAATCTCTGTCATCAGAAATTAAAAATACTCCAGTCATATACGCTGGTGCTTGATGGTGAAAAAGAGACACAGATACATTTGTCACCAGAATCACTATGGAAACCCTTTATCAAGCACAAAGCACTAGAAAATTTCAGGCTGTTCTAACACCACGTCTGTGGACGTGTCACATAAAGGAAAACAAGAATCTCATGAAAACAAATATCAATCATTAATATTTTGTCCATTTCTGACACAGATTTGGACGGCTGCCAAAGAGAAAGGAGAAGCATCTGTGAGGCTGCTGTATCTCAAAGTCCCACGCAGAGAGGGCTCATGTATGCTGACACGAGAGACAAAGTACGTTGTGCTAGGGATAGGCCAGGGAGAGGATATTGCCCTGAAGAAGAAAACAGTTGGCTGGCTGAGATGAAGTCACACCAAAACACCACCCTGACCCACACTTACAGTTCTTCATAGTTTTATTTCAGCAAGACTTTTTAAAGGATTGTTTTGTCTTCCTTCACCATAATACTAAAAGCATGGCTTTTAATATTTGGATGAACTTTACCTCTAAACAAGAAAAAAAGTTTAAAATAGCGAGCCTTCTCTCTTTACCCATTTGTTACGGAATTAACGTTAGACTAGAAGCTAAACCTTGTTCTCCGACAAGCAGGAATACTTCCATTATTTTATTGTATAAAATACAATAATACAATATTGAACCAGAATTTGGTTGTATAGATTTACTGGGATAAAAACCCTTTCTGGTTCAAGCTAATCTAAATACATATTTACATTCCAGATTAAAAAAAACAGATTTTTTTTGGGGCCACTCAAAAGCCAGAATTTGATTTCAGCAAAAATATTAAATATTTTATTACTTGCTCTTCTGCAAACAAACTCAGTTTTCATGATATTTAAAATAGCTTTCTTTTTAAGAAAACAAAAATCATAAGAAGGAACTTTATTTTTTTTAAGATTAGGCCTAGAAATTCTTTGGTTTTTTATTGTGGTCTTTTCTTTTGAGAGATACAATAGAACCCTAAGTTTTTTCGGAAAAAAAGCCTGTGAGCTGCAATAAAGCTTCTTGCTACTTAAAATGGGAAAATGTGAAGCAAAATTATATTTTGTCGTGTATTTTTGAAGAAAATAAGCAATAAAAAATTCAAAGTTAAAATGATAGAAGGTGTTACTGATCTGTTGTGCCCAGTAATTAGGTGTGTGGGGGGTGAATTTAGTGTGTACTTTATAAAATCATAGCAAAAAAGAATAGGTGTTAGTAAAACACTGTGGATTAGAATTTATCCCTGATCTCAGCATGGACTTGCATGGCTAGGACATCAGAAACTTTTTAAGTGCTTCTCCAGTCAGCATAACAATTTTGTTCTTTGAAGCCAGGAAGCCTTTACTTATTAACCAAAGTGATCAATACTTTAAATTTTGAATTTCTCATGGACACAGTTAAGACCTGGGAAATTGCTGACAATTGTAATAGGCTGGAATTGCTGCATTATTTTAATGACATTCCAAGGGGTTTTGAATTATTTTATCTGTATGCAAACGGATTGTTTCTGTGGATACTTTAACTTTGAAAAGTCTCGAGATTTTCAACCACAGCTTTCAATATTCAAAAAACGCAGCTTTCAATATTTAAAAAATGCTGCCTCACAAAGTTATCTGGATCTGAGTTGCAGTTTAAGGGGAAAGACTTCTAAATGTACATCCTCCATGTAGTTGCCTGAGACACGCAGATGTCAACACTGGCTAGAAAGCAATTCAGCAGAATGGTTATCTGATTCAGTAGCTGCCTACAGCCAGAATCTGGAATTAGGAGGCACGAATGTGTGCAGCTAGTGTCATGTGAGAGATTCCCTGGGTATCCAAGACAGCTGCCCGTGACTGACAGCTACAACCACGGTCCAACACAGACTCCAGCCCGTGTACATAAAACAGCCAGTGGCTAAGGCTGGAGACGCTGGATCAACCCACACAGCAACAAATGCCTGAATGCAGACAATGTAATTGAGCCCAATTACCATGAGGTGAACAGGTTCCCAGGTGCACTGATTATTGACCTAACCTGCACTGGCTGCAAGGAGTGCTTAGACACCTCAGAGGTCAACAGCTACACACAAGCTTCTGGGTTTAGGCATCTTGAGCTAAAGCTGAACACGACTCTGTCTGTCTCATGCCATTGTGGCTTCCCCACCATTCATTCTCTCAAAAGAATTATTCCTGGACTCAATCAGCCAGATGAAATGACTGAGTACACACATATCCTCCTGACTCAGTAAGAGCATCTTGAGCTGAAAAGGAGGAAAAGGAATTATTAAGAATAATGGTATGTGTTGCTGAGGACAATGGTGATGACCCAGAGGTGAGCATTTCCACTGGGAGGAATTACTGAAGTTAAGATGTACGAATTCTCTCTTAAAACAATTTGGGGGTCATATTTAGAGGGTTTTTCCTATGGTTTGCACCTCACTTCTCTTACACCTGTGACAAGATTTCTCTGCCCTTCTGCCTGTGAAACAGCACTGAACACTGCCATCTCCATGGTGGTTCCTCACCTACAGCTATCCCAGGGCATTTCAGGTGGAGATACAAGCTCCAAAGACTGAGCAGCTGTTTACAAGCATTAGGCAAGAGACACTCTCTAAGCAACTGAAATATGGGAGGTGGGGTTCCAAACCCAGAAGGAAAGGACATGGGTGGTAGCACAAGTTAACATCAACTACAGGGCAGCCCACGGGCTCAAGTATCAGCCTCAGGTCCTCAACAGAGCTTGTTCAAAGCTACAGTGCCACACAGAATTACAGTATCTCTCTTCATTGACCCCCATTGCAGCACAGAGGCTGAAGATACCTCTCTGTGCAGTCCACACATCGAGAGCCTACTGTGAAACCTAAGTGCCATGGGTGGTGGTGTCAGAGACTGAGAACAGTCCATGCCTCAAACATTGATATAAAGTTTTGCTCATTATAAAGAAGCTACAACCAAAAGAAGCCTCCCTGAAGACTGGGACTTTGGACTGAAAATCAAACTGCTGATTAGGTAAAGGGAAACCCATTGTTCAGTCATCTCAGGCGGAGGGGAAGGTATGCATCCACAAAAGGCCAAAGCCACCAGTTGTGGCCAAGTTTGGGGTGGGGGGAGAGCACAGCTCACAGAAGCCAGGTTTAAACAGATTCCCCCCCAAGCGAGGGGGGAGGAGGAGGTTTCGGGTGCTGGCATAACCTCTGGTCAGAGGCAATAAATGCCCATCCTCCCTTTCACACAAACCGGCCCAGCTGTGGAGCCCCCACCCCCACAGGCCACATCCACAGGACATTCACGTGAGAGACAGCCGAGGGGGAGCCATAATCCATCAAAGACCCCCCAAAGTGCGCCCCAGAGGCCTTGCACCGCAGGACTGCACGTGATGCAACACACCCAGAGTCTGCTGTAAGAGCCTGCCCCCTTCCCCTAGGGGGATGTGCCCGGACACTGCTACCTGGCTCAAGGGTATATAAACCCATTGGATTCTATGCTTTCCGGGGGGACCTTCACCACCAAGAAGACCGGCTGGAGAGGATCAATGGAATGTCGTTGGGAGCCACGGAGTGGTGATATTGTCCTTTTTCTGTCCTTGTCACCCTCTTTTTCTCTCCCCCCACCTATTTTCTTCTTCTTTCTTTCCCTCTTTCTCTCTCTCTCTCTCTTATTTACCATCAAATAAAACCCTTACTATTGACTGGCATATGGTTTAGTTTGCACCTCAATTCAGGCAGAGGAATTTCCAAAGAACCTTAATAATAATTGGATCGTAACAGGTGGTCATCTCCAGTATCACATGGACTTCTTATACAATGCTATTAAATGGAGCCTGGCACTGCAAGGATACTGCACATTCAGGCCGAGCGGTTTGAGGGTTTGCAAATCAATCTGTCTTTCAACAGAAAATGGTGTTTAGAAACTAAAAAATCTAAAAGAAATGCTTGCTTCTCACAATGAAAATCTTAACTTAAAAAAATTACCAGTCGATAAGGTGGTAAAGCTTTAACTTTCAACTATGATTCTGAAATACAAAAGGCCATCACAGAAATCCTGGTTTGGGCAACTAACTTGTGCTAAGACAGTTCCACAGACCAAAGCTTACTTCCCACAAAGCATATGGAAGATACAAAAAGGCTGAGTTTCTCGATTGATTTCACTAAGTAATTGGTACTGGCTTCCCCCCCATTTCCAGGCTCTTCCATATTTTTATAGCACTCAAATAATTCACATTTAATTTTTGCTGTGTGTAATGCTTCCTTTCTGCTGGTCTACTTCTCCCTTAGAAGGGAGAAATAGGTCCCTAGATTTCCATGTCTTCAATTACAGCTCACAAGACAAAGTTCTACTATTCTTAAATAAAGCAGAACTAATTCAAAGCAGTGTATCTAATTAATCAAAATAGCTAGCAGTGCAATATTTAAAATAACTGAGGGCTGCCTGGATTATAGGAACATTATTAGCATGTGATTAATAAGCAGTTGAAGTATTACATTTGCTACACATTTGCTAAGTTATTTTATCTTGCTTTAAAGTTTGGTGGCAAAGTTTCAAGCCATAGTTAGGAGATTTGCTCTATTCAGTATTATGTTGTTAACCCCACCATCTGGTCAGACAGCTGAGGGAACTTAACCATATGCGGGGGGCATATTTCTCTCTTGGGAAATATTTGTCTTACAGAATTATGCAATGGTTACCAGTTTCTTTCATGTTACAGTAGGATCAAAAAATATAGTCAAATACTTTGTAGACAACCTGAGCTTGGCGGGCCCTGTATTTAGCTATTACTTATGTAAGAGAATGAGATGGCACTTACTTGAGGACCAGGCTGACCCTGAAAAAAAAACAAGAAAAACAAAAGATTATGGAAAGTTATGACAAGGATTAACTCCTTAAATAGTAGAAAATAGTTACAGTACTCTCTAATAAGGAACTAATGAAATATACAGTAACTGCATTGAAGTCAGATTTTGGACTCTTTAAGTTGATATTGAATTTGTTTTAATTCAAACTGATGAACTTTCTTGCAACTGATTGTAGAAATAAATTACAATAACATACCAAAACTGCATTTGAGAAACTTCTTATTTTAGATAGTCATAACAATTTGGAAATGATAGGAAGACCTAACTGACAGTTCTCAAGTGAGAAAGAAGCCAGAAGTTTTGAGCTGATTCAGAAGCAGGTATTATGGGTTTTTTCCCTTTCATTCCTCTATTATGGCTCACCTCCATGTTTCAAGGAGATGCTAATTATATACTTTTAATGCTCATTGAATGAACAAAGTCTCAAAAGTGGAGGAACACACTGCTGGACAAACAGTAGTCTTTCTGCCATTGCTGCAGGCACCACAGTTTTAAGCAAGCAGAAACCAGTATTTAAACCAGCAATTGTGAAAGGTTTGAGCTGAACCTTTGTCAGTCAGTCCAGGAAGACAGCTGATACATTTCCTCTCTCTTATTTATCAACATCCCCTTTAGATCACCCCTGGACAAGTGGAGAGGCATCCTATGCATACTGAGGAACTGTATCGCTTGTTGCTGCAAGCCCTTACACAGCAGACTTCCTATCCCTAATTTGCCTAGCCCAAAAAAGCCACTGAAAGTAATGAGTTATTTTAGACTTCCTAATAGAAATTATTTCCATGAAGCAGAATTATTTTAGCAAACGATACAGAAGCTGTGACTATAAACAACATGACCCAGACAATCAGCTCCCACTGCAAGAGAAAAATAATTATGCATTTCTCCCTAGAAAGAGAGAATTCCTTTAAACTCCCAGGGCTAGATCAGCTTCTGGTGTTTTATGACACTTAAATAATACTTCAGTTAAACTGAAACGACATATTCTTTTGTTGACAGAAACTGAGCATGGAGCCTTCTTTTAAATCCTATAAAACCTCTTCACTTTATCTAGGAGGTACTTCTACAGAGAGTTGAAACTTGTCTGAACATCAGGAAACACTTTTTTTTACTGTTAACCAAGCAGAGGAACATGGGAGATTGTGGAATTTCCATTCTTGAAGAGATTCAAAAACCACCTGGACATGATCCTGGGCAAGCTGCTTGAGATAGCTCTACTTGAGCAGAGAGGTTACATCAGATGACCTGCAGAGGTCCCTTCCAACTTCAACTGTCCTGTGATTCTGTGCGATTTTAGAGGGGGTGAGGGGGTGAAAGCATTTCAACTGGGAACAATTATCAACAGGAAAAGCAGATGAAGAAATGCTTTTTATAGTGACTAATAAAACTTTTTGTGCTGATTAAAAACCAGGGAAAAAAGGTATTTAAATTGCAGGAAGGTTTTAAAATATACATTTTTTAAATATAAGGAATTATGTTACAGAGGAATAATGGTAAAATACAGAATTATTGTGGCCATCTAATCTTTACCCAGAATGCAGCCTAAAGCATTCCTTGTTGTGGATGCTGCAGTTTTCTACTTGTTCCTTAGAAAAAAACTGCACTATAGAGGTTATAAAAAAATAAATTACTGGCTGAGGTTTGTCAGTTCAAACATCAAGTAAAACTTTCTGAGTTGGTGAGCTCTATGAAGTTACACTTCACACTGGGTTAATGAATGTGATTGGGACTCCTCAGCACTCAGACTTTACCTCAATTTCCCCCTCACAGCAGGTTTTAAGCTACTATATGCTATACCTGATCTTAAAATCATCAGGAATTGCTTACTGATGCAGTACTGGGCAGACAATGCAATAAAATCGTATAAATTATCTGAACTGAGGCCCAGGCCCGCAAACTTTATACATAAAATTCACAACACATTTGGTCACAAGAATATCTAAAGTTGCAATACATGTTCACCACATCATAAAGGGCTGTCTCCAAAGCATATATACTCAAAAAGCCAAAACTTAAATGATTGTCTGAAATTACCAAAACGTTTCAACAGAGTTGATTTAAAGCAACGGAAAGCAAATAAACAGAACATACGCATATATATTTTAACAATGAGATTTGAAAATTGACTTTTTTCCTTCCTCTAAGACATACAGGCTGCTAAGTGACCACATGGTACATGCTATATGTACGATACAAGAGACATAGACATACACATAACACAAACATATCCCGAATTGAATGTGAGGATGGGAATCATGCTCCCATGAAGGTGTTTTCTACTCTCAATCTCAACAGCATCACGACTTTGCCTTTCTGTTATGGAGCATTTATAATTACTTTTCTTTCATGTCTGCAATACAGAAAAAAGCTGGAAAATGAATTTTTATAGGACAATAGTTTTTCATGTAGACAGAAAACTCTATGAGAACACTGGGGAATATAACAGCTGCATTACTCTTAGTTTATATATGCTGCCAATATTACAATTATCCTGCATTTAGCTATAAATGCAGATGCTGAATACAAAAGTACTCATCATAGCAAGATTATTTTACCCCTTGGATATCAGCTCCTTTAGCACGGAAGGAACTTTGCAATAGTGAAGTTAATTACTTCCTGGTTTTTACAATGGTTCCCAATCCTTCAGTATTTCTTCTTATCTACTCCTTGCCCTACTATCCACTGCAGTTACAGTAAAATTTTCCCTTCTCACAAGTGCTCCAGTGAGTGACACTACCCAGAGGATGCAGCAAGCACTGAATTATGGAACTCATAAGCTGTTCTTACAAAGACAGGCAGAAAAGCATAACAACACTGATATTTTTAATTGTAAGGGGTTAATGTCACACAACAGCAATTCAAACTGTGGGACACAAAAAGGGCTGTTAATTTTGCCCTCTCTCATTTTTGCATGTTGTGAAAGGGTCAGGAATAAAGCTCCTTGAGTTACTTTGGTGTTCATTAAAAAACCCTCTAACATGAATTCAATCTGATACTATAACTCCTTTGAGCAAGCTCAATCTCAGTTTATTTGCTTCTGTTCCCAAAATAGCCCCGAGATTGCTGAAATCAGTCTGGTTTATTGCTGCATAAATCGCCCCCAGTTCATGTTACTTGTGGATTAAAATGTTTTAGCTGTAAATCTTTCTCTAAATTTTAGATAACCAACAGGGAGAAAATACTGTACGAGACTGAAAAGTCAGCATTACTCTGATTTTTGTCTAATGAACATCTCTTTATTCAAATCTGTTATATACTCTAAAACTGATTCATTCATTCTGGCTACCAACTAACTGCTGTCTTTGCACACGTTTAGGGATCAGTCCCAACACCACTGACCGATGAGGTGCATTTTGGTGGCTGCTGCTTTGAACCTCTGGATCATTGCTCATGTACTTGATTATCCAAACTGAATGCTGCTCTTTATTTTTTTTTAAATCTAAATTACTACAGTGGGTATAGCTGCATAATATGCCATGGTTTCAGTAAAATCTCCAGAACAATTTTCCCTTCTCTATTCCTATTTACTAGCTTAATACACTATTTTGAGGTAAACAAAGGGGTTTGGCAACCTATTCTAACTGCCAACAGTCTTGTACTGTTGTTAGTTAAACCCTTCCTAGCAATTGAACCTAATATTAGCTGCTGATATATAAACGATATTAAAACAGAAAATATCCATGGTGTAACTGAAGTCAACAGGTAAGCTATCAACCCCCTAAGAGAGATTAAAGAAAAAGCCTATCGACTGCAGGCTGCAAACTTTACAGACAAGTTACTTAACAGCAGAAAGAAACCTCAAGGAGCACAGGAAAAAAAGGGAAGAAAATGAAAGTTGACATTGCAAGCTAACAAGTTGAGCTTGCACAGAAAATGGGGCTTGTAGTAAGTAAAAGGGTAGAAAAGAAAATAGGTATCCAGGGTATCAGTGAAAAGGGATGCCATGGGAAGGGAGACAAGAGAGGGAGCAAAAGGAATAAAAGGAACATGAGAAAGTGCCAAAACTGGGTTTTCACACCTCTGCCATGGTGTTAATCTTTATAGAGCTGGGAACATGAACTTCCAGGCTCATACATCCAAACATAAAGCTATATAAATACACATACAAGTACAAATGCATTAACAAATGCATTGCATAAAATTAAAAGTTGTTTCTAAACTTGATTCAAGCAGCATATCCATAAAGAATATCTGGAATATCATACAAATGCATTTATTGTGAGGCATGAGGCTGTTCAGATTTAATCAGCCAACAAAATCCAGGCACAGAAATTAAAACACAAAAATTAAGAATTTGTCAAGGAAGGAAAGCAGCAAGAGTCACAGAAATGTAGTCAGAAGTGATATCCTGCTGTTTGAAAGGCACCACCAAACTACCCTTGGACAGAGCACCCAAGGAGGAACATCTGTCTTCCAGTCTAATTCAGACAGAAAATGATAAGGAAACAGGAGGAGCAGAGTTGACCTCCATTTCCTTGCATAGACACAAAAGACTGAAGTGGCTTTTCCTGCTAAAAATCTGTGCTACTGGAGTTGAACTAAATTATGCTGAAGGAAGCCAGATTAATATACATTTTAGCGTAATTTAAAAAAGCAAAGAGGGGAATATGTGAAAGACCTGAATTACACTGGTTTTGAACAAATCACCTACCAGCTTTCCATCCATACCAATCGGACCCTGGGATAATCAAAAGTCAAAACAAAATGGAACAGTTAAATCAGAGGAACACTGAAGATGAGGGAAAAAAAACAGACTTGGGGAATACTGTGGACTTCAGAAGATGAGTAACTCTATGTCACCAGCTAAATGCAATGCCTTAAAGATAGTTTGATAATGAAGGCACAGAAAAGAAACAACAAAAGCAGCAGACTTAAGACAGGATTAATAAAAAACAGCATGGTGGGAAGTAGCCAAGCAATAGCTGGTGTTTAACAAAAGACAGGTTCAACATGCAATGAAGGAATTGTTAGTCTGGCAAATCACAGTGATCCAACATAACCAAACATATGAAATAATGCATCTTGCCTGTGCATTTTTCTTTAAATAACAGAAAACAGCTACTTACTTAGCCTATTTATGTGGTTGCAACATAAATCTTGTAACTAATCTGTATTTAAATTAACCTTATAGAAATTATTGTTAATAAGAAACTTCAGCTCACGCAGTTCACAGGGGTACTAAAGATTTCCACCTACACTTTGTCGAAGAAGTCCTGTGCCTTACTCTGCTTTTTTTTCCCTGGAGGAACATGGAATTTGCCTCACTAGTACTTTGCACGTTACTTATTTTCTTCAGAGTCCAGAAATTGGTTGCAGTTATATGAACTCAAATTATACAAAGGATTTAGAGTGGATGTATACTGTTGTAACTGAGTGATTGGTCTTGTATCAACTGCCTGTTTAGATGATAAAAGGAGAGAGAAGAGGGCTAAAGAAAGTTGGATTAATTTTAAATGTCATGTTTATTTGCTATGTCTTCTGACAGTGAGCAGTCAGATTAACTTGCATTGAAAATGGAATAAGAGCAGGCAGAGTAGCTTCTTTCTGCCATTAAATTAATGTTTTAGGCTGAAATTGTGAGCTCTCAGGTATTTGCCCAATGCAAACGGGACACTAATTTATGTCTGCTGAAAAGAAGCTTTCTCTTAAATGCATCCAGACTTTCCCCCTGGAGGTTCACAGGCACCCCTCTCCAGTCTGCCTCTCCTAAGCATATGGCCCCTTAGGGCTGACTGCTCACACTGCTACATTTGGATCATTGCTACTGAGAAGAGAGCACATAACATATTTGCATAGGTTTTATGTTCACCTATTTCATCCTTGCTGCATTTAGCCCCCTTCCCAAGCACTACTTTGGCTTGTGAGCTAACAACCAGTGTAAAAGTTCAGTCTACATCAGGTCTGCAGGGGTTCTGGTGACTCCTTCATCCAGGAGTGTATATTCATACCTTCTGCACTATTTCTGATTTGTACTACATATAGGTAGACATATATTGAGCTAGTTCAAGTTATCAAGAAAATAATAAGCACTATGAAAAACTGCTGCCACATCATCCAGTGAGTTCCCTAAGTTATCTGTCTTCTCCCACCCTACATCCCGGACTATGCCAAAAATTCCAGACATACTTAACATGAACAAGGGCATCAGCTGGATGCACACATTGTCAAACTCATTATTTTTGGTACAGTACTGGCTTTGTAAGAAGCCTGTGCACTAACCTACTTGTCAGATCCTGTAACAAGTTACTGTGTCTGGGAAGCCCTGTGGGAATGAAATGCCTTACCTCACTTTCCCGCCAGCCCTTACTGTGGTTTCCTGTCACATCATGAGTAGATGACATGCTGAGAGTGTAAAATGGGTCATCAAGTACCCTGCTTGTCTGCATGACCACCACCTTATTTATGTGCTGACATCCTAGGAAAGTTTGTGACTGTTGGGATGACCTCCAGGATCTTTCAAATGTTATCTCTGAACAGTCCTTCCCTGGTAGCACGGAAGAAGAAAGTAACACTGTCCAATGCATTAAAATGATACAGCTTTTATTATTATGTTTCCTCTGTGCCTCTTGATTCCACACACAGAGCACACATAAAGCTCTTAGTATTTTTCTCATAATTATTTAGTGAATTTCTAAATATGGTTCTATACATCCCCAAAATTAAGGCATTTCCAAGTTATTAGTTATCTCAGATTTTTTTCTAGCACTGGGTACAACAGGGTATTTACCTAGTAATATTTACACACACAGTCTGCTGCAGGTACAAAAATGAAGGCTGAGCTGAACTGTGGTTATGAATAACTTTGCTTCTCAAAAACAAGCTAGAGATATTACCAGTTAAAACACTCAACAGTGAGGTCATGGCAAGTATATAAACCCCACAGGGCTTTGTGGGACAGCAGCTAAGTTTAACTGTCACGTCCGCTGCAAGCTTAGCCCAAAAGATTTTATTATTCCTATGATGAATGAATACAGAAAATAATTATGCAAGTATTTGTAGAAAGAAGATTACGGGGTTAAACTGGCTTAGAGGTACCAATCAACAACTTTTGCACCTGTATCAATGCTTGTATTGTGAATATAAGCACTGTTTCTAGGGAATGTTTCTTTATCACAGGAAAAAAATGCTGGTTTTGCTCCCTTACAATGGCAGGTGTTTTAAAGCTACTATTAAATGTTTGCCCACTGTTTATCCACGCTACACAGCTCCTGTTACTTGAATTATAAAGGACTGTATGTAGCATCTCAAAGAGTCTCTGAAAGAAAAATCAGAAGTTCCCAGTAGGTTGTAGAGAAGCATCTGTTTCTCTACAGGAATGGAAAGTAATAGGAATTTCTCCAATGACTCCATTTGTACCAGGGGTATTTGGTCTGAAGTCTCAAAATGTCTTCTGGGATTTGCTTTGTAGAATACAGGAAAAAAGCGAAACTGGCTTGAGACACATTGCCTTGCAGAAGAAAAAAAATACTGTGAAACAGAATACTATTCCTTCATTATAAAAATACTGACTCTAACAGCCAAACATGGCAATTTCCTTCTTTTCCTCAATTACTAGTGTTAGAGAGAGAAAGCACTTTTTAAAAATGGAAAAGATTAGAATCTCAACAACAAATACAGGCCGGATGAGAAAGATGAGCTGAAATAGTACATGAGGTTGCTTCAAGATGCACAGATAAAAATTCTATGTATGACAACATTTACTGAAATTCATTGCATGATTGCACTGGAAGCCTCATGGAATACTCCAAGTAATTTTCTTTTGAGATAAGGGCAGTTTAATTTTTTCATCCATTTTTAGAGAAAGAATTCAGGCTGTACTCTTAAACTTGAATGTCTTCAGAGCCATGCTATGTAGATCAACCTACTTTCTGCTCTGTTCTATAAAATAATGGCCACTACAGATTAGCAAGTAATTTTTGACAAGAAGTACCAAATACATGGTCTTCCCTAACACAAGCCCTGTAGTGCAGTTTAGAAAACTAGACAAGACAATGAATCACAAAGAATTAGATGAGTAGGTTTAGACAACACATGTACACTAAATATTTTTTCACTTACTGTAAATACTACAGATGGTATTGAAAGTGTTTGTTCTGGACTGTGCATTTACCTTCTAGGTTTCCACTACCACACTTAAATGTATGCTATGGCTGGATGCAGCAGGTTTGGCTGGAACAGAGTTAGATTTCTTCGCAGTAGCTCGTGTGGGGGTGTGCTTTGTATTTCTGCTAAAAATGATGTTGATAATAAAACATCGACTGCTGAGCAGTGCTTATGCAGCGTCAAGGCCTTTTCTGCCTCTCACCCCACCCCACCAGCGAGGGGACTGGGGGAGCACAAGGAGTTGGGAGGGGACACAGCTGCAAGAGCTGATCCCAACGGATCCAAAGGATACTCCACACCATACAACATCATGCTCAGCATATAAAGCTGGAGGAAGAAAAAAGAAGAAAAAGCTTACATTGAGAGTGATGGCCTTTGTCTTCCCAGACAACCATTAGGTGTGATGGAGCTGTGCTCTCCTGGAGAGGGCTGAACACCTGCCTGCCCACAGGAAGTGGTGCGTTAATTCCTTGCTTTGCTCGGCTTGCGTGCACACCTTTTGCTTTAATTCTTGAACTGTCCTTATGGATACTGAAAAAGCTTCAGCAGGGAATGTCTTTAGCTCTCTGCAGCATTTTGTGAGAGCTTTGTCTTTCCCATGCAGGCTGTTCAAAACAGTGTTACAGTTTTGTAAACTTCTTGCACCTGCAGGTTGTTTTGCAGTATTGTTATAGTTCTAACTAGAAAAATATTTAGGAATGGCTATCTTAGAATTTGGTCAATCCCCTCAAGGGGTGGATGGCCTAAAGCACCAATTACCTTATGCCATTTAACACACTTTAGTGAACTAACACATAAAAGCTTTTGGAAAAGTTATTAAAGCGCTTCCGTTTATCCCTGAGCCTGGACTCCGTGTCGTTTCTCTACCTGTCCTTGGTGGTGACAGTGACATGTCCTTACCTCAACCTACGGGTTTTCCCACTTTTAGTCTTCCAGCTCTCTCCCCCATCCCATCAGGGCAGTTTGAGTGAGCAGCTGTGTGGGGTTGAGTTGCCAGTTGGGTTTAAACTATGACACTATTTACTTACACTATTGTGTACACTTTTTTTTTTCAGAATCCTCACAAGTTGCTTGTACAATAGATTTCTTTTTTTCCAAACAGCATCCAACTATTTACTTAGCACTTAACTACCTGTCAAATAACCCTATACTGGACAGAGACAACACATGAGAGGTAGGAGAGTTTGAGTGCCATTTCAGTCTGGTTTTGCATAAAGTAGCTTCCACTCCTCAAGAACGATGTAAATAGAATGTCCCTCAAAGAAAAATATTTTTAATCAGATTTTCAATGCTTCACAAAATCAGTTGCTTTCCATTTAAGCAATATCTCTGTACGTACGTGTTACTCTGCACGTAAATCTTTCAAGGATTTTAGGGGTTATTCTTAGAAAGTGACTACGTAAGCAAGGGCACCAGAAACCTTTGGAGAGTTTCTGTCAAATAGACGGCAAATATTATCACTTAAGGCAGCTTTAATGTGATTATAATTTCTTCAGAAATTTCTCACTGAAAAGCAAAGATAAGACAAGATATCACATGTTGAAATTTACTGTGTGCTGAAAGAATCTTCCAAGGAAAGAAAGAGAAGAAAGTAAAGATTATTTTCTTACCCTTAACTTCTCCCCTCATACTTCAGTGATCTTTTTCAATTAAGGAATGCTCATCAGAACACTGAATTGTGAACTGGGACATATAATAAACAGGAAACAGATTCCTTCTTTGTAAGGTGAAAAACCACACCCTTTATAAAGGGAGGGGGTTTTTTGTTTGATATTTGGTTTGGTTTGGGTTTTTTCAGAAAGCAGAAACTCTTATCCTGAAAAAACTATGTGACTGAATTATTCCACATTTATAAACAATCTAACACAAATTTGATTGTTAGATTGCTACTTGCAGGTGCCTGAAAACCTCTTATGTTAAGACACATACAATTGGAGATTCAGGAGAAAGCACAGATCAGCTTCACAGCAGCTTTATGAGCTGCATGCCAGTTACTATGTCAGACTGAGCTTAAAAATACCTACGTGGAGGAAAAAAAAAAAAAAGAAATAAAATCTGTCTCAAACTTCAGGTTTGCACATCATCTCCACTAACTTCTGGTGAGGTAAAAAATGACACATTGCCTTTTCAAAACACCTATTTTAGTTTTAGATTGATAGAAGTCAAAAAACCCACCACTGTCAGGTTTCCTCATCGTGATACCATTAAAATGATGGATTTCTTTCTTTTTCTCCCCTTTGTTTAATTACAGGTTTATCAAGTCTGACTTTATTAGATGATATAGTATTGCTAGCAAGTCTGATGAGATTCTTTTTAGTGAAGTTCTGCTTTAGAGTTTATGTGAACAATGAGCATGATAAGACCAACAAGCTAAACTTCTCCTACTGATGAAACATTATTGGTTCTTTTTCAATGATTGAAAATGATAGCTGTTAAGATCAATGGGAGACAACAGCGCAGGTACAGAAGTCACTTGCTGCACCTCTGGGAGAAGAAAAGTGCACTAAATCAACCTGCAACAAGTCTCTCTGGCCAGCAATCAGGATATTACTGAAAAAAAACCCCAACCAAACCAAAAACAAATAATCCAGATCGTTTGGGCAGGAGAAAAATTTACTGTAAAAAGAACAGACTAAAAGAGTACCAGAAAGATGAGCTGAGCCTCTCTAAAGCCCCTTTTCTGCAAAAAGCAAAATTACTGACAATGACAAATGAAGCACTACAAGACTCTCAAAAAAGTCAATTTCAGAGTTTGCTGAATTCTTCGCTCAAGCAGTTTGTATCAGTTACTACCTGAGACATAAACTTCAGCTAGATGGATCATCACCTGGAGATTGCAAAGTATAACTGTGTTCTGAGGTAGAGATGTAGAGGTTTAAGTGAGATGGAGGTTTCTTTAAAAACAAAATTGACAGTGCTGTTAGGCTGCTTAATTTTCTTGACCAGAAACATATATCCCATCTAAACTGCTGGAGACTTTATCACCTTCAACCTTCAGAAACATCTTGCTTTTCCTAGACTCATTCAAATCACTGGTGCAAAATTAATCATTCAAGATCCGAACGGCAATCCCTCCCCAAAACACATCACTGATTTCATTTTCATGGAATGGCTTTCTTAATACCTTGATATAATTATCCTGTAATCCCAACAATCACTCATTTGTCTGCAAGCCATTTATTAACTCCCTCATAAAAAAATTCCTACAAGATTATCAAACCAACAAGTTTCTCAAAGCACACCGTGGAAGCATAGAAGAGTCTTTGAAGCCATGTCCTGATAAAACCTGGAGAGTGATGAATTGCAGCACCATGATTAAGCCTCCATCAGCCAGAAAAGTTAACACCATGCCTAAACTAGGTTCTCATTATTAACACTTCAGTTCATGAACATAAAGCTAATCGGAAGTTATGCAAATTTATATTTTAATCTACCTGTAAAGTGCAGTGCCTTCAGTACAGAGAAATATGCTGCATGCACATGTAAAGCAATCAGCCAGTGTTAATAGTTCTCTGCTGAGCGTAAGTGGCAGGAGTCTAACACATATCTTGCTGCTCTTGTTACGGGAAAGAAAATATTTGTGTTTTTCCATACTTTTTCATTACTTCAAACTTCAAGAAACAAAAGGACGTGTGACCTGAAGCTTTGAATTTCATTAAGTGGCTCTAGCATCCATATTAACCTAAATTAGATTATGAAAATTATCAATAATGGAGTAAGATGGAAGATGTGGAACAGTTTTAAATGTACCAAAATAAACCAGAAGTGCCAGGTACAGTTTCCAAAACTTTTTTTTGGAGCAACATCACTCTACATTGCAAGACTCTTAGCTGGGAGCCCTGCTTGCAGTCTGAATACTCTTAATAGCTCCTCTGCAATGTAAGATAGACTGGTTATGTCTAGAAGTAAGCAATTTAAGGAAGAAAAAATTGCTCATAGTTTGGCTATTCGGGGAGTGGCTGAACTACAAAAAAGCTCTGCATATGGTAACAATAAGGGAGTACAAAGAGTTCTGTGCAAGAAAAATTATAGTCACAGCTTTACAAAAGCGTATTTCACAGCTGAAAAATACTTGCCAGGATACTTTTTATTTTTGCAGTTTATGCAGGAGATCTGAAAAGCAGTTTCTTGTGGTGCAGATGCATTTTTTGAGTATCTGAGCACTATGACTGCTCTTGCTGCTGAAATATGTATGTAAAAAAAACATGAGAAAGAGCTGGACAGATCCAAGTTGGAAAGAACTTTCTCTTCTTAAAGACTGTGGGTGGACATCCTTCTGTTTATTATGGCCAACATTGCATACATTGCAAATACATATTAAAAAAAAGGGCCCTGTATGACTGTGAATCCCAAACTGTGGAGTACCTCTGTTGTCTTCATACATCAGACTAGCAAGAAGATTATTTCCAGACAGTTTTCCTCCTTCTAGCCTATGCCTCTTACCAGCATGTACTACATTTGTACAGTCATATCTGCATGACAAATTACTGCAGAGGGAAACTACTGTTGACCCCAGAAAGAGCAAGAGCAACATAGTTCAAGTTATGGTAAAGAATGGAGCGAAAATGCTTCACCCATCCATAACCCATTAAAAACAGTCAGTCTTGTTAAGTTTTGCAGAACTATGGGTTTCTGTAAAAATACTTGGTTATGCTATTGAATTCCAGCATAGCTTAACAGGTACTTGAACATGGAAAACATATACATGGACCAGAGAGAAAACTCGTACATTCTACCTAAAACTTCTGTTTTCACCCAAAGAAATTGAAACTCTTGTATCCGTAAATAGAAAGCACATGGCTAATTCATCAATGCCAACATCACTGGGTGATTATATTTGATGTGGTTGGTGCCATGTTGATGAGAAAACAATAAACTGTGAAAAATGTCACTTCTCAAAAATTAGCTGGCTAGCATTCAGTAGGAGAGAGATTGTTGTAACAGCTGTGGCATGATGACTTTGATGAATTAGATTTTTGTTCTTCTGAAGTCATTCTGAAGAATCTGTCTCCTCACACCACCATGGAAGCAAATCCATTTGCTCACTGAGACCTTGTTAAAGAACAATCTTTCTTATTACCTGTGTTTTGATGGCTTTACAGAATGTGAAAAAAAAAAAAAATCAATCCATTTCACTTCTTTCCATCAACCTGATTTTTGGCTTCTATAGATCTTTTATTTTTAGGGACAGTAAGGTCTATTAAGGAAAAATAAAAATATAGCAGGTACATAACAGTATCATATGGACGTAACCTTCAGAGACCAATTTTTTCACCTTCCCTCAGTGGAAGCATCAGCTTTGGAAGATTGACAAACTCAGCGGCAGGAACATAAAACAATTTTTTCTCCATTAGGATAAAAGAATCCTACCATCATGCTCCTTTTATCTGCCTATAGAGGCAAATATTCTGAATAAGTCTCCCAGGGAATTAAGGAAAAATATAGCTGCCATAGACATACTCTCTTTTGAGTTGCAATGGAGAACATCAACCAGAGTGGATAAACCATCATAAAAGAGAACGGTTACAACGAAGGGTTTAAAAGAGAACAAAACTAAGAGCCAATGTACTGAAGCATTTATAAATAAACACACCAAAGATAAAACCCCAATCTCTTTCAACTATCATGAGGTTGAAGAAAGCTTTGTTTGAGGAATTCCAGGATAAGGAAAAAAAATTTGTGCAGATACACTACACTAAACTCCAAAGCAGATGCTTTTAGCTGTGGGCTGCCATACGTGGTCAGATACTGGAATATAAAATTCTGTACACACAAGTCCATTCAGAAACTTCTGACATGTACCTATCAGATTTAAAAGGCAAAAATATGCATGCAGTTAATGTAAAGACACTCCTGTTGTTCTAAACACATTATAGCCTAAATCACTTCTTAGTGGATGGTGCTGTACATAACTATGCCGCCTCCAAAGGGACTGGAATCAGTATATTTCCAAAAAGCACAAAGCATCATGGAAAAAAACATAGGAAGCACACTTACAAAGATAATTTCAATCCCAGAAATAAAGCAGAATTCAGGGATGCAATAAAACTTTTTTCACTCTTTCTTCCTGAAACATTTCCCTATACATTTTTTAATGATGTATCACTTGTTCTATTTCCCCAATTTAACAAGGAAAGACGGATGTAGCAACGAAAAGAATTTGTATTTCAAGAAGAGATTACGTCTAGTTCTTGAAAAAAAAAATTTCACACAAATCACGATCAGTTTCCATCAGGAACTTCGATTACTGTGACTTCGAAAACAAAATCATTAAGCCTGTGAAGTGCTCAGACAGGCATATAGCAACTTTATTTCCAAGTCTGTGCTTTTATTAGATATATTAACAGGGGAGCTGCATAGTACTTCACTTACCATCTTAATACCCCATCCCCTCAATCTAAGACCTCGGTCTTAATGGCCTGTCACACAAAACACTGGACTACTTTGATTCTAAATTCCCTTTAAACTCCAAGTACAGCCAGTGCCTCCTTGCACGAAGAGAAATCTTTCTTTCTTCCCTGACAACTGCAGCACAGAAACAAGTAAATTCAACCAACAAAACTAACCAAGGAAGCAAAAGTTACTGAAATCTGACCTACAATAGAACATGGGCTAACCCCCCAGTCAAGAAAACTTGAAAATCCAAATGTGTTATACCTGTGTCTTTTGGAGCCATACTCCAGCAAATCATGCACTCCTCTTGGCTGTTTCCTAATTTCAGTCAAATTATGCAAGTTAAATTGAAGTCCACCAGAGCCGAACACATGAATTCAAAGGCAGAACATAGTTCAGTGCAACAACTTAAAATCTCCAAGCATTTACCAAACTCATTACTTCATTTAATCTCAAACTCTCTAGACTGTTCTTTTAAATTTTTTGGATCCACACATGAATACCTCCAAATAATATTTTCATTACTTTCTTCTGACATAAATGGTTTTCAAGATTATAAAAGGATTTTTGCAGAAGCTGGTGACAGCCTGAAGAAGAAAAAAAAGTGGTTCTTTGCATTCCCATCTAGGGAGAAAAAATGTGGATGTGATGGCAATACCAGATTACACTTAACATACCCTAAGGGCAGAGACCTAAAATGAGAGATCTCCTATCGTATTCAGAGTGGATTAGAAAAAATCAGGATAATTGATCCACACAGCTGGAAGTGGAAATGTTGAGGTCATTTTCTCTTTGGAGACTGGCTAATCAGTCAGAGTACCTGAATGAAAACCACAGGCCTGACTCGTGCCTTTTTCCTGTTAAAAAAAAGGAAGCTACAATTGTACTTTCTCAATGACCAGGAATGCAAATACTACATTATGCATAACGAAAGTTACTGAACTGCTGTATGCTACTCTTGGTTCTTTTGGAGCACTTTCTTTCAGTATTCACTCTCACCCATGGAAAATTCTACTATTATTAATATTCCCCTCTGAAACTAACTCCAAGTGCAAACTTTCATTCCAGTTGCTGGAATCCACAACCTTAGTGTACACCATCTAATACCACTAAACTAAGATATAAAATTGAGTGTAAGCTGAAGTCCAGTATAGTGATACAACTCCTGTTTCACAAAAATCTGTGTACTGAGAAGTAGAAGAGTCTACCCGTAAAACTTGGCTTATCTTAGTTGCAATTGATCTGTAAAATGATGAACCATTACAGAAAGAATAGTGCAATTTTGGAAAATCTCCAAGTTTTTCCAAGGCTTATTCACTTGCTAAAATTTCAGCCTTCCAACAGCAGTTTATTTTCATTAGAGTATCATGGAAAGCAACTGATTTCTACATCAAAAACTTTTCAACTCATGAGTGCTCATGCACATGGATAGTTTTTCATGAGTCAAAGCAGCGAAGAGTTAAATTCCTCTTATTTACACTATAGCTACCATGAACATGTATAAAATACTCCAAAAAGAATTTTTAATTCAATGGTTCTCTGTTAGATTATCAGTACTTTGTAGAACTCAATAATAGCAAAAATAATAAATGTTAAGTGCTTTACCCTAAACTGGGTGGGCAGGGAGAGGGAACCAATAAAAACGAACAAACAAACAAAACCCAAAACAAAACCAAAAAAACCAACCTCCCCCAAAAAAAAACCCCACCACAAAAAAAAAAGTCCTACCAAAAAAAAAATCTCAAAACCATTTTCTGAGGATGATTTATGACCTGTATCCTACACAGTCATGGAAAAACCTTCCAATTGATATTCCACACTGCTTCTATATATCTTTCCTTCCAGACAACTATGTCTGCTTTCAGAAATGTCTTTAACTAATCTTGATTTCAATATGCACAGGTAGAAAGGTGAAAAAACAAAAATAAGAACAGTCCAAGAAACAGCCTAGAATTTTCCCTCTGGTTCAAGAGGCAAAGATGCACACGAAATGTGTCCATCTCAAGATCCCCATAATGGAGGAAAAAGTACTTAAAGGCACTGATCTACCAGCTAACTCCTGGCACTAAAAAAGCAATCCAAAACCATAGAGCTGAGAACGCTACTAAACCTGACAAACACTAGCCAAACCATTTTTGTGCAATTACTGAATGATGCTAACCAGTGTGGGGCCCAGTACAGGCGTATCAAAAACCACTTTGATTCCCACTAGGGAAATAGTTCCTCACTCAGCTTTGTAAAGAAGAGCCAGTTCAGGTGACTGCCTGCTCCAGATGTTCCTCTCCTCATATCGCCTCTCTCCTCAATGGACTCTGAACACTGACTGCAGGGGGAAGCAGAAGTGCTTCTAGGAAACACTTTCACCCTGCACTTTCTGGAAATCACAGAATCCTACCACCTAGTCCAGCAATTTAGGAACAAGTTTCTTCAACAAAATTTTACACCCCTTGACCTCAACTAGGATTAACAATGCACTTAAACTCCCACGTAGGCTTAGTCATCGGGGAGCTGTATGGGTAGTACAGTTTTACATATCATTCAGAGTATCAGAAATCAAAATTAAAAATCCAGCATGAAAGAAAATCTCAGAATCAAGTTTGTAACCCCCCTTCCAGAGGAAGGAACTGATGACTTAAGCATTCTTACAGGGTAGCTTAGGATTTGCCTTTGCAGTTTTGACAGATACAAACTGAATCATAGCATCACTCAGGTTGGAAAAGACCTTTAAGATCATCAAGCCCAACGATTAAGTAATTGAACACAGGATTTCTACTGTAATTGATTTAACCTTGTCTTTGAATTTGAAAGCTTCTTGTGAGAAAGTGATGGTTCATGCAAATTCCAAGAGGCATTTTTAACCACCACTGATTAATCACTCTACATCCACAGGCAACTGTCAAACACAAATTGAAAAATGAGACCTAGAACTAAAAATCTTTTGGAACAGAAAGTTTTGCTCCAAGGTAGTTTATTTAATAAATAAAGCTTGTTCTGTTACACCAGAGAGCTACATCATGCATTGGGAGGAAATGACTGGAAAATTTCAAGTGGCAGGCCTGACGAAAAGCAAGTATGAAAGATCTTAGGTACAGTTCAAGCATTAATTAAGCCTGTCAAAGCATAAATGTGAAGATGTTAACCACAGCCTTCTGCATGGCACCTGCTAAGCTGCCAAGCTGAACTCAGTGGAGTAGCCCAGAGAGACCAGAAATGTATGTATGCTGTCAAAAAAATGACAAACCAGCTTAATTCCTTTCTCTACCTACACATGTTTTATTATGAAAGAGAAGAGGGCAATTTCTAAGCCTGCAGAGGAAAGGACTGAAAAAATACATTTAATTCTTAAATTACACCTACCCCCTATCTATCTACCATCAGCTATAAATCTTTATTAATCTGATAGATATATCGTTTTGTGTCATTCTGAATTGACGTCAGCTGTGAATCAAAACTCTACTGACTCACTCATAGCCTTCAGTATCCTAGCATTTCGTGCTCAGTTTTTAATCACACACTGACATCTAGAAAGTCCCATGCAGAGATGTGGATTTTACAATACCAGAGTCCGTGCATCCGAGCTGGAAAATGCTAGTTCAAAAAGGGTCTTGGTGGATCCAGCATATGGTAACAATTGTCTGTATTATTAATCATACACTGAAGTTATTCATTATAACGTTGTTTTATTTTTCTGTTGGTTTTCTACATCCTTATTTGTAATGCTACATATAAAATGGACTCAAATAATTTAGAAAGTTTAATGAGTTTAAACCATGACACACTATATAGGCAGGCATTTACTGCAGCACAAGTAATTTTCTTACAACACTGTGTGGACTTTCTCCTTTAGCTTAGCTATGGCAATTTATTTTTATAATTTTCAGTGAGGAAAAGGGTAGAGATATATTTTTATATTGCTGGCTTTTGCAGATGAGGCAGTTGCTCCTTTACTATCATAGTCACAGAAAAGCAATAGCTTGGGGCTTCTTGAGTTTCCTCCAGGGAGCTGCAGAAATAAACACTGCCTTCTCTTATTTATGCAGTCAGCATTATACAAATGTAACAAATGAGAGGATTCAGCTATAGGTAATTCAAAATGGCAACTGCCTTGTAAGAGGCTAATAAATGTGCTCTGACGTGTAGCTTCGTTTCTGGGACACAGAATTAATAGCAACTTTAATGATAGTAATTTTAAGAGGTCTCAAAATTTTCTGTTAGAATCATCTTTTATAATTATCTTCAATCACTGTGAAAATATTGGCATACAAAAAAATTAAACTCATTACTTGTATTACATACTATTTTTAAAACCAAAGGTCATAAAACCTCATAATTGAATGAATGCGACTGACGTGATTATGAAGGCCACAGTCAGTACTTAGCCATGCAGATTTAGAGATCCTCCCACAATCTGCAGGAAAAACTGGAAGCTTATTTGCTGAATATTATCAGTATGACCTCAGCTACAGTGTGTTTACGAAAATTACCACATTTTTACAACTTTCCTCTGGTTCTCATGGCACAGAAATATTACAAAGTTAACCTGCATGGCAGCAAGTTCAACATTGCACTTGTTTAACCTGAAGCATCTATTTGGGAACAGTGTTGAGGTTTGCTGAGGATACTGTTATTTTATATGGTTCCAAACAAAGACATCCATAATCCCAGGAATCTTTTAAGATGGACAGCTGACCAATTGTATCTCTTTCCACTCCCTGAGAAGAAGCAAGGAGTTTGAGGCAAATGGATCAACTGAAAACCTCATGTCACCTAAGCCAATCCCCTCTGTCATGGCTGAATACAACAATAAAGCATATAAACTGAGAAAACACATACTAAAATCACAGTATAAAGAAGCTGTTGAGATTCTATATGTTTTGAATTTTCCGTTCATTTAAAAGGAAAAAAAAATATCAAAACCTGAAATAGTTATCAAAGTTTCACTACCAAACCTGAAATTTATTGCAAAAGTTTTGATGCTATATGCCTAAGAATTATGTTGGGCAAATGCCAAAAATAGAAGGTGGTCTGTGAAGACACCTTTTGAGGAAAAGAAATGCTGTAAACTGGGAAATTTCTATAGGATCACCAAGCCAAATCCTCAGGGTAAGGTCAGGAATTGAGATAGCTGCTCCTTGAGCTTAGACATTTATATTTTCATATGATTCTGAAAAAGAAGAGATGTGACCAGCTACTAGAAATAAAACAGCTGTTGCAAAAATGCTTAATATTGCCATAGGCTATGTTTAATCACAGATGAAAAACACAGGATCTTTGCTCATTTCTTCTCTTTTGATTATTCCAATTCTATTTGTTTTACAGCAACTGAGTTGCCATTGTATATGAGGTTGAAAAACTTGCACTTGGATGGAATTAATTTTATGTATATCCAGAGACACTGCTACTTATTACACATTTGCCTAGGCAGCCCCAATCTCTAACTGGAGACACAGAAGAAAACGAAATATGAAGCACCATCAAAGACAAAGCAACACAGCAGGATAAAAAAAGGCCTTTTACCACTTTCTCACAAGGATGGTTTTCATGTTCTTCCCCACCAGGCCTACTTCTTCCAGCTCAAATGCCTCACAGTCCTTCACTGTTCTACCTGGAATTCTCTTTGCCTTTTGCAATATAGAACAGAAAATGAGGTGAGGAGAAATCAGAGACTTATAATAGCAACCTGTAATTCGTTATAGATCAGGACAGCAGCTTTTCTCATGGTATACTGGGACAAGTTTTTATGGGTGAAAAAATCAGAAGTGTGATGAAAAAGACATTTTGTAATCTAGAAGGAATTATATCAGGCTAAAGAATAATTGAAAGTCTCTACCTGCAGTCCTAAGCTTTGCCCCTTTGTTATCTTGAGGTAAGTCTTTTGAGCTAGGAAAATTTTAAACTAATTGACAGGTGAGATTTCAAAGATCTACATTTCAGGTTTTATCAAGTGATGATATTTGACACCTACAGAAGAACAATCTACAGTTCAGACACATTTTTTTGTTCAAGAGAGGAATCTGCCTACATTTCTTGAAGATGAAACAAGGATGTTAGAAGAAATGGGATTTAATACAAGGCACATGGTTACCTGGAGCAGCCATGACCCTCCATGGCTCCTGAAAGTCTTGCAAATGCATAAAGTGTTCTGCAGACTGACTGTCATGGAGAGACATAGGAGAAATTTCCCCACTTCTCTGTTTATGAAGACTTCTGTTCATATAAACTTCTCTGTTTATGTTTATGCTCTGTGGGTATTTCCATACCCTGACACTTAATTCTGCAGAAGTGCAGCTTTTCCACCCCACATGTGGCAACTTCCAGGATGATTTACTTGGACGTTGATCTTGATCTATTCCCCAGCTTGGGGGAAGTGGTAAGGAGAAAGATTCTGTTTGCTTCAATTTTTCAAGGGGAAACAGTAAATAACTGCTACCCATTTAACCTACAGAGGTTTACAAAACCCCATGGTTTATATATTTGGCCTCCTCACTGCATTCACAACATACTAGTTTTTTTAGTGGTTGGGTAATTTTGGGGGGAGGGTTTGGCATGGGTTTTTTTTAAGGGTGTGTATGTGTGTACTCTTTTCCAAGTTCTAGCGCTATTTCCAAAGTGACATTGTCATACAAAATCCCTGCAACAAATGCCTGTCATCTCATTCATCAATGTTTGTGCACTCTTTTCCCTATTTCGTTTGAGTAGATGTGATAGTCTATTTCAATTTTAAACTCAAGCTGAAAGAGTCACAGCTCTGAATTTGGTCACTGTCTGTTATACAAAGCTTGTTATAAGGAGAAAAAAAGAGTTGTATCAGTGTACACTTTTTTAGTATTCGCGGTGCCTTAAATAATAACCAGTTAATCATGGTTTTATAAACCTCTTAATAACTGTGTTACTCATTAGCAGTAAGCCCCATTTTATTGATTTTTGGTGCTGTATCTTCCTGGGAACTTAGATTTCTCAGTGTAATTCCTTTTACTGTTATAATTATTTATTCTTAAAGTACTTTTAAAAACTAGAACTAACACAAGCAAAGAAAATTTAAGTCTTGGAGAAAACAGTTCCTTTTGCAAGAGAGCTACATTAGGTTTAGGTTATATGTGGCAGATATACCTCACTATCCTCACAGAATGTCCCGTAAATCCAATACAGATTTAAGCAAAAAGGCTTCTACAGGAGTTAAGTAAGACTCTGGAGAAATAACTTAGAACTCTAATAGCCTTCTCAGAGAGCTCTACAGGGCTGTACAAGCACTTTTAAAGTACACTGCACTTGCACTTACATATTTCCCATTCAGTGCAGGAGGGTATGACTGTAACTGAAAAGATTGAAACATTCAGCCGTCTGACTTTCAAGAAGCAAAGCCGAATTTTATTCCCAGTCATTTTCAAGCAGGAAGAAGCAGCGCTCAGTCAAGTGCTAAGCACTGCTGAAGGCTCACATCTGCCCGTGCCCACACAGGCCGATGCGCACGTGAGGAGAAATGCATTCAGACTAAAGTTTGCCCACAACACCACCACTATTAGACCCAGCAATTTCAACACAGCACCATGGCTCTGAAGTACCTTCATTGTTTTCAGATCCCACAACAAATCTCTTCAAGGAAACAAGCGTGTACTCACCTACAGAGATAAACCACTCTAAGAGAAACTGGAATGTGAACTCAGAAACCTGATAACAGTCTCAGTACTTCCTAGCAGCTTTCTTGATACTGTAGATCAGTGCCTCACCAGCTGACTTTCAACTGCTTGTAATTGTAAAGGTTGACATTGGATGATGATCCATTGGTGACGCTACTCTGCAATTACAGAACCTGCCCAGGTAAAAGCATTGAAATAGGCTGCATCAAGTTAAGTGTTGCCAGCAGGTCAAGGGAGGTGATTCTCCCTCTCTGCTCCACTCTTGTGAGACCCCATCTGGAGTACTGTGTCCACATCTGGGGCCTACAATGTAAGAAAACACTTGGACCTGTTGGAGCAAGTCCAGAGGAGTACCACAGAGATGATCAGAGGGATGCTCTTCTATGCAGACAGGCTGAGAGAGTTGGTGTTGTTTAGCGAATGCTCCAGGGAAATTTTACTGCAGCCTTTCAACACTAAAAGGGGGCCTGTAAAAGAGGTGTGGAGAAATATAGGTTTTTTTACCAAGGCCTGTAGTGACAGGACAAGGGGTAATGATTTTAAACTAAAAGAAATAAGTTTTTATTGGCTATAAAAATGGAATTTTTAATTATGAGAGTTTTGAAATACTGGAACAGATTGCTGAGAGAAGCTATGGATGACCCATCCCTAGAAGTGCTCTTGACCCCTGGAAGTTTTCAAGGCCAGGTTGGATGGGGCTTTGAGCAACCTGGTCTAGTGGAAGGTGTCCCTGCCCATGGCAGAGGGATTGAACTAAATGATCCATAATTTCCCTTCTCACCCAAACCATTTTGAGAGTCTGTGATTCTACAAAGTTGTCCTCTAACTGCAGGTGCTACACAATTTATATTTTACCAATGGAAATGTTTTTAAAACTCACCAAAAAGTTAAATACTTTTTGTCTGAAATACATTGGCAAATCAATACGGGAAGTTCCCTTAAACTCCATTATCAAGTGCTATAAGTAAGATCATTACTATATTTCAACAGCCACTATGTTGTGCACATATATTATCACATTTAGTCACTTGGTTTCTAATGCCCATGTGACAGCAGGCATATACTTCTTTCAATGAATGGGACACTGCAGACAGTTTGCCTGACTACTAGAGAGAAATGCATTATTAATAGATTTGAGAAAGATGCATTATTTCATATATAATTTTTTTCAGGCAATAAATCCTAAAGATATGAATGAAACTGACAGAAAAATGCATTGCATCCATTATCAAAAATTACTCTGTGATAGTTATTGCAGCCAATTGCTAGCACCTCTGGCATAACACTTTAGTTTGCTCAAAATGCATTGAACAATGCAGTCAAGTGAAAGACGACAGAATTAAAAGAAAGGACTCAGAGGGTCCATATGGCAACACTATAGCTTTCTAATATGGAAAATTGAGATGCAGTATCTTAATAAGTTTTTAAATTAATTAATTACGAATTTCATATGCAAGAATGAAGAATCTCAACACAAAATATGTACGACATCAAACAATCAGTGCATCTCATTTATGCATTGTAAATAGTCTGTTTCTTTTCAGAAACTTGCCAAAGGCTTTCTATTTTTCTTTGTTTTTAAAGGAAAATCCTACATTTTCTAGCCATCTGAGAAACCAAAAAAAAAAAAAAAAGAAAAAAAAAAACCCCAAAATATACCAACAGGATTTTAGAGTAATCGTAAATCACTATCATAAATATATGATGAGTTACCGGATAGCCATTTCGCCCTGGTAGACCCTGGTTGAATGAGATGAAATGGTAGGACACATTAACAACACAGTCATGACATATGACAACAAACATGCAGAGTACATTACTAGGAAATTATAATTTGTGCATTGCTTCATTTTTTTGTATGTGATGATATTTCAAACAAATAAATACGAGATAGGTACTACACAGTGAAGAAACGAGGCTTTGGCAATGGAAACTACATGTTTTAACTTAAATAAACATTTTAATTAAAAAGCTACTGGGTACTTCTGATGCCTAGTGAAATTCTGTTTTTATGAAGAGAATTATCCATGTAAACTGACAGGCAGTACATAGTTAATTAAAAAAAAAAAAAAAAAGGTTTAGTGCTTAGGCAGTAAAGTATTAGATTCCACTAGAACATAGGTGCCAAAGAAGAAACCTGAGATGGCTGTAAATGATCATAAAAAAATTCCAACTCCCCAGCCTTTGACTGCTATTACATGTTCTACTCAGTAGTCATGTACAAGGAAAATAAACAGAGCACTGCAGCAGCCTTTGAAATTACAACACACCTAATTCCATCCAGTTTCATGTGGGATATAGAAATATTTCATATTTTAAATGAAAACTATTACCACTCCCAGGTGAAAACAATACTTAAGTTCACAACAGTTGCCCCTAGCCAGTGTCTACGTAAATATCAAAGTGAATTAGGAAGAGAAATTACACTTTTTAATGCCTTGCAATAACCTAAACCATCACTGCCCATCAGCAAGACGAAATCTTGTAGGTTTCAAGTATGAAACTTGGAATTTAAAGTCAGATACTTCTTAAAATTATTCAGTTTTGGAATCTATTTCAGGTTTGTGCTAACACTGCCAAGATTAAGACTTATTGGGGGGGGAGGGGGTGTTTGTTTGACTGTTTGGGTTTTTTTAATGTACCTATACTGAAACAGTGGGCAGCTGAAGTCAAAGACATTCTTAATGAGGCATATAGTGAACTCTTGCCACATTGCCTTGGTACAGGAAAATAGCCTGTATCATGATTTATATTTGCTCTCTGTTTCATAGGAGGGCTGCAAAAGAAATTGGGGAAAACAGTGTTTCTTTCAAGCACCTTTACACATTAAGCCTGGCTTTCCATTAATGGCTTGTTAAATGAATTTGTCACTATGAATTGCTGAGCCCATGGTCAAAATCTTACAAGGATAAGTAATAGCACAACTCAATATATGCAGTTTACAGTAAAATCTTTAGGTCACAGCAGGAATTCAACATATTAACTAAATATTCTTAAACATGCATGTAGCATAGAATAGAAGATGATAGGGTCTTGAAAATATTGTGGAAATACTGCATCTATTAAAGAAAAAAACAGAGAAGTCTGCAAACTGTAAAAGAAATAATGTTTTAACAGTCACACTCCTACACCATATGATGCACATGGATGGCATGACAGATACAAACATTTGAGACATATGTGCTTAGTCCTGTTCTTCAAGTCAGACATTTGACCTATTCTGGGAATATACAAAAAAGCAAACAAAAGACATATAAAAAAACCCAAGCAAAAACCAAAACAACCTCAAAACCTCAGAAAAGAGAAAATGTTTTCTCACAAGAAGAATTAGCACAAGATTCAATCCACTTACTAAATTGAATAGTACTATTTAATAATGATTTTACATAAGCACTTACTGGCTTCAGTAGCAATTACAGTGAAATGAGCTGGACAGCCTGTATGCCTCCAAAGAACAGGGAGCTTGTACCCCAAGACTTCATGATAAATGCAGAGGAAGTCACTACTCAGCAAAAGTGGCCAAGTCTGGGCTTAAGATGGGATACTCACACATTTTCATACAGCAGTAAAATCTCTGTTATGAAGTCACATGCAAAATGAACATAACATACTTACGTGGAATTGTGAATTCCAATGGCAATCTGGAGCGCTGAACATAAAGCTTTATTGGTTTAGAGACTTTTTTTCTTAAGGAATTTTCTGATTAAATTATTCAGCTCCAAGATACTATGTACGTATAAATATCAAAATTCCCTCTTGAGTATACATGATCATTTTATCACGCTGATAACTTAACAGGATCTAACAGATTTCTCCCTGATTCTGGAAAAACCAACAATGTATCACTGTACTTACAGGAGGTCCTGTGGGGTGGGGGAGGGGGGAAAAAGGGTAAAAAAAGAGAAAAAAGAACACGTAAGCTTATGAAGTTACTGAAGAAAGACACACATGTACAGTCAAGCACAAGGCCTTGGGACTGTCAGTGAGAAGCACTGGTAATACAGGGCACACATTTTCCCACTCAAGTAATCTTGAGCATTGGTAGTGCTCTGAAACTTGTAAATATGACTACTGCCTAAATGCATGCACTTACCTTAACAAATCTTCAAGTACAGTCATGCAATCTTATGAAAATTGCTTCTCCATTCATTTCCATGCAATTTCATGCCAGTCCAAAAATACCAGCCATGAACTACAATTCATTTTGTCAGACTCCACATAAAGCACATGTAACCACATCACCAGTTTCAGTTAACCACACAGCGAGCATTCGATCAGAGCTTGGCCCCAGAATTGCACAAAGTACCCTTGGCATTTAACCTGGGCACCTTGTCAAGAATACATGTACCAGCATCTTCCAGACTTCCAACTTTGCCTGTGAGGGGAGCTTTCCATGGCCACCTGACAGTGCTGAACTTTCTTTTCATCGCCTTCCTCTCTCAAGGCACACATATAAAATGCTCCCCATTAAAATGTCACACTTCGTGAAGTGATATTTGCACATTTTTTCAATTATTTAGACCTCAAAGACTTTTGTGTAGCAGTTCTTGGAAACATTATCAAAGGGCCACAAATCAAATCTACTATTTCAGTCTTATTAAGTTGAGCAGCTGCAGCTCCCAAATCAATGGCATTTCATTAAGCTTTTATGCCTCTCTCTAATTTCTGAATAAAGTGAAGTGCAAAAGGAGTATAAAACAGCAGCAGCTGTACTTTGAGATTGCTTTTAATATTGACAGCCTTTTGGTTTTAACAATGCAATTTTTATTGTCCAGAAACTGAGGTAATTTCTTTATTCTGGCAAACATTCTTAAACAGCATTTTAAGGTGCAGGTCTGTTTTTAAATGAAAGATCCATTTCCTTTATTAATAGTTTAACATGTGTTTATTTGAGATGTAAAATGAATCAGTGAGCATCCCACAAAGTTAATTTCCAGGATCATTTGTAACTCAATCTTCAACCACAGAATTTCCCTCTGTATCATAGCCTCTTTCTCTGAAGTAAATACTAAGACAACAGTGAACGAAAACACTAAGGTGATTTGTATCAACCTTTGTCAGGGTTTGGTTTTAATTTTGTGATTCAGGAAGATACAGAAATAGTTTTTAAGAGCCAGATAAATTATCATTTACATAGATAAGAAAGGCTACAGAAGATTTACAGAGATCAGGTTGGCTGGAAGACTTTCCTAGCTGGCAGATTAGACAACACAGCCAAGGAGAATAGAAATGCTCATTTTCTACTGCACTGCCTCCAGAAAGTTCACCTTGATGAAAAACTCAATCCAGCAAGTTAATTGATTCAATTCCTGTGAATGTCAACAGCAAGAGGTGCTCAGCATCTCACAACTTTGCTTCAAATGGAATTTCAAGCTACACACCACCAGCAGGTTTCTATCAACAGCAACCTCCCTGGTACAGGGTAACGAACCAAGAAATGTTTTTCTCATTTCTGTTAGAACTTAACTGCTCATTTCTATAAAATAACTTCTCTCATGCAGAGTATTCTACTTATCACATTATGCCCCTGATTACCAACATTCTTGACATAAGGAATTTTATTTCCTTATTTATTTCCTTATAAAATTGTTCTCCTCAAGCCAAAGGGGCCTGATGTAACACTGACATAGTATTCCAACTACTGACTTACATGGGGTTATCCTAACCTGTGCAAGTGTGAGAAGACCCCTAAAGGGTTTGACAGTTACAGATGTGTTTCCAAAGGCACCGCATCGAGCATTATGAAGTGTGCCTACAAATTAAGGATGACCGAGACTAGAAAAGTATCTGGAAGGCCACCAGATACATGCCAAGGGTCACAATATTTTACCAGAGAAGTTTCAGATTTCTTTTTCAGAGCACACATGCAATACAACTAAAAATCAAGGCATGCTGGGTATGCATCCTCACAAAAAACAAACATCAAATGACAACAGAAACTATGAAATTGAAAACTTACCTGTCTCTCCTCTTCTTCCCCGCTTACCTCTTTTCCCTGGAGGACCTAAAAGGAAGATGGTGGATTGTAACTTGTTCCCTTGAAATTACACATAGAATATAATTTGTTTGGATGTAAGGGCATTAGACTGATGTACTACATGAAGTTCAGAGACTTTGGCTGAGCAGGCGTAAAAGATAACCCTAAAAAAGATTTAGGAAGTTGGGGATAAATTTGACAGCTATGGTATCCACTATAGGCTCTCTGAAAAAAGGCTGGGAGAATCTTTAAAGGTCATCCAGTTCATCCATCTTTTTCAAGGAAAATGTTAACCACATCTAAATTATTATTGCAATTTCCACAGGCGTGTCCC